>OZ007600.1:217919847-218519847 GCA_963931845.1 Maratus michaelseni
GTCAATCTCTACACAGGCCGTTTTTTACTTTTTCAATTTTGGTTGCGGGTTTTTTTTTTTTTTTTTTTTTTTAGGGTTTCGTTCATCTCACGAAACCCTATTGCTCCAGCTGCGTTGTCTGTCTGTCACAGAGCCATTCTCGAAAACTATGTAACTTACAGAGTTGAAACTTTGTATATAAATCATAATATCAGCTGTGAGGAGCTGAAAATATTAAAATTTGAAAAATTCGTATTCTTTTAATAAATAGAGATAAAAAAAAAAAAAAATTCTAACAGCCTTTTCCTATTAAATTTAAACATTTTTCGTTATAGCCGATGCCAAAAATTAAAAATCAACGATGAAAATCTTTCTACAATAATTATTTTTCTATCAGACGATTTCCACGTGAAAAATTAAATAAAAAGTTTCACCAATTGAAAAAAAGATTAATATGAAATAAAATTGATTGACGTCATGGTGGTAATAAAACATAAAACGTAAAGATTCCTCATTAATACAAGGAGTATGAGTATGTGTATGTGCACAAAACAGATTAATATCACGTCATTAGAGAATTAAAAAGAAAATCTGACGTCATATCAGAAGTTTAACGGATTTTTCAAATGTTTCAGAATGATACAAAGCGTGTATCAATATGAGTAATAGAGAATAGTAAATATATGAGTTTGTGAAATACATTGAATCGTGATAAAAATCTGATTATGGAAATATTGACCTATTTTAACATTTTGAAGGTGTACAACATGTTTAATTTTGAAATTATTTTTTTTAAATATCGCATTTAGTCCGCATGACAGATATTACAGTGAGAGAATATAATAGCTGGCTTTGACCGCTATCGGAATGGTTTAGATATTCGAAAAAAAAGAAAAAATAGACCGGTAATTTTTTTACTTTATAAAAAACATGACTTTTTTTTTTTTTTTTTTTTTTTGCTAAATGAAATTTGTTTGAATTTATTAAAGAAAGGATAAAGTGTTTTGAAAGGAATATTAAACGAAACCCTTTGAGCGATCTTCGATCACACTTACCCACTTGTGAGGATTACTTTTACTTTTGAAACCAGTTCGAAAGTGAAAGTATCAAAATAAACAAAACTTGTAATCAGAATCGGAAAAGTACAAAAGGGCCTACATAGAGATTGACCTCAACTATCCAAATTTAAAAAAAAAAAAAAAAATTTTTTTTTTTTTTAAATTAAAAATATTGAAATACGAACTTCAGATACGAATGTATCTTGAAATATTTCCCCCATAGGATTGACATTAGCGATTAGACCAGAAAGTGAATCGGTCATTACGATATTTTCATATTGACATTTATGTAAATTTTGTGCTTAAAATATATGTTATCTTTTATTAAAACCTTTTTCTGGTTTTCAAAACTCTTAAATATGATTACATTTGATGGTACTGAAACTTTTGATAATATTATGTGTCGCATGTTTAATACGGATTTATTTTCCACATTAAGATTGTTGCTTTCATTTAAAAGGGCATTTTTTCGGCTTACTTTCCAATCCACATCATTATCTTCAGGGAAAACCGGATATCATACGTCGGATATAAAAAGATATTAGAAAACAATAATTGAAGAGCCCACAAACAATGTTAGAAGAAAAAGCAGACAAAACTACATGTACAAGAGAGTATATGATTTTTATAAAGCTGATAAAGAGGTGAGTATATTTTCTGTAATTTCTCAAAGTGTAATGAAAATAGTTTTTCTTTAAATATTAAATAATTAGCTTTATAATTTAAGTTTTTAGTAGTTTAGTTCCTTAGTTGAAGTTGTAAAATAAAATATATTGTCCCTTTCTAAAAGAAAGTCAATTTTTTTTCATTTCCTGTAAGATTAATATATACATGCGGCTTTATCCTCACCAGTGGTGGTAAGACGAGATGATTTCTCTATTTGTAAATGATAATTTGAGTCATTGATTTTAAGAATGGGACTAGTCCAATTTGTGAAAAAAAATTAGTTAAAGCTAAATCTTATAATAATCAAATTTTAATTGCTTAATAGGCGTATAGCCAACATAGTGAAAAAGTACCCAAGCCGGGACTCGAACTCTGGTCATCTATAGCGCATTGATGTTCTACCAACTGAACCACTTGGGAACGACACTCAGCCTCGAACTTTCTCACTGTAACATGTTGGCAAGGCTACAAACGCAGCACAAGATGGAATATTTTCCGTGAGCCACCAACCCTGGGGAAAACACAATATCAAAGAAAATCTAGCATCGATAAATGAATAAATTCATATTTAATACTTTGGAAATTTTTCTATAGAAAATTTCACACGCCTTGCATTTATAATAATCAAATTTTAATTGCTTAAAAGGCGTATAGCCAACATAGTGAAAAAGTACTTTTGTACTTTTTCACTATGTTATCTATGCTATACACCTTTTAAGCAATTAAAATTTTATTATTATAAATGCAAGGTGTGTGAAATTTTCTATGGAAAAATTTCCAAAGTATTAAATATGACTAAATCTTATTACAAATTAACATAAAATTTTATGTTTTTAATGAATCCGCAATAAATATCTTTTTATATCAGTATACATTTGTTACTAGTAATTTATTTTTTAACGATATTTCAAATGTGTTGATTTCGAAAGTGAAGCACACACACTTTGAATTGGATTATTTTTTACGTTACTTAATATTAACAAGCACAATCGTAATTTAATTATAAATACATTAAAAATCTTTAGTGTCAAAATTAAGAAATATAATTATAGGTATACAACTTATTACTAAATAAAAATAACAAATAAAACCTTTGTGCGAGAATATTAAAACGCAGAAAAACCAACTTAAAAATGCACAAATAATACAAAAAATCAGCAAAAAGGCAAGACTAGGTCCAGTCTTGCTTTTTCTAGAACGCTATGCTTTTTTTGTATTATTTGTGCATTTTTAACGCTGGTTTTCTGCCTTTTAATTATTACTGAATTTTTTTCCTGTGACATTAAATTCATGTTTTGTTTTATTGTAATTTGTCTAAAGAAGAATGAAATATTGAGATAAAATAAATAAGTAAATAAAATAAAATATTCTATTTTGTTTGTTATTATAATTATATTCCCTTCAAAGAAAACCAACGTTTTCAACAAATAATTGTTTTTGAAACTGAAGCAAGTGCATTGGCTCATACCAAAACGATCGTGTTTTTCAGCTAACACGCATAACCATTGTTGCACATTAAATTTACATGATATAAGACCACAAAAAATATTAAATAAGTCTATTACTCAATACAAAATATTTTTTAACCAATTCAAATGCAGACTATTATATATCTAGCAATAACATAAAATAGACTTGACACACTTTCAAAATCATCTGCTTAATTATTGGTAAAATTGTGACGAACTAATCATATATTTAAATGATATTATGGTACAAGAGTAAGTATAGAATATGTACGCAGCGAATTCTATTAGAAATTCTGGTTTCAAATAGCAATAACGTTTTACCGTTTTTACTTACCCATTATACGTAGTGTAGGGTAAATCTTGTAATCGTTTTAAAAATTGATTTTTTTTTTTTTGATGGATTTACACGTTTCAGGCAGTAGAGATTCCAAAAAACATATTTTTAGAAAAAAAAAATTGCCGTCCGTCTGTCTGTGTGTGTGTGTGTGTATGTAAGCGCCCTATCTTCCGAACAAATTGAGATAGAGACTTGGGATTTGGTATGTACTTAGTATTAATAATATAAAGAAGCTTATTGAATTTCAGTAGTCTCGATTATCCGGAACTATTTTTTTCGGACTCTCGAAATATTCGTTCTGATAAAAGGTATATAAAATTTTTAGAAATTGTTTATTTTAAGGAGCGAATGTAAAAGACAATAAAAAAACATAAATTTTGCATAAAGGATGAAGTCGATCGGATAATGAGTTTCCGAGATATTTGTAATTATTTTTTCCACACTCTTCGATTTTTCATGACCCTGTATTTCATTCCAATTGCAATTCAAAGCTATATTTTTATTGGAAATGAGACGCTTAAACCGATGCAATAAACCGACAGTTAATAGGATTATCATTTTTGGAGTTATAAGGATGTTTCTCTTACGCAATTCAGTAATAGAGCATTTAAAGTTAATGACGTCATCAAGCCACGATTTTATTCGAATTGCAATGCATTTTATAAATAGCTTACACATGTTTTATTTTAATATCTTACATTATGCATATCCATGATGTGTAAGTACTACGGTGGCCCCCAACGACTAGTTTTCCACTATGTCAAAAGAATTCGGAAATATGTTTGCATACAGACTTTTTTTTTTTATTGTATAACTCACAGTATATCAGTTTATCAGCTATCACAGTATATAATATCAACTGCAGTTTCCATGCAGTTGCTCTATTGAGTGTCCACGTTTCATTTTCGAAGATGCTTTTTAAGGTATATACAGGGGTACGTCAGAAGAATGTATACATACACTGTTTAACGGGTCATAACTTTCTGATTTTTCTTTCTTTTCAGGGTGAGAATTGGAAATAATAAGTGGACCAAGACTCACTTTTGAAAAAAGAAAATTTATTTTAAAAACACTATTGTAAGTATGGAAAATGTAGCAAAGGTACAAAAACAATATCGCAGGGAGGTTCAGGCAGATCCACCTATGCGACTTACAATTAATCGGATAAAAGATAAGTTTGAAAATAATGGATGTTCATAGACAACCTTCCGGAACCGCAATTGAACAAAGAATGCGCCACAACACCCAATGAAATGTTTGTTGAATTTCGTGAATCAATAGCACACTCCTTTAAGCAGCGTATTGACCAGAATTGTAATTATTTTGAACATCTGCGGTAGGAGAAAAATTTATACATTTTCTGTAGATTATTTTGCAATTTAAATATTCATTATATGTGAATAAAATCTGGAGTTATAAGCATTCAAAGTGTGTATGCATTTTTTTGGCGCACCCTGTATTTCATTATGTAAGATGATGTCAAGGATGTTCATTCACTTCTTTACATAACAGAATGCGCAGAATCTTATTTTGATATCAACAAGTAACTTTAGTTTGAAGTGCATAAATTTTGTTTTAAAAATTACCGAGAAAAAGACTCCAGTGCTGACTTTTTAAATAAAACTGTTTTGGTTTTCTTGCTTCAGGCCTTATATCATACAATGTAAAAAAAAAATCCTGAGTTTACTAAAATTTGTTTAGTAAATTTGTATTCCATACAGAATTTTTTAGTAACCGGTATTATAAACCGGAATCGTTGCTAGCTGTTTTCTAGTAATTCTTGCCGATTTTCTTGTAACTGAGTAAGAATACAAAAATTTTCTTAGTAATTGCAAGGATCAATGAGAAAAACTAAATTTTTTTTGTAAATCGACCCATTTTTTTTTACAGTGTAATAATGAAATTTGCAAACAACATAACTAAGAATTTTTTATTTAAATGCGTTTTAATATATATATATACATGAAAAGTTTTCTTAAAACTTAAATGCTATTAACAGATAGTTTCATATTGATATAGAGTTAATGTCTTGATTCTAACACCGATAACGATTCGTTGGTTGCATCATAAAGTGCACTTTCAAAACTGATGGTCTGCTCGTTATATCTCATTGTGTACCAAGGCTTCTTGTTCCTGTTTCTGCAATAGACGATAGCCGCTATGATTAGGACAAACCCGATCATCACGCTTAGAGAAATGGCAAACGTTGCAAAGAAAGTCACTTTCTTTACTCCTTTCTGTCCTTCTTTCTGTTCATCCTCTTCTGAAAATAAAACATGAAAAGAGAATATTTGTTATATTATTTTACATTATGGTTAAATATTTCTAATACTCTTCCAAATACAATAGAAAGTATCTTTCAAACGACACAAGACACATCATTCGATAATATTGTTTAAATTTGTCCAAATATAAAATTCTACACTTTTCAATTAGCCAAATTGCAAATTTTTATGACGTTCCTACAATTAGATTCGGAGTTATTAACTATTTTATAATGAGTCGATTTCAGGAGATTCTCTGCAAACTGAAATTTAGTACTTATATCGAATATTTATAATTATAAAATTTTGTGTTACATCTACGTTCACTTTCTATGTGTGCACAAGTGTTTTTTTCTTATACAATATTGTTCTGTATACGGCAGTCGATATTATGCTGAGTAGTAAATGGTCGAGTACTCGGTACTCGGCAAATCTACCAAAGTACCAAGGCAATACTCGGTACACCATTTTCTTTACCTTTATAAACTCTTTATTTATAGGTGCGGAGGAAGGGGTTTCATTCGATTGATAAAAAATGTTTTTTGTTTTGTTTTTTTGTAATAATAACTTACATACATGCATCACTTATACGCTTATCACTTATCGCTTATACACTTATCACTTATACACCATGCTTCATCGAGTACAGTGGTGGCTAGTCAGGAGGTTCACAATCACTCTACCACCAGTATCGTGATAAACTAAATTTCTCCTTGTTTAATCGTAGAACTTTAAACGATTAGATAAGCTCAACTTTAAATATAAAAATATTCTGGTAGTAAATGATTCTGAACCCCTTGAAATTCAGTCACTAATCCAGTAATACCACATATTTCTAATTAGATGTTTTTGATAACAAGCGTCAAGAAGACTTCCTTCATGAACATTGAGAAAAAGTCCAAGAATTGGGAAAGAAATTTAACGTGACTCTTTTAAGTAATATTCTATTATCATGGAAGTTTTGAGCTAACAGTCAAGGCTATACAATAAAGTCAAAAATTTTGAAGAAACGAGATATTTACACATACACTGTAAAAAAAAATTGCAGTAAAATTACGGGCAGAGGCCGGCAGCAGAGATTTCAGTCATACCCCGAAAAAAAAATCCATGCCCATCATTTTGTGCTGTCCGTAATTTTACGGGGCAAAGTAATATAGCATTATAATACACAGGATATAATGCACTTTAAAACACAATAACACTTTGCTTACTGTTCCGTAGCACGTTAGACAATCATCACAGAATCGCTGTTTTGACGGGTTAAAATTTTCGAAACACGAGTAAAATGAAGGGTTACACCCTAGCGGAGGACAATGTATGGGGTCGTACCGTATATTTGCTGACATATGGGCTAGAACTATAAGAATATGTGGATTGCTCTTAATTTTCTAAGTATCTAACGGATAAGGCCGCTTATTTAGTGGATCACACCGTTTTTCATCAAATAAGGCTGTTACCCATGAAAATTGAAGGCCAAACTCTCATAAATTTACAGTTTTTTCTGAGAGTGTAGAAATAATAGAAAATCGTTTCCATAAAGTGAAAACGACCTTCTGTACAATCGTAGTCTAGATGTCTAGAGCAATCAAATATCATGATCTCTATCTAAATACGAAATGTTACAAATTTGATAATTATTTCTCATAAAATACATTAACCCCTGAAAAATATATTTTTGAAATAATAAAATAAAAATTAAAAACCTGGAATCAAATTATTTTTCTTTAAAAAGAAATTCTATTAAATCTTGTTCAAACTTTTCATAGGTAACTGATGTTTGAATGTGAAAAGTTTTTTTTTTAATTAAAATTAGAGAAATTTGAATTTTTCCCAAAAGAGCACGACATGTATTTTCATTTATCTTTACTTCTTTATCAAGCGTCAATTTATCATCACGTCGTGGGCAAACAGTTGTTTTGGTGTCATTATCAAAAATGTGCAGCTTGCTTCGCTCCCACATTCTAAATCATAACTAAGTACATTCTCTGTTTTTGTAAAATTGTTTTTTATTCATTTGGGATGAGAAAATTTTTCAATGAGCCTTTTTTATTACAAATTCCACCATTTTTTAACCCTTATCATCATTACAGTAAACTAGAAATTGCAGAATATAATAAGTGATTAACAATTGTTACACAATTTTAACCCGTTACAACGTTTATCATATCTGACAAATGCTACATATTTATCCATGTGCGATAGATTTACGCACAAACAGCCCTGTTACATGTTAGTAATAATTAGTTATACAAATTCATGGTATTGATATTCTAATTATTGAATTCCCCTGAAAATAAATAATAAATGCTTTGCATTTCATATTCTACAGAATGCGGGTTTTAGTGCACTTCATAAATGCATATCAATTTCATTGTGTTTAAAATGATGAAATATCATTAAAATACACTTGAAACGATTTTTTCCCATTGGCCGTAATGTAAGGGAATACTTTTGACTGTCCCTGTAAACGAACTATAAGTGCTACACACTTCATTTTCCGTTGCGATCGTGTTATCGTCAACATCAATCACTCACAAAAATTGCAGTGCAATTCGGGTATGTTTACGAGAGTTGTACACGGCCTGACAAGCCGAAGTCATAAACACTTTTCAACTAACACAACGCAAATACATTGATATAATTTATTTGTTACTGTAATGGGTGTGAATACTAAAAACACAGTTTTAAAACATTAAAACTATTTATAATGTAAAATCAAATGTCAACATTCCTTAGCGCTTTCGGCTAAACATTAGCCATCATCACAGGACAAAAAGAGTCGAAAATCATAGTTCTGAAGAAGAACACTGGACAGGTGGAAAACGGGCAAAACCAACGCACTATGAAATGGAGGAAGAGAGGGAAGATGAGGCAATACCATTAAAAGCTGGAGAGGGAGGGGAGGAAAGTCAGTCAAAACCAAAAACGCCAGTGATATGTATGTTTTTGCGTTGTGTTATTTCAAGATAAAGAAGCTGAAATTGACGTTAACTGTATGGAATTTTCTATATTTTTAAGCTTTTCAAATATATTGGAAAGTATAAAAAATGAAAGTAATGTTCTTTAAAATATTTTTTTTCTTTTTTTCTACTATTCAAAGAGCATCAAGTATTTTTTACTAACAATCATATATATTATTTCTCTTGTCAACATCCCATTTTCTGTTAATTTACGAAACGCACAACGAATGAGGTATCATTCGACTGGTTTTGGAAGCAGTTTCTGACATAGTGCACTCACATTTCGTTAAAACATGTTTTTGGATTAAAAAATGCACTTAATTAAAAATTAAATCGGCATTGTTTTCATAAATGAAATGAAAGATTTTCTGCAAATTAGTGTTGGCACAAAAATAAAGTACCGCATTATAGGATGCTCAACAATGATTATAAAAAATAAAAGTACAAAAAAAATAAAATGATTTCTCCGCACGGGTTTATTTTATATTTATGGTTAAAAAACTAAATTGAAATTGAAATGTTTAGAAGAAAAAAACACCACCGATCGATCAAAGCAGAGATATTTCACGTTCAAGTTATACTTTGTTATATTAGGTTAAATTTTATTTTGAATGAGCTCAATTTTTTCTTCGTTTCATGTTTTTCAAGAAGCGGATGATGTCATCCTCTAACGCAGGTAAAATACGATTGTTCATTTTTTTTTTTTACGTGGGAGGGCCTTTTGCTATCTTCAATCAGTTTTTACTGTAAGTTTGATGGAATAAATGAGACGATATTCTGGCTTGGCTAATGTTGTTTACAGATATTTTTATCCTTGATTTTTCTTTAGAAGTATAAATCTGCATCTAAAAAATATTAGACTGCAGTGCGAAGTCCTCGCATACGTCCACTGGTATAAAAAATCACACAGTAAAGAATTAAAATATGAGTCATGAGGGCAATAAAAAACATATCAAACATAATTAAAATTATTTGAATGCCAAAAACTACAACTCTTACTTTTACATGTTTTGTCTGCTGTATCAAAAATCATTTTCTCATCTTCACACTGGCAGTGAGCCGCTTTTTTTGTGATGTTGAATGCGCAACTTGCATTTTTTCCGCAGTCTAATTTTTCACAAGCTGCCACTATTTCGCAAAGCCGTCCTTCTGTACCTTCCAGACAAGAACAATATTTCGAAGAATCCTTTTCCTTACAACTTCCGCCATTTTTGCAATCAGAATTACTGTCGCAGATCACTAACAATTATTTAAAAAGAAAAGAAAAGAAAAGATAATAAATAAACAAATTTCTAAATAATAGATGCCTTCAAATATGTTATCTTATCACTGTTATGCATAAAAATTAAAAAATAAATTAAAACAAGCTTCGAATTTCTAATATATTTTTGCTTGGGTCAAGTAAGTCTTGCATTCAAGCAAACATACACATACAATGCTTTACAACATACATGTATGCATGTTTTGCTTGAAATGCAATAAGTATTAAACTTTCTATTTTATATACAGGGTGGTTCAGAACTAATATGTCAAAATGTACAGGCAGGTAGAGGGAACCTAAATAAACAGATTTCGTATAGGAATGTGGATGCGGAAATCAAGCGTTGAGGCAGTAGAAGGCGCTGTTGAGTTCGGCGGATGAAAGCGCTTCGCTGGCTTGAATCCTCATCTCCGCACGGATTTCGAGCAACATCCATCGTTACATCAATGTGGAGCTTGTCGAAATGCATTTCATGTATGATGCTGTGCAAGGAAATGTAGCGGTTGCTCAAAGGAAACTATTCCTAAATAGAAATCTGCGGGATCACCGAACATTTAAGCATCTTCATCAGGTGTTGTGCACGATTGGATCGTTTTATGCTTCCAGGCGTAATACGGGGTACTGGAAGATATCGCAGAATTCCTGCAGTAGACGAAGAAGTATTACGCACAGTAGAGAATAGTCCTTTGACAGACTCGTGAGTCGTTGTACGTGCGCATCCTTTGAGCAGCCGCTCCATTTCCTTGCGCAGCTCCATACATGAAATGCATGTCGGCAAGCTTCGCATTGGTGTAACGATGCATGTTGCTCGAAATTCATGCAGGAAATGACGATTCAAGCCAGCGAAATGCTTTCATCCGCCGAACTCAACAGCGCCCTCTACCGCCTCGACGCTGGATTTCCGCACCCACATTCAGATACGATATCTGCTTATTTAGGTCTCCTCTACCTGCCTTTATATTTTTGACAGAGAGTTCTAAACCACCCTGTATTTTACCTCTTTATTACTTCAAAAATTTATAACAATTAAATGAATATCTTAAGATGGACTGACGTTCATGAAATTTATTGTCACATTTAAATAATTTGGATGTTTCATTTAGGTTTTAATTATTATAAATGTGACAAAAATTAGCTAAATGTGACAATTTTATATCGTTTGCTTAGATTATAGATGATGATTCAATTTCTACAAAACAAGTTAGTTTTGAATTAAAAGCACAGTATTCATTCATTTTCTGCTCAATAAAATATATATTAATTTTGAAAATTCCAAATATACCCTAAATGTGACAAAACTAGGCCGAATCGCGTCTTATTTAGGCACAATGATCTAAGTGAATTTGATTCGTGATGCACAGTATGTAAGGAATCGTACACCATTCTGTACGAATTACATTCATTATATTTGTAATATGCAAAAGAAAAGTTGCTTTTTTTATTATTTTCATACTCATCAGTAGTCAAGTAATAAGAATGCTCAGATCTTAAATAACTCAAATATTTGTTTGAGTTGTCAGATTTCGAATACACAAAAATGGCACGTTGTTTTTGTATCATTTTTAACAACCTTTCGTTAGACTTATAAATCCCCTAATCCAAAAATATAGATACAAGCGTACGAGAGTAAATTGATAAGTTCTCGGCCTGACACATAGATGGAACAAGTATGACCAAATGACGATGATGTTTGTAAAGTATGATCCTTTAGATGACATGCTGCCGAGTTTCAGACGCGCGAGCTTATTGGTTACTGCTGGGCGATAAAGTAAAGTAAACAAGTTTTGACATTTTCTAAAAATAGAAAAAACTGAAGTTCTTGCTCTCATAAAATACTTTGTTAAAAACGATTTAACCACCACAGACATACAAAAAGAGTTACATTCCAGCTTAAAGGATTCTTGTCCTTCATATTCGACAATAAAAAGGTGGGCTGCTGAATTTAAACATGGTAGGAAATCAATTCACGATGATGAAACCTCAGGACGCTCAAAAACCGCTACGCACAAATTTCAAAAATTTCTTAAATTCACAATGCCGTGTTGAATGATCGCCGATTGAAGATACGCGAACTTGCTCACATTGCAAACATCTCAATAGACCGTGTCCACCACTTTTTACACGATGTTTTGGGTATGAAAAACCTTTTCACTCGATCCGTGCCGCGTTTGTTGAACGTCGACCAAAAACGCCAAAGAATGAGCATTTCTCAAGAGTTTTCTGAAATGTATTGTGTTGCAAGTTGAAAAATAAAATGAAATAGTGTAAAAAAATCTTGTATTTTCTTTGTCAGGCCAAGAACTTTTTGAACAACCCTTGTACAGAGCTGCACTAAAGAATGCGCTTTCACTGTCAAGCCGAGAACTTACCAAACCATCCTCGTAAAATGCCATTCACAAAAAATGTCAAAATAAAATTAATACACTGCTCAAAACAATTAAAGGATATTTGAAGTTTTATATAAAATAAAGATATAAACGAAATTTTTTTTGCCGAAAATAGAAGAAGAGAATCACAAATGCAAATTTTTCTGGTTTTCAAACTGTGGAGTATGCAAATTTTGAGTTCGACGTCAAAAACTACGCTTCAGCGGCAGCGAATGAAATTTGACTTTCAACTGGAGAAAAGAGAATGAAGACAAGGATGATCGGCATTCAGTGATTGCTTTGTTTCGATGAGTACGATGTCTCAGCGAAGTCATTTGACAGATTCAGAAGCTTGGAGAATTGTTGGTAGGTTAGAAGGGGGCCAAACTCAAGTCGAAGTAACGCAAGCCATTGGAGTGTCACAAAGTGTCATTTCCAGGATCTGGAACCGTTTTTTGGAGAGTGGATGTGCAGGCCGAAGACCAGGGCAAGGTCGTAGACGGGCAACAACGCCCAATGAAGATCGGTATTTAGCGTTAACAGCTCGGAGACACCGAAACATGAACGCTAGTCTTCTCCAACAACACCTTCGCTCGGCTACAGGCGCCACGATTTCAACTCAGACTGTCCGAAACCGGCTCCATGCTGTAGGTCTGTATGCTCGCCGACCGATGGTATGTGTTAGATTAACATCAAGGCATCGTCGCGACCGCAGGGAGTGGGCAACCGAGCATGTCAACTGGAGGAGAAATGAATGGAGCAATATTCTGTTTTCTGACGAGTCCTGTTTTACTGTGCATCCGGATAATAGGCGTATTTTCATCTGGAGGGACCGTGGCAGTAGGAATAATCCTGCGTTCGTGCACGAAAGTGTCAGATTTGGCGGTGGAGGAGTGTTAGTGTATGGTGGCATCTCCATTGACGGGCGCACTGACGAGATGGAGCTCTGACTGGTCGCCGATATAGGGATGAGATCCTCAGACCTATTGTAGTCCCTTATGCTGCAGCAATCGGAGATAACTTCATTTTAATGGACGATAACTGCAGGCCACATCGTGCAAACCTGGTGGAGGATTTCCTTTTCGAGGAAGGAATCGTTCGAATGGAATGGCCAGCGTGTTCTCCAGACATGAATCCAATCGAGCACGTTTGGGACGCTCTAGTAAGACGAGTTTCTGGCCGCCAACAACCCCCACAAACTCTCCAAGAACTGGAAAGAGCTCTTCTGGAAGAGTGGGGCAGAATACCCCAACTCGTCATTAATAGCCTCATTGAGTCCATGCCTCAAAGGTGTTCAACGTTGCTGGCCGCCCGTGGAAACCATACCCCCTACTGAAAATGATTTTCTTTGAAGAAAACACCTTTTCTTATTCTTTTTTTCTCATATGCACAAATTGTGTTTTTTTCCTTTTGTACACAAATGCGCAATAAAATGCATTTTTTTCTGCCAAACATGTGTAATTTATTCTCATATAACCTACTATGTCTGTCGACCATGTATCAATCAGCTAAAAAGTTTCCCAGATACAAAATCCACCTAAAACTGCAATATCCTTTAATTGTTTTGAGCAGTGTATAATGTGTGATATGTATGATTATAAACTTTATAAGAAATCAGTATATCAATTTTTATCATTTAGAAATAATTTATTTTACAATTCCAAAATTGTATTAGTTATTTTAATAAATCACCAAATAGAATGCCCCATAATTATATATTCAAAAATGTTTTATGAGTAAATTTTAAAGTATATCAGCATATTTACAACTGATAATACTTAGTATTGCTTACAATACTTTTTATAATTTCATACACGTAACTTTTGATTGAAATTCCTAAATTTTTGATTAATCCTGGTGATAGTTCATAACATGCTTGCTAAATCGCTGTTTGAAGCTCCTTGGTCGAAAAATATTGGCATTTGTTTTTTATAAATTTTCGTGCTAGCTTTCCACACATGTTTTAAGATTTCAGGGATAATTTTCAGAATAATTTTGAGGAATTTTTAAGGATTAAGATTTCAAGTGCTGACCAGTCCATGACTTTGATATTATTCTGGAGAAAACATATTTTTGTTAAGTTAGACGTATGATTTGGTCCTTTGTCTTGTTGGGGAAAAACGCAATCAAGATCTCCCGGCAAATCCAGTATGGAATTAAATAATACTTTAACATTATCTGGTAGTTCTTAGCGTTCATTTTTATATGGCAAAAGGCCAATAACGTTTTGCTATTAAATCCAAAACCACCCCAAGTCATTATTGAATCTCCGCCTTGTTGTGTACAGAAAAAAAATTAAGTTCGTTTCTTAAACTATACCAGTAACATTTACATCTATGGGGTCCACCCAAATTCCACTTTTACACATTTCTAAATATGATTGAGAGCCATTTAAATACTTGAAAGTTATTCGTTTAGTATCTCTTATTCTTCTGTGAATCATGTTTTTGGATATTCTAGTTTTAAATACAGTTCGTCGCAATAATATATTTTTCTGGATATCATGCTTAATATTATTATCGCACTCAGTTAGTAACCAGAAACTGAACTTTCATCTTTTATCTCCACATCATCATTGACAACGAAAAGTGAACTTAATCGACATTTTAAAAATTAATAACGCTACATAGAAATCAAATAATACAAGAATCATTTTCGTTGTATATTACTGAGAATTGTGAATATTACCTGTATATTAATGTATAATCAATTTCTTTTAGTGTATTTTATTTTAATATTCTTCTCTATGGGACCACAATATATAAGTGAAATAATTTTATGGGATAGCGATCTCCAGGAAATATAATACAATGACTTTGATAGTTTTATGATACATAAGTTACAGCAGGTTGGAGAGATCGAAAGACATAAAATTTAACCCTTTCCGGCACAGTGGTTTCACTCCGGGAGCACCGAATTTTAATTCCAAACTTGCATACGGCACCAAGAATATTTTAATAAACTTTTTGTTCTACGATGAAAGCTTAAAAGGAGGAGTTCGTATTTTCCTAAAAAAGTCGTTTGTAAATTCCGGTGTTAGTCAGTAATTTTTCATTTTACGAACAGTAGTTGTGTGTGCCGGAAAGGGTTAACAGCTCCTACCAATAGAAGAGTGGGATGCGGGAGCAGCCTACAGCATCCAGGGGGGTAATGTGGGTATATTCTATCTCTGAATATGAGTCATTGAATTCTGCATTATGCGGTTTGGATTAGATACAATTTTAGTCTAATGACTTCACAAACTTTGCCATGCACATCAGTAAATAACACTAGATCCAGCCTGAACTACCTGGTTATTATTTTTTTCGAATGGACATAATCATAAAATTAAATTAAACTTCAAATACATAATATATAATTGAATCCATTTATTTCTCTTCTTATTCTTATTCATCTTATTCTTTTCTTATAAGATTGCTGCCTTCAATTCGTTCATCAAGCGTGTTTTTCTGGTTTGTTCAAGTAAATTCATCCAAGATGAACTTAATTTTATCAGAGATATCGCCATTGACCATGGATTCCCTGCTCATCACGTACAGAAAATTATAGAAAAACTCAATGGCCATTTAATTCAGCATCCTGTCCCTAGCAATAATAAACCAAACTATCGGAAATTCCAATATATACCTATTATATTTGAAAGGATTAAAAGGGCCCTCATTAAATACAATATCCATCTTATTGCTGTCCCTCCCAGAAAATTGGTTGACTTAGTTTCATGTAAATTAGATCCTATCCCCCCTGATCAATTCGCAGGTGTTTATGAAATACCCATTAGCTTAAATAATAATAGTATAATTTTTTACATTGGTATGACTAAAAGAAAGTTTTTGGAAAGGTTAAAAGAGCATAAAAACGACATAAAATTTGTATAGTTATTCACTGCACTCTCCCGGTTTTACGCTAAAAATAATGATACTGTAATTAATTTTGATAAAGCAAGAATTATCTATAGGTTCAATAACCCATTTAAAGCCGCCATTAGGGAATCATTGGAGATTAAAATTAGGAAGGATTGTATTTGTAATGATAACTTTTCTTTCATCATACCTAGTTTATGGAATACATTTTTAACCCCTTGTTAATTCATAGTTTAGTTTTTCGCTCTTTGGCAACAGAGAGCGCCCGCTTATTTTATTTAAATTTTTCCAAGCTGTTGATTTCAATTTTCTCGTGTCGAATTTCTGACTGATTTTCGTGTCGACGTCTGAATTCAATTTTCTCGTGTCCGTAGTCGTTTGTGTTGTTCTTCTTCCCCGATGATGGCTTTAAGTTTAAAGCCGAAACATGTAGGATTTTAGCTCTTTTATGAGTTTAAAACAATTTTTACACTGATTTTAGCAACTAATAGATAGGCACAATTTGTGCAATTTGTGTTTTTAAAATTACATAATATATATATCTGTATATACATATATATATATATATATATATATATATCTGAAATGATTTCCATTTCATAGTGAATATATCAATTCTGGCAATCGATGAACCCGTAAAACAGCTTAGCAGTCAAAAGTTTCGGATGGAAGGCGATGTTTCAGAAAAACATTAGGAATTTTCCCGTATAAATAACAGAACGCTGCATTAGTATCAATAATTTTTATTGATACTTCACCCATCAAGGACAATTCCACTAATTAGCAAGTTTAGAATTCATAACTCAATTGCGCTACGCAATAGAAAACAGTAGGAAGATGTTAAATTTATTAGAGAATTACACCAATTTGATAAAACTTCTCCAAGTGACGGGGTTTGTTTAGCAATAGAAAAAGCGTAAAAATTCTGTCTCGGAGGCTGTGTAACTGCGTTTTAAAGGCAGCCAGGCGTATGAATCTTTTCGCCAATGCAGCGGGAAAATAACCGATAAGCGGCTTGCAATGCCGTAGAACTTATTATTAAATTATTATACACGGCATAATTTTGAAGTAAAAAGTTAGACGCACGAATCGAAATGAATTATGGGATATGGAATGATAATTTTAATAAAAATAAAAATGATACTAAGAGACGTTCTAAAGAAATAAAAATTGAATGTTTCAAAAGAAGAAATAAATTAAGGGTTTTTACAAATAAGGGTACCTTTTTACAGATTAAGATTTTTAGAATAAGAATTAAAAGAATATATTGATAAAAGATATGGAATAAAAATATAATTTAGATTTAAGATATATTTTAAAAGACAGGGAAAAACTAGAATTGTAAGAATTTGGAATAAATTAATTAAGAAAAAATGACGAAATTTTTTTTGTTATTACATATATACATATATATATATATCAATAAAACAGTGCAATGACTTTGGATTTTCCAGTGCGGCACTGACAGTTGAGTGCTGAGAGACTTCAATCTCAAGATATTGGTACTTTTACTGATCATTGTTCAAGTTACATTTCTTTATAAAATAATCATTGCCTGAACAGTTTGTGAAAGGCAAGGATTTTGTATTTGTGCTGCTTGTAGATGCTTTTTTTCTCTTTTTTTTAATAAAGAAAATATTAATCTAGTAAGATAACAGTACATAGAAATACTATGAAAATTGTGAGAGTAATCAACTTTCTAGTTTGACAATTATTTTAGTATGAAGCATTTTGATTTATTAATGAGCATTAGTTGCAAGAGGATTAAAGCAGTCTCGATGGATTCCTTTTCATTATTTATTATGTGGTATTTTTGCAAATAAAATTTATTAGTTGTTAAGTTTAAATTTGATTCTCTTTTTTTACATTATGTTTGATTGTTTTATTGGTAGGCTATTTTACTGCTTAAAGTAACTTGGAATTTTTAAGTTTCTCTGGTGAATTATTTAATCCTCATAAACGCAAAACGCAAAAGTCAGAGCCTTTGATCAGAGGATCATTTATGGTCACAGTTGTAGAAATAGAGTAATTTAGTGAGATGTTTGCGGAGCTAGTTTAATGTATGGGACCAAGTGGCAGTTTTCTTCCCAGTATCAGTAGAGATTTTTTTATTTACCAAATCTTCTCCTATTAGATCAGATGTCACCTTTTTGCAAAATTCTGTCAATACCCGACAAAGTATGCCTTAGAAATGTATTTCGAATGTTTCTCTAAAACTTTTAAATCTAAAATTTTAAAAAATTCCTCCTTTATAATTAAGGAGCTTGGAAGAAAAAGGGAGAACTCGAAAAATCGATTTTTGTTTTGTTTTGTTTTCTTCACGTCAGATAGATGTAGGCAATACGTAGGTAAATCGTTTTACCCTGGTACGCCCTTGGTATTCTCACTGTGTCAAGCTAAAGTGAGTAGTACCATCTTCTATAATAAATTCGTGGTCTGATTTTTCTAGAGAAGCAAGGACGAACACCGGATCTGAAACCCCCCTCTCTCAATCAAATAATGATAAGGAATACATTAAAATTAAAACATTGAATTTCAATACATAATATTTTTCAATCTGTTTTTTTAATCAGCAGTGTTTAAAATAAAGATTCGCCCTTGCTATCTTGAACTACTTGCAAAAGTTTGAGCTCGATTTCCCAACACCAAAACTTCGGGATTCGCACTTTCTTTTCCAAGGTCCTGAAATAATCTATTTAGCTCTCAGCATTTTGATCAAATTATAAAAATACCGTGTAGTAATCTAGAGCAGCCTAAGCAATTATTCTAAAGTTATAAAAGTGACAAAAATCAAGCGGTACTTATTTATAATAATTTTTAATAAAAGAACACATGTGAAAACAATGATTTAAATGAGCAGAGAATGTTTAAAAAATATTTTTTTAAATTTAAAAATCAGACGAAACTTATATCTATAGGACAGGCGATTTTTCAATTTTCGGAATTTTTATAAACTTTTTAATTCTTACCTCACATTTTTTACAACAAGTTCGAATAAAACAATGAATAAAAACAAACTGAATAATTTTACCAAGTACATGAATAGTACATTTCTTTGGAATACCACTTTAGATCTGAGTGAATTTTTGGAGAAGGGTGTAATAAGTTTATTTCTGTGGGAATGTCAACATTAAATGCAAATTTAATTTGAACAGTGATATGATAATTGGATATCAATATCGGATGTGAAGACCTATTTTAAAAATGACATCTGAATTTTCAAATAAAAATAAATATTCTTAAGGCATGTGCTACTGTTAGGATAGCTTATAACTAATAATGATAAGTAAATAGTACATGAACTTAAAAATGTACATATAAATTCATTGTATGGCTTTATACAATGTGTGTTTATATATGTGATACTATTGTAAATGTAAGAAAAGTAGATTAATATTAATACAAATATACAATTTCATAATTAATTGCATAAATGGAACAAAATAATTTAATGACAAGTATATAATCATTGGAATTTACCTTTCACTAGAGTCTATCACTATATAAAAGAAACTTAATTGTATAGCTATATCAAATAATTATATATAAAAAGTTATTTCTCTAAGAATATCAACATAAATTATATTTAACTTTAGAGTTATAATTTCTACTCCCGGTTTCTCTCCACAAATTTCTAAGCAAAAGTTTACTAAATGAAGCAAAAAGAGTTATATTTTACGAGATTTAATAAATGTTTGGATAAACATATTTCATATTTTAGTCAATGTTTACATCATGTTCTATTATGTTTAAATATTAAAAAACATTTAAACTTCAATTCGTTCATTTTAAATTCTGAAAAAAAATTAATATCAATCATAAATTTACAAAAAAGGAAAGGATTATGTACCTTCCTCATCTTTGCACTCTTTTGAATTCTCATCAAAAACTTTGTCTGTAACTTTGCAGGTACACTTGATGCTATCTTTTTTAGTTTTTTCACCCTCACATTTAACTCCAGGTTTCTCTCCACAAATTTCTAAGCAAAAGTTTACTAAATGAAACAAAAAAAGATTTATATTTTAAAAGATTAAATAAATGATTGTATATACATATTTATTTTTTTTTAGTTAATGTTTCCATCGTGTTCCATTAATTTTAGATATTAGCTTTCAGAATGCATTTCGTTCTTTTTAAAATCTGAAAAAATGTGAATATCAGACACATTTACGAAAACAGAAATGATTAACTACCTTCCTCATCTTTGCACTCTTTTGAATTCTCATCAAAAACTTTGTCTGTATCTTTGCAGGTACACTTGATGCTATCTTTTTTAGTTTTTTCACCCTCACATTTCACTCCAGGTTTCTCTCCACAAATTTCTAAGCAAAAGTTTACTAAATGAAACAAAAAAAGATTTATATTTTAAAAGATTAAATAAATGATTGTATATACACATTTATTTTTTTTAATTAATGTTTCCATCGTGTTCCATTAATTTTAGATATTAGCTTTCAGAATGCATTTCGTTCTTTTTAAAATCTGAAAAAATGTGAATATCAGACACATTTACGAAAACAGAAATGATTAACTACCTTCCTCATCTTTGCACTCTTTTGAATTCTCATCAAAAACTTTGTCTGTATCTTTGCAGGTACACTTGATGCTATCTTTTTTAGTTTTTTCACCCTCACATTTCACTCCAGGTTTCTCTCCACAAATTTCTAAGCAAAAGTTTACTAAATGAAACAAAAAGAGTTATATTTTAAGAGATTTAATAAATGATTGTATATACATATTTAATATTTTAGTTAATCTTTCCATCGTGTTCCATTAATTTTAGATATTAAAAAGCTTTGAGAATGCATTTCGTTCTTTTTAAAATCTGAAAAAATGTGAAAGCAGACACATTTACGAAAACAGAAATGATTAACTACCTTCCTCATCTTTGCACTCTTTTGAATTCTCATCAAAAACTTTGTCTGTGTCTTTGCAGGTGCACTTGATGCTATCTTTTTTAGTTTTTTCACCCTCACATTTCACTCCAGGTTTCTCTCCACAAATTTCTAAGCAAAAGTTTACTAAATGAAACAAAAAGAGTTATATTTTACGAGATTTAATAAATGTTTGTATATACATATTTTATATTTTAGTCAGTGTTTACATCATGTTCTATTATTTTAAATATTAAAAAGCATTTAAACTTCAATTCGTTCTTTTTAATTCTGGAAAAAAATGACAATTAAACACATTAACAATAAAAGAAAGGATTACCTACTTTTCTTATCTATGCACTCTTTTGATTTCTTATCAAAAATTTTGGCTGTATCTTTGCAGGTACACTTGATGCTATCTTTTTTAGTTTTTTCACCCTCACATTTCACTCCAGGTTTCTCTCCACAAATTTCTAAGCAAAAGTTTTCTAAATGAAACAAAAAAAAGTTATTATTTTAAAGGTAAACATCAGACACATATACAAAGCAACATATATCATTAACAACCTTCCTCAACTTCGCAATATTTTCTTTCTTGATCAAAAATGTTCTCTTTATTTTTGCATAAACATGCGATAGCTTATTTTTTGGTTTTTACTGCTTCACTTACCACTCCAGGTTTGCCAAGTTTTTAAAATTTTCGGACAGCATCGGCACTGAACATACATACATCGTTTTTCTTATTTGGCATATTTATTTTTAAAAGTTGGGTGTATTGATTCGAAATTTCAAAGTTCATGTAATCTTCAAACAAGCTGTCTACAAAAACAAATGGTTTCAGATAGTTTTATTTCCTGTGAATAAAAATACAAATTCAAACCTCATTACTTATCATTGGGCTTTCTTAAATCTGGAGGGGCACAAATATTTTGAATATTTTAAGGTACACTGTAAAAAAAAATTCTGAAAAAAACGGAAATTGTACTGGCAATCGAGACGCCAGTCGTATTTTAACGGAAAAAAAATTCCGTAAATTCCAGGAAATTTTCCGTGATTTCTGAAATATCCGTTTTTAATTTTCCGCTTTTTAACAGATATCTTCCGTATTTTTTAGATATTTTTAGATCGTTAAAATAAATTTTATAGGACCAAAAAAAATTACTTTTCAAGGAACATGTTACAACACTTTTTTTTTCATTTCTGTGCGAGTTTTCAGTAAATAACCAACACTTGCGACGAAGGGGATCGAACGCGGAAACTTCTGTGTAGTAAACTGGTGGGCTGTACCATTACGCTAAGACCGGACACTTTGTTTTCTCAAATGTTGGTATTTATTTTAGATTCTTTTAATGATGCAAAAACTTGAAGGTTTCATAGTTAGAAGGATTTTTTCAATATTTTATTTTCATAATTTTTAATATCTTGCTTTATTATTTGATGCTTTATAACAGATAAATTTTAACTTTTTATGTATTATATGCGTAAAACATTGTATTAAGACTAATGATTGCTTCTTTTTGCAATAGTACATATACTTTTTAAAATTATTTGTCTGTTGATCTATTTATCAACTCCAAAAACTTATATGAATAAGCAATTTTATAATAAATTAAATTATTATATTTAATCTTTGCTGAGAGCTTTTGTGTACGATTCTGTTAAACTGAATAATTTTAAAAAATCAAAACAAAAAATAGATTTTTAGAAATTTTTTTGAAATTAATTCCCTTAGGATAGGTAAGTTTAAATTTGGACTTGATAATTTAGTTTAAATTAATTTAGTTTAATTTATAAAATTATAAACTAACGGAATAAATTATAAACTTTATACAATTATAAACTTCATTTTTATAAAAGTAAACAAAAAGTTATTAATTACTTTTTATAAATTTAAAGCAAAAAATATGAACTTCGTAAAATTATAATATATAAAATAATAAATTTTAGTTTAATTCACAAATTTATAAGACAAATCAGCTTAGTTTAACACCTACATACCGATAATTTGCAAAAATATTATTTTATGAAACCTTAAAAATATTAAAACAAAAAAAATAGATTTTTAGCGAAAATTTTGAAATTAATGACCTTGGGATAGGTATGTTTAAATTTGGATTTATTAATTTAGTCTAAATTAATTTAGTCTAAATTAATTTAGTTTAATTTATAAAATTATAAACTAACTAAATATATTATAAACTTTATAAAATAAAATTTCAAAATATCAGTGAAAAAATTCATAATTTGAAGCACTATAAAGAAAAAAAAAGTAGATTTAAAAAAATATTTTTCTGTATTTTATATAAATAAAGTAAATTTCTAAAGATTTCACTAAAAAATAAAAATATCATTACGATTTTCACAAAAAATTACTGTCCAGACACGAGCCCGGTTAGAATGAGCTCCAGGATTGGCCCGAGTCTAATGACAGAAAATAGGCCCACGGGTAGGACCGGGCCAGGCCTGGATCCTAGAAGACCCTGGACCCTAGTAAATACAACAATCTTAATTCGCATTTCAAACAAGACGATATCTGTATGCAAACCTCTGAACATTATTTACGGAAATGGGGAAATACGGACATTGTACTGTTTTGAAAAAAAATCCATCAAATTTACGGAAAACTTTCTGCATATCTACGAATTTGAAATCTCCTTTACAGAACTAATGTCATTTACGGAAATTGTACTGTTGTTTTGGAAAAATGAAACTTCTCCGTAAAATTTTACGGAAAATGTCTTGTATTTTCATGGATTTTTTTTTTAGAGTGCAGCTTCCATTACAAAAAGTAAGAAATTACCTATTGCAGCAGTTTGGAGGGAAGCAACTCCGGAAAAGATCAACCAGGAGTACCTTATAGGTTTTGAGAATAAAACCTACTTCCGGTTGACCTAGAACCTTTAAATTTGACACAAAGGAAGGTCTTATAGCACATGTAAATGAAAAAATCGGAAAATCAATTATTTATAATTCTATGTCGATTTATTATGTGATCTTCCATAATCGGGGTTTCCAAAGCGAAACAATCAGGATTCCGTATTTTCCTGTTCATGTACGGAACCCTAAAAATTACTATTTACTTAATATTTTTACTATTTAAAAGTAAACTATTTATATTTTTGATAATCCTATCATGAATTTTAGGAAACACATCTTAAAAACGTCGCCCATAAAAAATAGCGAGTAATTTGAAAAACATTTGTGGAAATTTCCGTATTTGGATCATATTAGCGTATTGAAAAATCACAAACTGAGAAAAATTAATTTAATGGCTGCAACTGCGAATAATTTAAAAAAAATTAATTTAGTAGAGCAGCTTTATTGAATACTTATCGGATCTTTATGAAATTTCATGAGACTAGACTTCGGTTGCCTAAATTCATTTTAAGCAAAAATTGAAATATGAATATTTTCGTCATTTTTCTCAAAATGAAGGCTACCAAAGTTCCCTTAAATATCGATTTACACGCTCTTCGTCACAGCCCGTATCTTTATTGTAAATAAAATGTTTGCTGAAAATTACATTTAGCAGTATATTCACTGAAAAGGAAAAAAAAAGAAGTTGGAAATTGTACGTCAAACGTGACAAATGAAGAGCGCTTGTACTATGACTCGTTCTATAAATATTCAGATCTTGGTGCAATAGCTGTTGCAATCTTACGCAAAAATTCGTGAATACAAAATTAATTTTATGTGCAGATTTTCATAGTATAGATATTAATTTTATTTTGTAAAATTAAGTTTCAATACACTTTTACAAACAATTAAATACAATTCAATTACATTAAAATTGTACTATTCGCAAATACCCGATAAAAGACAATGTAAAAAAAAAATCGTCGTTATTGTTTCAGTGAAAGAAATGAATAATATCGTCTGTTATTATGATATGATTAATTTCCGTAATAAAATAAGTACATTTTAAGTTGGCAACATTTTATCTTTTGTTGACATTTACTGAAAACTCCAATGGGAAACTTAAGCCTAGCTTTGAAATTGTCAGAACTTAAAATCCATATTTAGGCACTTTTTCTCTTTATTACCTATTTCTCCGGAAATATCTATCCAAAAAACTGTCATTGAATTATAGGATAACTACAATTAAACAATTTTCGTATAGTACAAATTCCGGTTTTTAAATTCAGTAATACGAAAAAAATAGGACTCCATCTTAAATAGGACGTAATCACCATGGCAATCTAGAATCATTACCTATCATGGGATATCATTGAATTAATGACGTATGACAGGATTTGATAGAATGAAAAATACTTTCATTAATATCTTTTTAAGTTTTGATTCGATTTTCATAAAATTTGAAATGACTCGACAAAATTCTGCAACGATTGTATATATTAAATTTCAAACCAACCATTCGTTTGGTAGTTTTGCGCTGTTATATGCGAAGAGACGGATAGACGGACGTACCAGACGTATTTATATAATTACGGACGCACCTAAAAAGACAAAAGTCTCTTAATCAACGAAAACATACAATAACCTCTTTCAAGTTTCGCAGGATTCCGAAGAGCGTTCTTTATCATTAGAAACCTCAAAAACACATATATTTTTTAGATTAAAAAAAACATATATAAAAATAAGTTTTTTTTTGCCCCTGATTTTTTAAAACATTTCCGACTAATTGTTATAAAGTATTACTCAGTTTTTGCAACACGGAATATATGTTTTAGGTAGCTTTCATTACAAAAAGCTACCTATTGCAGCCGTTCGGAGGAAAGCAATTCCAAACAATTTTGGTATATATTCACCGATCATGACCCCCAGACCCCAAAACCACCCTCCGTTCAAATGTTGATTTATATATATATATATATATATCTGACATATGTCATGTTGTAACTCTCTTATTTATGAACCGATTTGGATGTGACCGAGTATGTGTATAGGACATACGAAAGTCTTGACAGCGTTCGTTGGCCAGCTTCATCCACCATCTGGTTTCAAAATGGCGGCAAGTTAATTTTTTTAATTTTTTTTAAAAAATTCAAAAATATGTATAAAATTTATAAATTGAAAAAGTTGTTTCCGTTAAGAGTTAGACCGTGTTACAAGGATTCTGGAACATTTTTTGTTTTGGCTATATCTTAAAAAATGGCTCAGATATGACAGCTTGAAATTCTAGGGGGGGGGGGGGGGGCTGACATTTTGAAACAATCTGATTTTTGTTCTGCTGTAACTGTCATGCTGAAATTCGTATTCAAGTTCAGTATCAACGAAAACGAGGATTGAATCTTCTATAATCAGGTTTTCAGCATTTTAGCTTCGACTGTTTGCGTAAAATGAGTTGATTTTTTAAAAACATGGACTATGAAAGCTACCTTTTCCCCCCCGGTACAAGTCGGAAGGACTTTTTAGGATGCGATACATTCTCAATTAAACATTTCCAGCTGCGTAATTGAATTTACACATGCCAGAGTTACAAAATAATAATAAATTCAATGCTATTAATTTATCTTGTTTGTTTTGAAAACGTGTTTGTTGAACATGAAATGTTTGCTTCAGAATGGATAGCATCCAAAAAATCTATATTTCTGGTTGAGAAAAACTGATTAATACACTATAAAAACTACTCGGAAATGTTTCCGCAAATCAGTGGCAGCAAAAGAAACTTTGTTTTTATGAAAGTTTTATTATTTTTTTTTTAAAAAACATACTGGTTTCTGAGGTTTCTAAAGGTAAAAAACGCTTTTCGGAATCGTGGATAACTGTAAAGAGTTATCCACGATTAAACCACGATAACCACGATAAAAGTTGCGAGTTTTGTTAAACAGGAAAATTGACCCAATCCAGGCTATCAATAGATCAGGGGTATATATTATACCATTCAAGAAATATAACAAAGATTTTATGTACGTAGATATGACACTGGGGAAATTTCGGGGCAGAATAAAAGAACATGAAGCAGATTTGAGATTAAATAGACCCCACGCTGCATTATCAAGATTAGCACAAACTGAACCTATAAAAGTAGATTTTAATGGATCCAAAACTATATTCCGGCGCAAGTAATCGCCAGGAAGCTATCATAAGAGAGTCTCTATAAATAATATATAAAAAAGAAGTAATCTGTAACGATGTATTATCATATGATATCCACGAAGTTTCGAATGAATTGATACATGATTGATTAACCTGTACTTGTTTTTGAAATGTTGAATGGCATTTCCCATCCCACGTTATATTACACACCCTTGAAGTAAAATAGTCTGTTCCGGACAAGCTAGACAACGCGAAGAGACAACAACTCAACTTAACTATTAGTTTTTCACTGATGACAACCGAGTAAGTTCGGTTGAAAACGTTTTGATTCTTTAAAAGGACTTTAATGTGCTTTTAAATGTTTTTACGTACCTTCAAGCAATATATTTACATTTAGTTGTATCTTTATGAATTTTAACTCTAAAGAGGTTATTGTATATTTTCGTTCGTGGTTATATTATATTTTCTTAGATTAAGAGTTGGTTCCACTTTGTTATAACCACGATCGTCAAGTCATCTGATAATTTGGATGATTGTTGTTCCACACATCCTCCGGAACTGTTAGGAAATAATTGATTTTAATAAATACTTAATTAAAAATAATTGAAATATGCAAGATCATCGACTTTTCTTTTTTTTTAAAATATATTTTATAGAATTAAATTTCCATCTAAATTTCCATCTAAAAAATATTAGGGAAAATATCAGCAGATTTAAAATTAAGCATTCCGTTCTGAAAAAACAAAGTTTTAAAACTCCATTATCAGAAAAAAATAAATATTTGGTATTTATTCTTGCTTACAAGATTACAATTTTATTGAAACAACAATGATTTTCAATATTTTAATGAAAAGGATTTTAAAATATCTTACCGTCACAGCCCGTGGATTTACTGTACGTGATGCCCGAAGGGCAGTTGCATTTAACACTATTTGTGTCACGATCTACTGAGCATGATCCTCCAGTTAATGTACAGTTTGGTTTTTCACTTTTACAGAACTCAGTAGTGACTGAAAAAAAAACACAATCTATTACTTCAAGTTTAAAGTTGATCTGAATTAATGCTGTGTTATACTTAATATAAGAATCGTTTCAATTTCTGAAAAGCCTAGTGAAATGTTCTTTAATATTCCTTATTTTTACTCTCATAATAAGTATCACTTTCTTAATATTTTTTTCTAAGTATTATTTTACGTTTTTAGCGTAATAAAAAGCTACCAGATTTTTTTTAAATGCATTTCCTAACAGTTTCTTAGAGGGGTGGGGGGGTTGTGAAAAAAGTTAAATTAAAAAATAATATATCATAGGGTACTTTAGAAAGAAACTATTGATGTTGGTCATCAAGTTCTCTTATGATTTTAGTTTTGATTGTTACCTATTCTTCGAGAGAAAAAATAAAGTGTTCAAATTTTTTTAACCTAAAATCCCAAACAGGCGTAAAACTTCGCTTTACAAAAATTCTCAAAATTTCAGTGATTTTTTTATAATCTTCTATTATATATTACTATTTATTCATTCACCTCAAATATTAAACTTCACTATATGAATATTGTTCTTCATATTATAAAAGATTTATTGTTGCTTACAAGATGATCCTTTTATTGAAAAAACAATAAATTTCAATATTTTAAAACGTTTTCAAAATATCTTACCATTACAGCCCGTAGATTTATCGTAAGTGATGCCTGCAGGACAGTTGCATTTAACACTATTTGTGTCACGATCTACTGAGCATGATCCTCCAGTTAATGTACAGTTTGGTTTTTCACTTTTGCACAACTGAGCAGTAACTGAAATAATAAAACGCAATCCATTACTTCAAATTTAAAATTGATCTCAATCGAAATTGTATTATATTTAATTTAAAAATCATTTCAACTTCGGAAAAGGTCTAGGGAAATTTTCTTTAATGTTCGTTTTTTTTACTGTCATAAGTATCACTTTCCTAATATTTCTTTCCCTAAGCATTAATTTACGCATTTGATATTGTAAAAGGCTACCAGAATTTATTTTTTTTTTAAATGTATTTCATAAACGTTTTATAGGGTTTTTGTTTGTTTGTTTATTTGTTTGTTTGTTTTTGTTATTTTTTGTGAAAAAAGTTAATTTAAAAAATAATATAACATAGAGTACATTAGAAAGAAACCATTTCTGTCGGTCTTCAAGTTTTCTTATGATTTGTTTTTTGATTATTACCAATTCTTCGAGAGACTTAAAGTGTTTCTTAAAGTGTTGAATTATTTTAACCTAAAATCACAAACATACGTAAAATTTTGCTTTACAAACAATTTCCAAATGTCTGTGATTTTTTATTTTTTCTAATCTTGTATTATATATTTCTATTTTTTCATTCATCTCAAACATTAAACGTCTTCACTATATGAATTTTGTTCTTCATATTATAAAAAATTTATTGTTGCGTACAAGATTATAATTTAATTGAAACAAACAAAAATTTTAATATTTTAAGTAAAAGTTTTCAAAATATCTTACCGTTACAGCCCGTGGATTTATCGTAAGTGATGCCTGCAAAGCAGTTGCATTTAACACTAATTAATGTTTTATATTCATTCAAAGCTGAAATTTACCTAGTCTAGGTAATGACTTTAAAACAATTTTGTTATCTTAGTCCGTATATTTTTTATGTATAACGCTGAGTACTGTGGTGGAGGATACATGACGGTATACCCCGTATACCCTCTGAATGTTTTCGTAAACCATTGCTTATTAAGTAAAGCTACAGCGTATATCTTCTGCTGATAGTGAATACCATCTGGTATTTTTTAAGACTGCAGCACTGATAACATTTGATGGACAATTGTACTTAGCGTATTTAGAGTCATTATCTACTGATCACGATCATCAAGTTGTCTTACAGTTTGGCATTTTACTATCTCGCAGATCTTTGGGATCGGTAAATAAATGATGAATGTTCTTGAATCCAAAATTGCTGTACGTTTTAGCATTTCACTGTCGCACAAAGTACGAGGAACGGAAAAAAGCAAGTTTTTATGTCAAGCATAAAACTCAACTTTTTCAAGTATGTTTTATAAATAAATTCAACAAATATTTAAAAGAAGGTATATTTTTTCCATTCTTTGATCTTTTTTCATGGAGGAAGAAAGTTAACGGAAGGATTCGGATGATCTATTATTCATAGAAACTCTGTAAATAGTTAAATACCCAGCTACTACATATATTGTAAAAGGATTTTCACCATTCACTTCGACATTTAAAAAAGTAAATAATTTAATAATAGAAAATCGTCACATATCAACATGGAATGTTTTTTAGACCACAATTTAAGGTTATCGCTACTCAGTAGTCCTAAAAACTAAGAATTAAACATTGGGCTTTAGGTGATATGTTAAAGTCTTCTATTCAACCTGTATGACCTGTCCTCTGCATACAAGTTGCACTTTCAAGGTGGATTTCGTCTTCTCGTCTCATTAACTGGGATAATTTAATCATCATTAGTCGTTAGCTCTTGACATCGTTGGTAAAAAGTACTTCCATTACACTTGTTCTGGTGTGATTACTATTTTGTTTCATTTGTCTACCTCTGCCACGTATTTGATGATGAGACTCTGTTTCTTTGCTTACATTAATTCTAAGAGCCCTTACATGATAGCTTCCTATGTAAAAAGACGGATTCTTTATAGCGCAAAGGTATACGAAAAAGGTGATCTTTCAGTAACTATCAAATAAAGACCATCACGCCGGGGCATGTTGTAATATTCTTTTACGAGTTGCTGATAGGATGCGTAGTGACCCATATTCTTTCACCGAGTTTATATCGTGTTGTGTTCCTCAGTTTTTTACAGGCAAATTATTTATTTTTGTCTTGTTTTTCTTCCGAAAAATCTTTAATTTCTTGAGAAATTTTAGCGGAATTCTTCAAAAAAAGGATAATTTCTGGAACGAAATTGTCATTCCAAACAATTGATCGTAAATCAGCCTCTTTAATAAAAAGCTACGCGTTGCTGACGACTAGCGTTTTCGCTAATCGTTGCCACAAATTAATGAAACATTTGAAGTTACTGAAAAAAAAATAATAGCTCGAAAAATATTTGACAGAAAATTTTAGACAAATTGTGTTAGAAAAGTAAAAAATTGTACTTTTCTTGATATGAATTTCAAATATAATGATTATGCCCTTTTTCAAATATTGAATTTCAAAAATTACCAAATTTCACAATGGAGTACCATAGCGAAACCTTCACGCGTAAAAAGATAATGATAGCGGCAATGTGTCCTGACGTTTTTACTGGCCACAAGTCACAAATTATAATACGTATTATCAAGTCTACATTTAAAGACCAGTCTTACTGCATGCTATACAAATTGGCGATTTTTGCAAACACGGCAGTAAATAGGCGGCTTTAAGAAAAATTTGTATTTTGATTTTTTCATAACTTCATGGCATCAAATGTAATCTTTTAAAAGGATATTTTGGTAAAAGTTTCATATTTTGCGCATTTTTTAACTATAATATTTTCTAATGCAGTCTACTATAAAATATGATAAAGAGTTTGTTAATTGTATATGTTGCTTAATTAATGCATTAATTTTCTTTTACGTGAACGAAGTCACGGGTAACAGCTAGTAAGTAATATGATCTGTCGTACGTAGTTCCCTGGCAAACATAAAGCATGATGCAGTTTGTCAGACATTGTCGCATTTTCCGGTATTCAATTCGACAAGAAACACTGTTAGCTTTTCACTCCAGGTATCGTGGTCTTCTCTAACTAAAATGACCAAACGAGGTTTAAATTCTTTATTCTTTCTTTTTGGATTTACTTGAAGGTGATAAACTGAGGTCAAAGTCTGGTTGATGTCTAAAAGATAGCATACTTGTTGCATTACCGTATTAACAAATTGAGGACCACTATAATTAATAACTCGTCTTGGAAAATCGTCTCTTAAAAATACTTCTTCGATTAATGTTACCGCACATACCTTCGCATGAGATTGGCAAATAGTTTAACCACTTTGTGGTATAATCGTGTATGATAATTATCCACTTTTTTCTATCATTCTTGGCAAAGGATCAAATAATTATCCTGAAAAAAATCAATGGAGAAAGTTTGGCATCTTTGTCCATAAACTGGGGTTTGCAATAAACCCCAGATTTTTGGTTACGTGGTTTGTATCGACAATGGGGTAATTTCAAATGACGTCACAAATCAACCATTGGAAGGCAAACAACCATTGGAGGGTAGTTGTTATTGGTAACTGAAAGAATTTTGGGGACGGATAAGGTCAACCGAGCAATTTTGATTGGCGGATGAAAAGGTCATCAGCTGATTGCATAGCATCAGCTGATTGTACAACAATAGCTTTACCAGGTATGTATTCAATTTCAAGATTAAATGACTGTACTTGTAAATCTCATCTTGTTAGTCTTCCTATAAGGGACTTTAGATTCATTAACCATCTAAGTGGCTGATGGTCTGACGCAACGGTGACTTCTTGTCCACCAATATAAGCCGAAATTTATTTAAGGCCCAGAACACCGCTAAAGTAGTTTAGTAGTTTCTTTCAGTTTTTGTTAGCAATATGGTACATACTTAATAGAGTTCTCTTTTTCACCACATCCTTGAAACGAGTCTGACTACAGTGCGTAGTTACTCGCATCAGTTCGAAGAATATATGGTTTATGAGGATCATTCTAACTAAGAATTGGTGGGCTTATTAAGAGTTTTTTTAATTTTGAACCGTAGAGAATTTAAATATTTTCGTTTGTCTTTTAACTAATATTAGATATATACACCCATGTTATCATTTTATGAATTAACTCCGGTAAAACTGTTTTCATATCAATACGCAGTATGGATGAAACTGCTTAATTACTTCTTGCCATCACGATGCTATCATGATTTTCACTACTCAATTTCAGTTTTCCAGTGAAAATGTTCTTTCATCCGCTGAACGCTTTTTTTGTAGTTATTGTTTCCGTTCCTTTTCTTCGCGTTCATTTGTCTCTTTTCTCTCGTCTATAATATTTTATAAGACACCTTTAACAAATTCTTAGGCATTTTGTTATACTTTCTCGTAATTTTATAACTTTGTCATCAACACTTACTGCAAGTAAAAATTCTACTGCCAATTTACATAAGTCTGTTTTTTTACTTTTGTAAAAAATACCATAATTCGGATAATTTTATTTCCTAACAATATTTATTTATTTATTTCCTTATTTATGCAAAAAAAACTCAAATATTTGAAAAAAAACAGTTTCAATTATCAGTATTTTCAAAATACTTCATTCATTGATATGTCTCAAAACATAACAATAATTTTTAGTTACATTAGCAACTAAGCTGTCATTGAATACAAATAAAAATTTTAATGAATTTTAAATGGAATAAATATTTATAAATTCAATCAGTTAACTTACAATAAAATAATATCTAAATTTTTGAATTTATATGATTCTTGAGGAATCTATACAAACTTCTGCCATATCTATAGATGAGTATAATCTCAATAAATAACAAAATGAAATACGATATAATTACTATTGTGGATTAGGCCCACTGTTGGATTTCAATTTAATTTATCATTAAAATTTTTTAGAAACATTTTGCATGCGAGATGATTGATTAAATTACATTATTTATAATATATTATTAAATTATAACATAAATATAGTAGTTATAATATAATTATAAATAATTACCATATATACATATTATTTCACATTATAATTTCATTTCCATATTATCATTTAATTAAATAACAATAAATTTGCATATTTTAACTATAAGAGATTCAGTTCTCACCATTACAGCCCGTGTTATTATTGTATGTGATGTATGCAGGACATTCGCATTTAGCAGTCTTTTTGTCAGGATCTACTAAGCACTTTCCTCCAGTTGACAGACACTTTGGATTTTCCGTTTTACACAAATCATCAGTAACTGGAAAAAACAATTCATTCCTTTAAAACCGATCTCATTTATCCATTTTATTATGAATAAAAAGTAAGGAAATTTTTAAACTTATAAATAGTCCATGATTATTTTCTATTATGTTCAGTTTTTATTCACAAGTTCGCCACTTCAGTCCGTATCTTAATTATAGGTGACAAGCAAAGGACATTAAAATTTAGCCATATTGGAAATACTATACTGATCAACATCGTCAGATTGACTTACAATTTCGATACTTTATTAGGAAATGATTTTTATCCCACAAGTTTTGCGGTTGGATAAATTTAACTCCCATTTTCAAAAATAACTTTGAGTTTCAATAGAAAGTTTTAAAATGTTGCTATTTTACATTGCGGGTGTGACATATTACGAGTGCGAATTTTTGTCACAACACTAAATAATGTACACATTTATAAAAATAAAAATAAATAAATAAAATAAAAAAAACATTGCTACATCAAGAAGTGAAAGATAAAATAAGAATTTCCAAAGAATGAAAGGTAATATTGTTGACGGGAAATATTTTTGCAAGATAATTTTGTAGAAAATTACACAATTGTTATTCTGAATGAAATCCAATGAATCCACCGATAAATTCTCAAGTGACTGTTTACAGCAATTATTCTATTCCCTGCAAGCAAGGGTCTCACTGGCTTTTGACTAACCGTAGCAATTTGGCTAATCATAAAAGTAAAACTTTAGCCACTTTCAAGTAATGTTAGAAATATATTAGTCTTGAAACACTGATTCTAAAATTTTCTTTAAACTCCCCAACGTATCCTCTTTTTCCTTTCCAATATGTGAAATACAAGTCATTCTTAGGTCACTCTCGCAACGCAATATACCGGGTGATTATAATTAAAGTTACGATTTCAAAAATCGATAATTTTAAAACTACTGGTCAGAATAACTTGATATTTTAGCAGAACAATCGTGAGGCAATGGAATTTTGCTTGGCGAAGGAAAAAAATAGTTCCAAATTGTGCCGATAGATGGCCTTGTCAGGGTAATGTCAGGGGAAAGACCAAAAATGTATTCTTGAACCCTTTCCGGCGCGGAGTAAATTTGTTTGCAAAATTATGAAATAATAGACTGACACCGGAATTTACAAACGAATCCATTAGTAAAAAGAAACTTGCTTATTTTTCTGGTTCTTAATGAAAGGAAAATTTTAATTAAATACCGGGTGATTATAATTAAAGTTACGATTTCAAAAATCGATAATTTTAATTAAAACTACTGGTCAGATTGACTTGATATTTTAGCAGAACAATCGTGAGGCAATGGAATTTTGTTTGGCGAAGGAAAAAAAAGTTTCAAAATGTGCCCATAGATGGCGCTGTCTGGGTTCACATTGTCTGAAGATAAGCAAATTACTAATACGTGACATGCGCACCGCAGACATAGCAACCATAAAAATGCAGAGCAGCAGCTCTTTGCCTGAATGCTTCATCATGACTCTGACTATGAAGGATCGCGCTCTGCTCTTGAAGCTTTTTTATAAGAACGATGACTGTGCACTTACAGCTATTAGGAAGTTTCGGACATTAAAATCCATAAAAAAGGTCCAATAACAACAAATGGTCTGCAAAAAATGATTGCTAAATTCGAAGAGACCGGTTCATTTGACGTTAAACGGGGTAGAGGAAGGAAACCAGTTTCAGCTGCGGCAGTGGAAGATGTGGCTACAGCATTACAGGAACATACTGACAGTGATGCTGGAATCAGCAGTGCAAGGGGGATTGGCCGAATGCTGGATATGCCGAACAGCACGGTGCGTAAGGTCCTACGGAACGTCTTACGCTGTTATCCGTACAAGATAACTCATGTGCAGGAGTTGCTACCTGCTGACCTGGAAGCACGTCAATCTTTTGCACTACAATTTCTTGCCCAGATGGAAGTGGACAACGGATGGCCATGGAACATTCTGTGGTCTGACGAAGCCCACTTTCATTTGAAAGGTTCTGTAAATACGCAAAATTGCAGGATATGGGCGACCGAGAATCCGTCCCAGCTACAGCCATTACCTCTTCAGTCTGAAAAGGTCACTGTGTGGTGCGGAATAACGGCAGCGTTTATCTTCGGTCCATTTTTCTTCGAGGAGATCACACCTGCGGGTCCCGTTACCTGCACAGTTACTGGCAAGCGGTATGAAGCACTTTTGCGTAACCATGTTCTTCCGGCACTTCAACAGCGTCAGTGTGTGGATCGCATAATATTCATGCAAGATGGCGCTCCTCCGCACATTGCTACTACTGTGAAGCAGCTACTGAGTGATAATTTCGGAGATGGTAGGATCATAAGCCGCCATTTTCCAACAACGTGGCCGCCACGTTCCCCCGACTTAAACCCGTGTGATTTCTGGCTTTGGGGGTACCTGAAGAATGTTGTTTATAGCGGGCGGATTCAGAATCTAGCCGACTTGAAGGCAAGCATCACACAACACACCCATTGCATTAGTACAGATACCCTCCGATCTGTTGTGGAGCATGCCGTTTTGCGCTTCCAATTAGTAGCGGAACAAGGCGGAGGGCATATTGAGCAACTTATCCCTTAATAATCAGTAAGGTGTTTCTTCCATGAAGCTCTTTTTTTTTTTCATTTTTTGTCATTATCGCTGTCGTCGCTTTAAACACGTAGTCTTGTCTTTTCGCTAATAAATTTTTAGTAAATCTCTGAACTCTATTTTTTTCCTTTTGGCAACATCGTTCCTATGTTTAACCCTTTAACGGGCGGTGGTCACAAAAAAGGACACCCAATGTTAATTCTAAAACTGACAAACGGCACCAAGAATATTTAATTAAAACTTTCCTTTCATTAAGAACCAGAAAATAAGCAAGTTTCTTTTTACTAATGGATTCGTTTGTAAATTCCGGTGTCAATCTATTATTTCATCATTTTGCAAACAAATTTACACCGCGCCGGAAAGGGTTCAAGAATACATTTTTGGTCTTTCCCCTGACATTACCCTGACAACGCTATCTATCGGCACAATTTGGAACTATTTTTTTCCTTCGCCAAACAAAATTCCATTGCCTCACGATGGTTCTGCTAAAATATCAAGTCATTCTGACCAGTAGTTTTAAAATTATCGATTTTTGAAATCGTAACTTTAATTATAATCACCCGGTATATATATATATATATATATATATATATATTTGGGTGGGAGGGGCACAACATAAAAAAATATATATACTACGTGGTAAAAAATAAATAAAAAGTACTTTTCTGAAAAACTATTTATAGTTAAAAATTGGGACTTAAATATTTTCGTTAACCTCTTCGCGACGAGCGTCTTTTACGGAATTTTTAATCTTTTACCACCGGTTTTTTAAAACAGAAATTTTCTGCTAATTGAATCGTAGAAATGTTACCATTAAATAAGGCAAAGCTTACAGTAAAAAATAACTGGTGGGAATAATTTAGGATTCTGAGCATCTTATGCGTCACGTATACGTGTCGCTCGTCCCCAAGGGGTTAATATAAAGTTAATGAATATATTTACAAAATATATTCATTAACTATGAAACATTCAAATTGTGATAATTTTTTTTTTCAACTTTCACCTTTTAATTAATTAAAAATTTTTTTCATTATGTTTCCATTATAAATAAAATAAGTGTTTTTTGAATGTAATTAAAAAATATAAAGAATATATAAAAACATTTTCTGATATATTAATGCAGATAAAATTTAATTTTAATATAATATTTGAATTTAACTTTGTAGTGGAAAAACAATTGTAATTTAATAAAATAATGTGAAAAAAGCAATTTTCAGCCATAGTAGAGTAATTAATAGTTGCAATTTACTTATGGAATAAAATTATGATTTTTAATGATAAAAAATTCATGTAGTTTTCTTTAGGATATTTTTTTTAAAATAAGAGAAACTCAGGATTTAATTCAGGATATTTTTAGTTTATTGTGTCAAAAAAAAACTTGTTAAGGGGTTAAATAAAGCGCGATAAGTATTTTTAGAAACTGAGAAAAATGTAAAATATGACAGCAACAGCGAATGAATCTCTAATAATAATAACAATTAATATTAAAAACGGAATATATCTATATAATTTGCTAGTAGATGGCGACAAAACAACAAACGTAACCGATGGTAGGAAGGAAGTGTCATCGATGAGCCCCAAATATTTGTTGTCTTGATCCACTCCTCGGAAAAGGGGATCTGGTATAAAACATTTTAGCGTCTAAGTCTTGAAACACTGATTCTAAAATGTTTCTTTAAACTCACCAACGTATCCTGTTTTTTCTTTGCAATATGTAAAAACTGGAAAATCATTGAAATTTAGTTATTTTTGAATGTTTATATTATAGAAAAATGTGCTGAACAGAGGAGATTTGAGGTAGAAGATGTTTGTATTTAGGCTACGCTTTCTCAAATGCAAACATGCCTAACATGGCTCAATCTTATTGCCGACTGGTAAAATGGATGGATTCGCACCAGAATCGTTACACTACGTTTTATTATATTTAGATAGGGAAGTTGCAATTAGACTATCGCATATCGTATTTTTATGCGTTCTTTTCACATTTTTTTATTACTTTAAATTAAATATACTTTTTTCACATGGCTCTTTAAGATATGCTATACCACTACTCATCTACAGGGAGTTGTTATTTCTAACAAGGTATCCCATTGAAGCTATAAACTGTTCACCTGTTCACCTGTTCAGCTGATGACTTTCTCATCCGCCAATCATAACTGCCCGATTGACCTCCAGCAACGTCCATAATCCCCACAGCTAAAAATCACAACTGCCCTGCAACGGTTGTTTGACTTTCAACGGTTGATTTATAACGTCATTTGGAACTATCCTATTCATTATTCTTAATGATCTTTTTATTATTATTCGAAATTCCAAGAAAGTTAAAAATTCATTTTCATTTAAAATCATTAAATAAGAATTTTTTTTTCAGTTTTATTTTAATATCAGCAAATTAATATTTGTTTTTTCAATCTCTGCGATCATTCTCATAATTTTTCATGTTAAATTCAATCCAGTTAACATTTGCAGTAACTCACGCCCTAAAGAAAATAGTTTAGTCCGTAAACTGTTGCCATACGACAAAATACTGCTAAGAAAACTGCCGGATCGCGAGTGAATACGACCGGTTTCGAAATATGAACACACCTTTCTGCGTATTAGTCAACCATCCAACCGCAGTTCAGGATTTTTCAAAACAAACCGTTGCTGGCAGAAAAAGGGGATTTAGTATGAAATTTTTTAGCGTCTAGAAGATTGCCCAAATCATTGAAATTTAGTTATTTTTGAATGTTTTATAAAAATATATGCTGAACAGAGGTGTTTTGAGGTAGAAGATATTTGTATTTTGGCAGATACGTTTTCTCATCTACATCTCAAATGCAAATTAAGCCTAACATGACTCCATTTTATTGCCGACTGGTATGATGGATGGATTCTCACCGGAATCTTTACACTGCGTTTTATTATATTTATATATCGATTCGCATATTTAAAGATCCGGAAAACTGCAGCTCGAATAATTGAAATTTTACTGCATAAGCAATTTTTTATGAATATATAAAGGGCCTTACCTTTGCAGCCAACGCTTTGATCGTATTCGATGTCTTCCCCGCATTCGCATTGAATACCCTTATCTTTCGTTGAATTACATGATCCTCCAGTTTCTTCGCATTTAGATATTTTAGCACAGGTTTCTTCAAGTACTATAAAATAAAAGTAAGTGTAATGAAACGTAACCAAGTTTTAAATACATTATGTGTTCTTAATATTTGTTGTAAAGTATTTAAAAATACTCCTTTAAAAGGGATAAATATTCCTCAAGGTTAAACTAATCCATTATATCATTTAAAAATAGTGACAATGAACAGTTTTATAGCTTAAAAAATGAGATTAAACTAAATTCCAAAAATTTATTTACTACGAATGTCGAGCATGAAACAATGAATAATTACTGATAGTCTCAGCTAAAAAATAAACCATTGCGCTTTTTAATATAAGAAATAATTTTAAAAGCTTTTACTATTTTTTTACCTTTACAACCAGTATTCTTTTCGTGAGTCGTTCCTTTAGGGCATCTGCAGATTATAGATGAATCTTTTCCTGATACACAAATACCTCCAGTTTCAATACAGTTCTTATGTGTAGTTTTACAAGTTTCGTCCTCAGCTAAAACATAAAAAGAAGCGTTCAAATTTGACCGTTCGCAAAGTATATTTATTTGCATTTTATTCAATTTATTACTTTTAAAGGAAATTTGGATACAAAAATGTTAAATTTTTTATATTATTTCACAAAACAAATTAAAACTAACGTTTACAATAAAAATCATCTATAACTAACTTTAAAACAAATAACTTTCTTAAATGACAAAACTAAATTCTACAAAAGAAATCTATACTGTTATTTTCCGAAACATATACTCACTGAACATACGGAATGATATCTGGAGAAATTTCCGCAAAGGATTTTGATTATGTTATGCACATAAAAAATCATTTATGCCATTGAATTTATTCTACTTTTGTCAATATTTTAATTTAAAAATGTTGATATATTAATTGATTCTCAACTCTACCTCATTTCCCTCTGAACGGCATGCACTATAAACTGATGATGGTGATTGCGCTATTATTAATTGTCTGATTTTTTTTAAAAAATCTCGTGGATTTTAAAAATATATAAATACGTTAAAGGCCAAACCTGAACTTGATTATTCAAAATTTCACAAAATGGCGTCTGTTTGAAATTTGAGATCAATTTTTGTTTTAATATATCATTTCCAAAACTAGTTACAAAATCAAAATTATTAAAACTTTAATTTTGTAAACGTTTGTCCTACAATTAGAAAAGTCTAATTTATTTCTTCAAAAAACATATCGACGATAGAATGAACGATACAAGCCTGAAAGCCTACACCGTTTCATAAAATACTTCTTTCAAGACAAACGCCTATAGTGTTTTTGATCATCACTTTTGTCACATGTGAAACTAGCCAATTAACCTCGTTGTCAAGATTTACATATTACGTGGAATAAAAAACGGTTTAGAGTGTATAATCTAGACACTATAAGAGTTCCAAAAATGTAAAAAGAAAAAATATATATATTTATCAGGATAACCTCCAATTAGATTAAACAATTCTCAAAACGAACAATATTTGAAATTAGTGTGTGCCACCTATTTGGACACAATAAGTATATGTTTAAAATATAGCACATTTTTTCTGTAAAAATTTCCTTTTGATTATAAAATTTTAATAAAACAAATAAATTTAAAACAAATTTACTCTAAAAGTATAACTTTATATTTTAATTCAAGTTCTCAATTGTTAAAAACAAATATAAAATACATTTCTAATTTATCAATAAAATTTTAAAATTAATTTATAGTAAATTTCAATCATTTTATGTATCGTGCATTGAAAAATATGTACAAATCTTTGAATTTTAATAATAATTCTTAATTTGTCTTAATTTAGTTTAAATTATTCTTGAAACCATATATAGGAAAATACTCCCTTGAATTATTTTAATCAAATAGCATTTCATTTAAAATTTTTCTCGGATTTTCCAATATCATTTTATTAAGTTATTCAAGAATGCGAAAGACAGAAACGACATGGCCAAAAAATATTGGATATTTTCGATTTTATTCGTTTTTGCAAATATCTTGAGAAATACATAACAAAGATTTCTGGAACTTCAGAAATAAAAACAAATTCGAAAGAACATCTAAAATCGAAAGTGTCCGATGACGTTTAGTTCATAATGGGTACATTAATAATTAAAATTTCTCCGTTCAGGATTTATCTAAAATTATTGCAACATTTTCATGTACTTTTCATAAAGATTATGCAAAAACCCAAGCGTTATCACAACGTGATGTTTCTCTCTTAATGATCCCTGAAAATATAGTTACCAGCTCACCTTTACACCCCACATTTTGCAAATATTCAGTTACAGCCGGACATGAGCACTTAATAGCTTTCGTTGAGTCAAATTTACAGGTTCCTGCTGTTTCTGTGCAATTAGCCATTTCAGTGGAGCATCTTATTTCAGGAACTGAAACGAGATAATAAACTTTTACAAAGTAGGCACAAAGTAGGATTGTTAAATGTGTGCGCATTTTAAAATCACAATAGAAATTCTATAGTTTGCAAAATTATCTGAGAAGCATGACAGTTTCAAATGCCGTATATTTTGACAGATAAGACAACCTGAGAATAACACGAGATGGGAATTTTAGTCAAAAATTTGCATATTGGCATATATCGGTCTACAAAATTGACTTGTCTATAAAAAAGTCTTTATTGTTGAATTTTGTGCTATGTAGAAGAAATTATAAAAGATGGCCAATATTTATGTGACAATTTTTTTTTTTAAGTTCAACATAAAATCAACTAACATGCCTACGACTGTGCGGTTAGAACTGAAATGCTTCCTACTATGATAAAATCTTTTTCAGCAAATACAACAATATTTAGCAAATGCTTCTACGATATTGAATTGTACACTCAAGATTACAAACAGAAAGTATCAAAGACACGAAACAAGCATTGATAGAGCATTTATTTCATCACAAGCAGTAATAGCGAATTTCTGAAATTCACAATCATACACAGCAATATTTCAACGAGATCTCATGTGATCCAGTCTCTTCGCATCCAGTGGTAGCGATCACTCAGTTTAAAACTAAATGCCGTTTGGATGTGGTAAGAGTTGTAAAAGGTGATCGTATTTTAATAGCTTAATTTTCGCTATTGCTGCTTTTTTTTTCTGAATTGTTTTGTATATCACCAGTTATCGCCATATTTTATAACTGAACATTTTATTTACTGAAACCCATTTATCTGGAGGCACGGCAGTGCCTCCGCCAAGTCGAGAAAGCACGGCCGTAAGCATACTTTTCTGGAAGCAACTCAGGGCACTTTTGACCCCCCATATCTCCGCGCTGGAGTATCCCAAAAATTTGAAACTTCGTTTTTCTAGAGTATTTGGCCCACAGGACCAAAATTTAAAATTACAACTTTCTGTCTTTTCTAGTTCAGACGATATATGAACTCAAACATTCGACTTTTTGTCACTCACTCACTCGTTCACGCGTCATCAAAAAGATTAGGTAGATCCCGTAGCCCTAGAAACTTGACATTTGGAAAAAAGGTAGTGTTTAGGATACAAAGAAAGGAAAAGATATATAATCCGGAAAATTCGAAAAAAAACATTCAAAAATTCAACAAATTCCATCAAAATTGAAAATTGAAAATAATACGATCTTGTAGTCTTAGAAACTTAAGATTTGGTGTGAAGGTAGTGTTTAGAATCTAGAAAAAGAAAACATCAAAAACATCAAAAAAATCGAAAGCAAAATTAAAAAAATCGGAAAATTTCAAATAATCCGATTTTGTTGCGCTAGAAATTTGGAATTCGGAATAAAGGTAGTATTTAGGATGCAAAATGAGGAAAAAATAAAAAATCCGGAAAATTCGAAAAAAAAAATTCAAAAATTCGAAAAATTCGAAAAAAAAATTAAACAATTAAAATAATTTGATCTTTTAGCCTTAGAAACTTAAAATTCGCGGTAAAAATAGTGTTTAGGATTCAGAATAAGTTAAAGTAAAAAACGCAATAAAATTCGAAAATAAAATTAAAAAATCGAAAAAATCGAAAAATAAGGAAAATTTAAAAATATTTCGATTTCATAGCGCTAGACACTTGAAATTTGGAATAAAGGTAATATTTAAGATACTAAATAAGAAAAAATTAAAAAATATGGATAATTCGAAAAACACCCATAAATTAGTGCAAACGATATATGAACTCAAAGTTTCGATTTTTTGTCACTCACTCACTCACGCGTCATCAAAAAGATTGGGTAGATCCCGGAGCCATACAAAACTTAAAGTTTGGAATAAAGCTAGTGTTTCGGATACAAAGAAAGGAAAAATTTTAAAAATCCGGAAAATTAAAAAAAAAAAAAACATTGGAAAATTCAACAAATTCGAACAAAATTGAAAATTGAAAATAACGCGATCTTGTAGTTTTAAAAACTTAAAATTTGGTGTGAAGATAGTGTTTAGAATTCAGAAAAAAAAACATCAAAAACACGAAAAAAAATCGAAAAAAAAATAGAAAAATAGAAAAAAATCGAAAAATTTCAAATAATCCGATTTTGTTGCACTAGAAACTTGGAATTCGGAATAAAGGTAGTATTTAGAATGCAAAATAAGAAAAAATTAAAAATCCGGTAAATTCGAAAAAAAAAATTCAAAATTTCGAAAAAATCGAAAAAAATTGAAAAAATTTAAATAATTTGATCTTTTAGCCTTAGAAACTTAAAATTCGCGGTAAAGATAGTTTTTAGGATTCAGAATAAGTTAAAATAAAAAACGCAATAAAATTCGAAAATAAAATCAAAAAATCGAAAAAATCGGAAAAATCGAAAAATAAGGATAATTTGAAAATAATTCGATTTCATATCGGTAGAAACTTGAAATTTGTAATAAAGGTAATATTTAAGATACTAAATAAGGAAAAATTAAAAAATATGGATAATTCGAAAAATACCCATAAATTAGTGCAGACGATATATGAACTCAAAGTTTCGATTTTTTGTCACTCACACACTCACTCACTCTCGCGTCATCAAAAAGATTGGGTAGATCCCGCAGCCATAGAAACTTAAACTTTGGAATAAAGCTAGTGTTTCGGATACAAAGAAAGGAAAAATTATAAAATCCGGAAAATTCCAAAAAAAAAAAAAAACATTCGAAAATTCAACAAATTCGAACAAAATTGAAAATTGAAAGTAGCACGATCTTGTAGTCTTAAAAACTTAAAATTTGGTGTGAAGGTAGTGTTTAGAATTCAGAAAAAGAAAACATCAAAAACACCAAAAAAAAAATCGAAAATAAAAGATCGAAAAATATCAAAAAATTTCAAATAATCCGATTTTGTTGCGCTAGAAACTTGGAATTCGGAACAAAGGTTGTATTTAGGATGCAAAATAAGGAAAAATTAAAAAATCCGGGAAATTCGAAAAAAAAATTCAAAAATTCGAAAAAAAATGAAAAAATAGAAATAATTGGATCTTTTAGCCTTAGAAACTCAAAATTCGTGGTAAAGATAGTGTTTTGGATTCAGAATAAGTTAAAATAAAAACGCAATAAAATTCGAAAATAAAATTAAAAAAAATTGAAAAAATTTGAAAAAAACGAAAAATAAGGAAAATTTGAAAATAATTCTATTTTATAGCACTAGAAACTTGAAATTTGGAATAAAGGTAATATTTAAGATACTAAATAAGGAAACATTAAAAAATATGGATAATTCGAAAAAAATCGAAAATTTTAAAAATTTAAAATTAAAAAAAAAAAAGAAAGAAAAAGAAAAAGAAAAAGTAAGAAATTGAAAATTCGAAAAATTGAAAAAAAATTCGATTTTGTAGCTTTAGAACTTAAAATTAGGCGTAAACTTATTGTTTAGGTTACAGAAAAAGAAAAAATTAAAACACAATAAATTCGAAAATAGAAAAAAAAATCTCGAAAAAGGTCGGAAATTTCAAAATAATTCGATTTTGTAGCGCTAGAAACTTGAAATTTGTAATAAAGGATACAAAATAAGAAAAAATTCAAAAATCCAGAAAATTATAAAAAAAAAATTCGAAAAAATCAAAAATTGAAAATAATTTTATCTTGTAGTCTTAGAAACTTAAAACTTAGTGTAAAGGTAGTATTAACTATTCAATAAAAGGAACAATTAAAAAATTCTTTAAATTCGAAAATAAAATCGAAAAATTGAACTATCTTTAAAAAATCGAAAATTCGAAAACAATTTGATTTTGTACTGCTAGAAACATTAGTTTTAAGATAATTGTCCTATTAGCTAGTACAACGCCCCTAATTGTTTTATGTTATTTCCTCCGAATTATGGTTTTCTTTTCTTTCGTTTACGAATTTTGTTAGAAAAGTTCCGCTATAGACTGGCTACGTTATAGGCGATTTCTTTATAGACAGGTTTGTTTTCTTTCACAGGTTATACTCTATTTACTTCGCATATGAAATATGGATTGTTAAATGATGTTAGCCCCACAAAAATTTTCACAGCTCCCACTACCCTCCCGACATTACTGGCTGGTTATGGCTTGATAGTCCTTACTAAATAAAGTCATGGTGACTCTAAGATTCACTTAATTTATCTCTAAATTCAACCTAAATAATCCTAAGAAGACGGATCAAAGAATTACTATATTGGCATGACAATCAGGTAACTTAAAATCAATAAATTTATAACAAGTCGAAAGTTTGAAAATAATTCGATTTTGTAGTCCTAGAAGCATGACATTTGGCAAGAAGGTAGGATTCAGTATACAAAGTAAGGAAAAATTAAAAAATCCGTAAATGATAAAAAAAAAAAAAAAAAAAAAAAAAAAAAAAAAAACATCGAAAAAATGAATATAGTTAGACATTGAAAATTTCTGGAAATTTTAGTTTTGGCTTTCTTTTTATGCTAAAAAGTACTTTTATGCTAAATGTCAAGTATCTAAGGCTGCGAGTAATATCTCAGATGGATAGCACCTATCCTGGAAGCAATTGGGAGTACTTTTGACACTCCCCCTCCCATAACTTAGTGCTTGCCTAGGAACATGAAATCTCTTTTTATCTACAATACTTTGTAAACGAAACTAAAGCTTCAAATTTTTTATACCTGTAAATAATAGGGACAGAGTGTGGGCTTAGCGAAAATCAGTGGATGATCTCCAAAAAGAACCCAAAATCAAGAAAAGGAGGATTACTTACAAAAAGAAGTGAAATCTCATCAAAAACGTCACCTGTAAAAAATGCAGCCAAGTCTCGTGATTCTTTTTCCGTAAAAAGTTCTATGATCGTGTAAAGCCAATTTTAGCTATCTTATTAACTCTGAAATTTTCATTCACAAATCACTCCTAGTCTCTACATCTTTAGTTAAATATTATTTTGTGGCTTGGCAATTACGTAGCACGAGAATGTGATGTATCTAATTAGTCTTAATCAAATAATACCATGCCATCCCATAACATATTAAGGCGTAATAACTTCCCAGTGCGTATATAATTAGCCTTAATCATATTATCTCATCCCATCCCATAACATAGTAAGGTGTAATGACTTAATGAGCACTTAATAGCTTTTGTTGAGTCAAATTTACAGGTTCCTGCTGTTTCTGTGCAATTAACCATTTCAGTGGAGCATCTTATTTCAGGAACTGAACCGAGATAATAAAATTTTACAAAGTAGGCAGCATTTTAAAATCACAATAGACATTCTATAATTTTCAAAATTATCTAAAAAGCATGACAGTTTCAAATACAGTATATTTTGGCACATAAGACAACCTGAGAATATGACGTGATACGAATTATAATCAAAACTTTGCAGCTTGGGTTATATGGGTCTAAAAAATTTGACTTGTCCATAAAAAGTTTAGATTATTGAATATCGTGCTATGCAAAAGAAATTATACAAGGTGGCCATTAATTATGTAACAATTTTTAAGTTCTATATAAAATCAACTAAGATGGTTACGACTGTTCAGTTTGATTTGAAAGGTTTTCTACTATGAGAAATTCTGTTTCAGCAAATTAAAATAATATTTGAAAATGTGCACAAGAGATTGTATTGTACTCATGAATGCAAGAAAAAAAGTATCAAAGACACGAAGCAAGCATTTATAGAACATTAATTTCATTGTCATGCCGGTGACGTCAGATTTACGGCAACCCTTTTTTGTCTCTCTTCTACTGCGGAGTAAGGGAGACAGTAAGTGTTTGGCGGGAGGCCAAAGTGAAAGGTTGTGTGCATGCGGTGGGCATGTTATCAAAATAAATTGAATGGTGATAGAAGAAATTATATTGTAACTACTGCTGCTACTGACCTGTGTGAAGTTGGCACCCCCCATTTCGAATTAAAATATATGAATTACGTAGAAGTTTTGCCCAAGTTTTGCCCAGTTTTGCACACCCATTATTTAATTTTGCCCACCCTTCATAACGCTGTAAATCACATTTCATTTTTTGACCCATTTTTCATGCTGGCACCCCTCAATTCGAAATTTCAAAAAACAATTGTGCCATTATTTTGCCCAAGTTTTGCCCAGTTTTGCCCACCCATTAAATAATTTTGCCCACCCTTTATAACGATGTAAATCAAAGATATCTTTGTTGACCACGTGTGAAGTTGGCACCCCCCAATTCGAAATTTCAAAAAACAATTGTGCCATTATTTTGCCCAAGTTTTGCCCAGTTTTGCCCACCCATTAGATAATTTTGCCCACTTTTTATAAAGCTGTAAATTAAAAAATTTGGTTTTGACCACGTGTTCAGCTGGCACCCCCCAATTCGAATATAGCCATAAAAATTACATAGAAGTTTTGCCCAAGTTTTGCCCAGTTTTGCCCACCCATTATTTAATTTTGCCCACCCTTTATAACGCTGTAAATCAAAGATATCTTTGTTGACCACGTGTGAAGTTGGCACCCCCCAATTCGAAATTTCAGAAAACAATTGTGCCATTATTTTGCCCAAGTTTTGCCCAGTTTTGCCCACCCATTAAATAATTTTGCCCACCCTTTATAACGCTGTAAATCAAAGATATCTTTGTTGACCACGTGTGAAGTTGGCACCCCCCAATTCGAAATTTCAAAAAACAATTGTGCCATTATTTTGCCCAAGTTTTGCCCAGTTTTGCCCACCCATTAGATAATTTTGCCCACTTTTTATAAAGCTGTAAATTAAAAAATTTGGTTTTGACCACGTGTTCAGCTGGCACCCCCCAATTCGAATATAGCCATAAAAATTACATAGAAGTTTTGCCGAAGTTTTGCCCAGTTTTGCCCACCCATTATTTAATTTTGCCCACCCTTTATAACGCTGTAAATCACATTTCATTTTTTGACCCATTTTTCATGCTGGCACCCCCCAATTCAAAATTTCAAAAAACAATTGTGCCATTATTTTGCCCAAGTTTTGCCCAGTTTTGCCCACCCATTAAATAATTTTGCCCACCCTTTACAACGCTGTAAATCAAAGATATCTTTGTTGACCACGTGTGAAGTTGGCACCCCCCAATTCGAAATTTCAGAAAACAATTGTGTCATTATTTTGCCCAAGTTTTGCCCAGTTTTGCCCACCCATTAGATAATTTTGCCCACCTTTTAAAAAGCTGCAAATTAAAAAAATTGGTTTTGACCACGTGTTAAGCTGGCACCCCCCAATTCGAATATAGCCATAAAAATTACCTAGAAGTTTTGCCCAAGTTTTGCCCAGTTTTGCCCACCCATTATTTAATTTTGCCCACCCTTTATAACGCTGTAAATCACATTTCATTTTTTGACCCATTTTTCATGCTGGCACCCCCCAATTCGAAATTTCAAAAAACAATTGTGCCATCATTTTGCCCCAGTTTTGCCCAGTTTTGCCCACCCATTAAATAATTTTGCCCACCCTTTATAACGCTGTAAATCAAAGATATCTTTGTTGACCACGTATGAAATTGGCACCCCCCAATTCGAAATTTCAAAAAACAATTGTGCCATTATTTTGCAGAAGTTTTGCCCAGTTTTGCCCACCCATTAGATAATTTTGCCCACCTTTTAAAAAGCTGTAAATTAAAAAATATGGTTTTGACCACGTGTTCAGCTGGCACCCCGCAATTCGAATATAGCCATAAAAATTACATAGAGATTTTGCCCAGTTTTGCCCACCCATTATTTAATTTTGCCCACCCTTTATAACGCTGTAAATCACATTTCATTTTTTGACCCATTTTTCATACTGGCACCCCAAATTCGAAATTTCAAAAAACAATTGTGCCATTATTTTGCCCAAGTTTTGCCCAGTTTTGCCCACCCATTAGACAATTTTGCCCACCTTTTAAAAAGCTGTAAATTAAAAAATATGGTTTTGACCACGTGTTCAGCTGGCACCCCCCAATTCGAATATAGCCATAAAAATTACATAGAAGTTTTGCCCATGTTTTGCCCAGTTTTGCCCGTCCATTATTTAATTTTGCCCACCCTTTATAACGCTGTAAATCACATTTCATTTTTTGACCCATTTTTCATACTGGCACCCCAAATTCGAAATTTCAAAAAACAATTGTGCCATTATTTTGCCCAAGTTTTGCCCACCCATTAGTCAATTTTGCCCACCTTTTAAAAAGCTGTAAATTAAAAAATATGGTTTTGACCACGTGTTCAGCTGGCACCCCCCAATTCGAATATAGCCATAAAAATTACATAGAAGTTTTGCCCAAGTTTTGCCCAGTTTCGCCCACCCATTATTTAATTTTGCCCACCCTTTATAACGCTGTAAATCACATTTCATTTTTTGACCCATTTTTCATACTGGCACCCCCAATTCGAAATTTCAAAAAACAATTGTGCCATTATTTTGCCCATGTTTTGCCCACCCATTAAATAATTTTGCCCACCCTTTACAACGCTGTAAATCAAAGATATCTTTGTTGACCACGTGTGAAGTTGGCACCCCCCAATTCGAAATTTCAGAAAACAATTGTGCCATTATTTTGCCCAAGTTTTGCCCAGTTTTGCCCACCCATTAGATAATTTTGCCCACCTTTTAAAAAGCTGTAAATTAAACAATATGGTTTTGACCACGTGTTCAGCTGCCACCCCCCCAATTTGAATATAGCCATAAAAATTACATAGAAGTTTTGCCCAAGTTTTGCCCACCCATTATTTAATTTTGCCCACCCTTTATAACGCTGTAAATCACATTTCATTTTTTGACCCATTTTTCATACTGGCACCCCCAATTCGAAATTTCAAAAAACAATTGTGCCGTTATTTTGCCCAAATTTTGCCCAGTTTTGCCCACCCATTAAATAATTTTGCCCACCCTTTACAACGCTGTAAATCAAAGATATCTTTGTTGACCACGTGTGAAGTTGGCACCCCCCAATTCGAAATTTCAGAAAACAATTGTGCCATTATTTTGCCCAAGTTTTGCCCAGTTTTGCCCACCCATTAGATAATTTTGCCCACCTTTTAAAAAGCTGTAAATTAAACAATATGGTTTTGACCACGTGTTCAGCTGCCACCCCCCCAATTTGAATATAGCCATAAAAATTACATAGAAGTTTTGCCCAAGTTTTGCCCACCCATTATTTAATTTTGCCCACCCTTTATAACGCTGTAAATCACATTTCATTTTTTGACCCATTTTTCATACTGGCACCCCCAATTCGAAATTTCAAAAAACAATTGTGCCGTTATTTTGCCCAAATTTTGCCCAGTTTTGCCCACCCATTAAATAATTTTGCCCACCTTTTATACCGCTGTAAATCAAAGATATCTTTGTTGACCACGTGTGAAGTTGGCACCCCCGAATTCGAAATTTCAAAAAACGATTGTGCCATTATTTTGCCCAAGTTTTGCCCAGTTTTGCCCACCCATTATTTAATTTTGCCCACCCTTCATAACGCTGTAAATCACATTTCATTTTTTGACCCATTTTTCATGCTGGCACCCCTCAATTCGAAATTTCAAAAAACAATTGTGCCATTATTTTGCCCAAGTTTTGCCCAGTTTTGCCCACCCATTAAATAATTTTGCCCACCCTTTATAACGATGTAAATCAAAGATATCTTTGTTGACCACGTGTGAAGTTGGCACCCCCCAATTCGAAATTTCAAAAAACAATTGTGCCATTATTTTGCCCAAGTTTTGCCCAGTTTTGCCCACCCATTAGATAATTTTGCCCACTTTTTATAAAGCTGTAAATTAAAAAATTTGGTTTTGACCACGTGTTCAGCTGGCACCCCCCAATTCGAATATAGCCATAAAAATTACATAGAAGTTTTGCCCATGTTTTGCCCAGTTTTGCCCGTCCATTATTTAATTTTGCCCACCCTTTATAACGCTGTAAATCACATTTCATTTTTTGACCCATTTTTCATACTGGCACCCCCAATTCGAAATTTCAAAAAACAATTGTGCCGTTATTTTGCCCAAGTTTTGCCCAGTTTTGCCCACCCATTATTTAATTTTGCCCACCCTTTATAACGCTGTAAATCAAAGATATCTTTGTTGACCACGTGTGAAGTTGGCACCCCCCAATTCGAAATTTCAAAAAACAATTGTGCCATTATTTTGCCCAAGTTTTGCCCAGTTTTGCCCACCCATTAGATAATTTTGCCCACCTTTTAAAAAGCTGTAAATTAAACAATATGGTTTTGACCACGTGTTCAGCTGCCACCCCCCCAATTTGAATATAGCCATAAAAATTACATAGAAGTTTTGCCCAAGTTTTGCCCACCCTTTATAACGCTGTAAATCACATTTCATTTTTTGACCCATTTTTCATACTGGCACCCCCAATTCGAAATTTCAAAAAACAATTGTGCCGTTATTTTGCCCAAATTTTGCCCAGTTTTGCCCACCCATTAAATAATTTTGCCCACCCTTTACAACGCTGTAAATCAAAGATATCTTTGTTGACCACGTGTGAAGTTGGCACCCCCCAATTCGAAATTTCAGAAAACAATTGTGCCATTATTTTGCCCAAGTTTTGCCCAGTTTTGCCCACCCATTAGATAATTTTGCCCACCTTTTAAAAAGCTGTAAATTAAACAATATGGTTTTGACCACGTGTTCAGCTGCCACCCCCCCAATTTGAATATAGCCATAAAAATTACATAGAAGTTTTGCCCAAGTTTTGCCCACCCATTATTTAATTTTGCCCACCCTTTATAACGCTGTAAATCACATTTCATTTTTTGACCCATTTTTCATACTGGCACCCCCAATTCGAAATTTCAAAAAACAATTGTGCCGTTATTTTGCCCAAATTTTGCCCAGTTTTGCCCACCCATTAAATAATTTTGCCCACCTTTTATACCGCTGTAAATCAAAGATATCTTTGTTGACCACGTGTGAAGTTGGCACCCCCGAATTCGAAATTTCAAAAAACGATTGTGCCATTATTTTGCCCAAGTTTTGCCCAGTTTTGCCCACCCATTATTTAATTTTGCCCACCCTTCATAACGCTGTAAATCACATTTCATTTTTTGACCCATTTTTCATGCTGGCACCCCTCAATTCGAAATTTCAAAAAACAATTGTGCCATTATTTTGCCCAAGTTTTGCCCAGTTTTGCCCACCCATTAAATAATTTTGCCCACCCTTTATAACGATGTAAATCAAAGATATCTTTGTTGACCACGTGTGAAGTTGGCACCCCCCAATTCGAAATTTCAAAAAACAATTGTGCCATTATTTTGCCCAAGTTTTGCCCAGTTTTGCCCACCCATTAGATAATTTTGCCCACTTTTTATAAAGCTGTAAATTAAAAAATTTGGTTTTGACCACGTGTTCAGCTGGCACCCCCCAATTCGAATATAGCCATAAAAATTACATAGAAGTTTTGCCCATGTTTTGCCCAGTTTTGCCCGTCCATTATTTAATTTTGCCCACCCTTTATAACGCTGTAAATCACATTTCATTTTTTGACCCATTTTTCATACTGGCACCCCCAATTCGAAATTTCAAAAAACAATTGTGCCGTTATTTTGCCCAAGTTTTGCCCAGTTTTGCCCACCCATTATTTAATTTTGCCCACCCTTTATAACGCTGTAAATCAAAGATATCTTTGTTGACCACGTGTGAAGTTGGCACCCCCCAATTCGAAATTTCAAAAAACAATTGTGCCATTATTTTGCCCAAGTTTTGCCCAGTTTTGCCCACCCATTAGATAATTTTGCCCACCTTTTAAAAAGCTGTAAATTAAACAATATGGTTTTGACCACGTGTTCAGCTGCCACCCCCCCAATTTGAATATAGCCATAAAAATTACATAGAAGTTTTGCCCAAGTTTTGCCCACCCTTTATAACGCTGTAAATCACATTTCATTTTTTGACCCATTTTTCATACTGGCACCCCCAATTCGAAATTTCAAAAAACAATTGTGCCGTTATTTTGCCCAAATTTTGCCCAGTTTTGCCCACCCATTAAATAATTTTGCCCACCCTTTACAACGCTGTAAATCAAAGATATCTTTGTTGACCACGTGTGAAGTTGGCACCCCCCAATTCGAAATTTCAGAAAACAATTGTGCCATTATTTTGCCCAAGTTTTGCCCAGTTTTGCCCACCCATTAGATAATTTTGCCCACCTTTTAAAAAGCTGTAAATTAAACAATATGGTTTTGACCACGTGTTCAGCTGCCACCCCCCCAATTTGAATATAGCCATAAAAATTACATAGAAGTTTTGCCCAAGTTTTGCCCACCCATTATTTAATTTTGCCCACCCTTTATAACGCTGTAAATCACATTTCATTTTTTGACCCATTTTTCATACTGGCACCCCCAATTCGAAATTTCAAAAAACAATTGTGCCGTTATTTTGCCCAAATTTTGCCCAGTTTTGCCCACCCATTAAATAATTTTGCCCACCTTTTATACCGCTGTAAATCAAAGATATCTTTGTTGACCACGTGTGAAGTTGGCACCCCCGAATTCGAAATTTCAAAAAACGATTGTGCCATTATTTTGCCCAAGTTTTGCCCAGTTTTGCCCACCCATTATTTAATTTTGCCGACCCTTCATAACGCTGTAAATCACATTTCATTTTTTGACCCATTTTTCATGCTGGCACCCCTCAATTCGAAATTTCAAAAAACAATTGTGCCATTATTTTGCCCAAGTTTTGCCCAGTTTTGCCCACCCATTAAATAATTTTGCCCACCCTTTATAACGATGTAAATCAAAGATATCTTTGTTGACCACGTGTGAAGTTGGCACCCCCCAATTCGAAATTTCAAAAAACAATTGTGCCATTATTTTGCCCAAGTTTTGCCCAGTTTTGCCCACCCATTAGATAATTTTGCCCACTTTTTATAAAGCTGTAAATTAAAAAATTTGGTTTTGACCACGTGTTCAGCTGGCACCCCCCAATTCGAATATAGCCATAAAAATTACATAGAAGTTTTGCCCAAGTTTTGCCCAGTTTTGCCCACCCATTATTTAATTTTGCCCACCCTTTATAACGCTGTAAATCAAAGATATCTTTGTTGACCACGTGTGAAGTTGGCACCCCCCAATTCGAAATTTCAAAAAACAATTGTGCCATTATTTTGCCCAAGTTTTGCCCAGTTTTGCCCACCCATTAGATAATTTTGCCCACTTTTTATAAAGCTGTAAATTAAAAAATTTGGTTTTGACCACGTGTTCAGCTGGCACCCCCCAATTCGAATATAGCCATAAAAATTACATAGAAGTTTTGCCGAAGTTTTTCCCACCCATTATTTAATTTTGCCCACCCTTTATAACGCTGTAAATCACATTTCATTTTTTGACCCATTTTTCATGCTGGCACCCCCCAATTCAAAATTTCAAAAAACAATTGTGCCATTATTTTGCCCAGGTTTTGCCAGGTTTTGCCCACCCATTAAATAATTTTGCCCACCCTTTACAACGCTGTAAATCAAAGATATCTTTGTTGACCACGTGTGAAGTTGGCACCCCCCAATTCGAAATTTCAGAAAACAATTGTGTCATTATTTTGCCCAAGTTTTGCCCAGTTTTGCCCACCCATTAGATAATTTTGCCCACCTTTTAAAAAGCTGCAAATTAAAAAATTTGGTTTTGACCACGTGTTAAGCTGGCACCCCCCAATTCGAATATAGCCATAAAAATTACCTAGAAGTTTTGCCCAAGTTTTGCCCAGTTTTGCCCACCCATTATTTAATTTTGCCCACCCTTTATAACGCTGTAAATCACATTTCATTTTTTGACCCATTTTTCATGCTGGCACCCCCCAATTCGAAATTTCAAAAAACAATTGTGCCATTATTTTGCCCCAGTTTTGCCCAGTTTTGCCCACCCATTAAATAATTTTGCCCACCCTTTATAACGCTGTAAATCAAAGATATCTTTGTTGACCACGTGTGAAATTGGCACCCCCCAATTCGAAATTTCAAAAAACAATTGTGCCATTATTTTGCAGAAGTTTTGCCCAGTTTTGCCCACCCATTAGATAATTTTGCCCACCTTTTAAAAAGCTGTAAATTAAAAAATATGGTTTTGACCACGTGTTCAGCTGGCACCCCGCAATTCGAATATAGCCATAAAAATTACATAGAGATTTTGCCCAGTTTTGCCCACCCATTATTTAATTTTGCCCACCCTTTATAACGCTGTAAATCACATTTCATTTTTTGACCCATTTTTCATACTAGCACCCCAAATTCGAAATTTCAAAAAACAATTGTGCCATTATTTTGCCCAAGTTTTGCCCAGTTTTGCCCACCCATTAGACAATTTTGCCCACCTTTTAAAAAGCTGTAAATTAAAAAATATGGTTTTGACCACGTGTTCAGCTGGCACCCCCCAATTCGAATATAGCCATAAAAATTACATAGAAGTTTTGCCCATGTTTTGCCCAGTTTTGCCCGTCCATTATTTAATTTTGCCCACCCTTTATAACGCTGTAAATCACATTTCATTTTTTGACCCATTTTTCATACTGGCACCCCAAATTCGAAATTTCAAAAAACAATTGTGCCATTATTTTGCCCAAGTTTTGCCCAGTTTTGCCCACCCATTAGTCAATTTTGCCCACCTTTTAAAAAGCTGTAAATTAAAAAATATGGTTTTGACCACGTGTTCAGCTGGCACCCCCATTTCGAATATAGCCATAAAAATTAAGTAGAAGTTTTCCCAGTTTTGCCCACCCATTATTTAATTTTGCCCATCCCTTATAATGCTGTAAATCACATTTCATTTTTGAACCATTTTTCATACTGGCACCCCCCAATTCGAAATTTCAAAAAACAATCGTGCCTTTATTTTGCCCAAGTTTTGCCCACCCATTAAATAATTTTGCCCACCCTTTATAACGCTGTAAATTAAAGATATCTTTGTTGACCACGTGTGAAGTTGCCATCCCACAATTCGACATTTCAAAAACAGTTGTGCCATTATTTTGCTCAAGTTTTGCCCAGTTTTGCCAAACCATTAGATAATTTTGCCCACCTTTTATATCGCTGTAAATCAAAGATATCTTTGTTGACCACGTGTGAAGTTGGCATCCCACAATTCGACATTTCAAAAACAATTGTGCCATTATTTTGCCCAAGTTTTGCCCAGTTTTGCCCACCCATTAGTCAATTTTGCCCACCTTTTAAAAAGCTGTAAATTGAAAAATATGGTTTTGACCACGTGTTCAGCTTGCATCACCCAATTCGAAAATAGCCATAAAAATTACATAGAAGTTTTGCCCAAGTGTTGCCCAGTTTTGCCCACCCATTATTTAATTTTGCCCACCCTTTATAACGCTGTAAATCACATTTCATTTTTTGACCCATTTTTCATACTGGCACCCCCAATTCGAAATTTCAAAAAACAATTGTGCCATTATTTTGCCCAAGTTTTGCCCACCCATTAAATAATTTTGCCCACCCTTTACAACGCTGTAAATCAAAGATATCTTTGTTGACCACGTGTGAAGTTGGCACCCCCCAACTCGAAATTTCAGAAAACAATTGTGCCATTATTTTGCCCAAGTTTTGCCCAGTTTTGCCCACCCATTAGATAATTTTGCCCACCTTTTAAAAAGCTGTAAATTAAAAAATATGGTTTTGACCACGTGTTCAGCTGGCACCCCCCCCCCCAATTTGAATATAGCCATAAAAATTACATAGAAGTTTTGCCCAAGTTTTGCCCACCCATTATTTAATTTTGCCCACCCTTTATAACGCTGTAAATCACATTTCATTTTTTGACCCATTTTTCATACTGGCACCCCCAATTCGAAATTTCAAAAAACAATTGTGCCGTTATTTTGCCCAAGTTTTGCCCAGTTTTGCCCACCCATTAAATAATTTTGCCCACCTTTTATGCCGCGGTAAATCAAAGATATCTTTGTTGACCACGTGTGAAGTTGGCACCCACGAATTCGAAATTTCAAAAAACGATTGTGCCATTATTTTGCCCAAGTTTTGCCCAGTTTTGCCCACCCATTAGATAATTTTGCCCACCTTTTAAAAAGCTGTAAATTAAAAAATATGGTTTTGACCACGTGTTCAGCTGGCACCCCCATTTCGAATATAGCCATAAAAATTAAGTAGAAGTTTTCCCAGTTTTGCCCACCCATTATTTAATTTTGCCCATCCCTTATAATGCTGTAAATCACATTTCATTTTTGAACCATTTTTCATACTGGCACCCCCCAATTCGAAATTTCAAAAAACAATCGTGCCTTTATTTTGCCCAAGTTTTGCCCACCCATTAAATAATTTTGCCCACCCTTTATAACGCTGTAAATTAAAGATATCTTTGTTGACCACGTGTGAAGTTGGCATCCCACGATTCGACATTTCAAAAACAATTGTGCCATTATTTTGCTCAAGTTTTGCCCAGTTTTGCCAAACCATTAGATAATTTTGCCCACCTTTTATATCGCTGTAAATCAAAGATGTCTTTGTTGACCACGTGTGAAGTTGGCACCCCCCAATTCGACATTTAACAAAACAATTGTTGCATTATTTTGCCCAAGTTTTGCCCAATTTCGCCCACCCATTAGATAATTTTGCCCACCTTTTAAAGAGCTGTAAATTAAAAAATATGGTTTTGACCACGTGTTCAGCTTGCATCACCCAATTCGAAAATAGCCATAAAAATTACATAGAAGTTTTGCCCAAGTTTTTCCCACCCATTATTTAATTTTGCCCACCCTTTATAACGCTGTAAATTACATTTTATTTTTGATCCATTTTACATACTGGCCCCAATTCGAAAAAAAAAAAAAAAAACAATTGTGCCATTATTTTGCCCACCCATTAGGTAATTTCTCCCACCTTTTGTAAAACGCTGTAAGTCAAAGATATCTTTGTTGACCACGTGTTAATTTGACACAGCCTATTACGAACTAAGCTTCAAAAATCACAGACGTTTTACCCAAGTTTTGCCCAGTTTTATAAATTAATATGCTAGTGTTTTTTAATTTAATTGTTAATACTTCTAACACAATGAAAAAAATAGTTGAAAAAACAAATTTATTATAATAATTATTACATTGTTTTATAAACAAAACATTTAACATACAATTATTCCAATTATCTCTTATAATTTTGACTACATATATTTTGCTTCTTTTAAAATGTGTAAATACAATATTTATGTTCTACAAATGTAACATATTAAAAAAAGTTTTGTAATTTTTTTCTTAAAATACATAACAATTTGTAATAGTTATCGCATATCATCTTCTTAAACTTCAATATTGTGCATTAAGTAAACTATTCATTGGTTACATAAAACAGAGTTGAGGGTTGGATTTTTGATGTGATATTGATAGGACCCGTACTCTTTTGTGTAAGATCATCTTTCTCTATCCAAACGCCAGTCACATATCTACATAAAGCAATATAATGATTAGGCAAATAGTTTACTAGTCCAATTAAAAAAAAATCTTTTTCTGCAATTCTTAGTTTTGATGGAATGTAACGAAGTTCAATTGTTTTAGGAAATCCTATATCTTGGAAACAATTTTCCACATCAAGAACTAGATGTTTTTTAGGTATTTTGGCGATTTTCTTTTCAAAGTTGCATGTACGGCATAAACTTTCTTTTTCATTAAAATATTTTTGCATATAATTTTCCAAAACAGAAGCAAAGTTTTCTTCTTCAAATTTTATATTATATATTAGAATCGTAGCTTCTTTTTTTGTTTGAATTGAACAATTTTTACATTCACTTTGTATTTCGACTGAAGGTATACTTTCAAATAATTTGTTTGCTAAATAATTTGCATTGGTCCAACAATTCACACGCCCGTTTTTTTGTTCAAATATTTGGCATAGTATAATAGCTCTCTCGAGATATATTGATGCGTTAACAGTTTCATTAGCATATTTATTAATTAATGCAGGAAACAGCAAGTCTTTGTGATTTTTAATTTCATTTTCATAAACTTGGTAATTTCTATAACCAGTTGTTATCACTTCTAAAATGGAGTCAAATGCGCAAGTATACTGTATGTATATTTTTTCCTGACCGAAATTTATCGGATTACATTTCGATCCATTCTTAATAACTTCTTTCTTTTTTTTTCCCCAGAGAACGATCATGTATAAGTTTTATATCTGGACAAGGACTTACATAATTTCCTCTTGTTTTTAGTTTAGGAGCTTTTTCGTTCGTTATATCACCTTTGATATTCATAACGTTGACGTCACCTACGATCTTTTCTTTGTATAATGTTTCACTATTTTCTTCTTTAATATTTCTTGGCTCTTTACTATATTTTTCTGGCTTCAATTTACTTGTGTTTAAATCTGATTTATTTTCAATGTTCAAAATGTATTTGTCGTTACAAGAAATACGCATGTCATAAGATAAAGTTTGATTGTCAATTGAAGAATGCTCATTTAATGAGTTTACAAAACTTTTTTCAGATTCTTCTTTTGACGTAAGACTTTCATTGTTTTTAATATTTTCGTTTTTTCCACGCCAGTTTTCTTGAATATTTAAGCAATTCTGTATGTTTTCGAAATCAATATATGTTTTTGCTTTTTTACTCGGCTCCTTTCCTTGAAAATCAATTGCTCTCTTATAAGTAACTTCACGTCCTTTCTTCTGTACTGCCTATTCAAATTTGCATAAACTTTCAATTGATCTAATGTGTTTTACTATAAATTTATCAACGCGTAGTGTTTCGCTATTGAGATCAGAGTGCTTTAAATCTTTAAAATAGGCTTCACATGAAGCTTTGGAAGCAACATCAGAATTTACTGAAAAATATGTGGTCATAACATTGGTCCACAAAGGAAAACTTTTTGACAGTTTGACAAGCTGTTTGGTTAAATCGGGAATGTAGTATGGATTTAATCTTGATGTTTCAGGAATTCTGGAAGCTTGTTCTTTTGCATAATTTTCTATTTTATTGATATATTCTGTTATATTTTCTGCTTCCTCGGGTAAGCTGACGTTACTATCGTGGTTTTCCGAAGAATCATCAGACTTCGTGGTAAAAGTCTTAATTCTATCAAATAAAAATGCTTGTTTTTCCGTGGAAATAAGATTTTCTCCGTTTTCATTTTGGCCATCATATTCGCTTAGTGCCACTATCAAAATAGATGTCAATAATTGATTAAAATTAAAAATGTCATCACAAGCTGACATTAATCCAACACAGCGTACATAAAAGTCTTTCACTTTTAAATGTTTACCGCGAAAAACTGGATTTTGTGCGATGATTTTAATCAAGTGGGCAATATCAACTCGGATAAAACACGACAGAGGATGTTGCAAACGTTCTTTTTCTAAACAGCGAAAACAATCTTCTAAATACAGTTTTAAAGGTCTGTCATTGTATGCAAGGGCACAAGAATTTAAGAACGCAAGCGAAAAATCAACAACTACTTGCCGCGGTATTTGCGCCCCATGTCGAATATGCTCTCTTAACCAAAATGTTATTTGATTAACGTCATTTCTTTCGCTAAGCATTTGGAATATAGGCTGAGTACTATCGTCCCCTTTAATGATCATCTGATATAAAAATATGTGTTTCTTGTCTCCGTTTTTTTTCTTTATTGATTTGACAAGTGATCCAGTAGCATCTATTTGAATTTTTCCATATTTCTTTAATAATGTTTTATAGATAGCTAGTTGCATAGGTGAACCGTAGATGCAGAAAAAGGGATCTTTACCTATTGATTCTATATAACCAACATATTTTCCGTTATATTTAAGATCATACAATGACTCTATCGGATCTAGAGTTTTATCAACATTCAAATGTTCATTTATCGCATCTTCTTTAACTTTCCTCAAAGTGGCCTTTCGTGGCAAATAGGGAGGTTCTGGATCTCCAAACGACATATCACACACTGCTTCATGACGATACTGTCTTGGTTTTTTGATAAACAATTGTTGTCCCACTTCTTTCCTTGTGTCACCTTTGAGAGCTCTTTTTTTATCGTGAGGTATTCCACAGGTATTCAGTGTTTCGAAGGTAATAGTAATACCCGTTCCAGGAGTTGGCTTTTCTATGCAATGTCCATTGATGTAAGTTTTACATTCTTTACAAACGCCATGTATTTTTAAATATATTCCTTCTGAGAAAACTTTGGCATACTTAAATGTATGAGCACACGGTAGCTTAGTTGTTTTAAAAATAACTTTTGATAATAAATGAGTCCAGCCTTCTTTTAATTTTGTATAAGTCTTACTGTTTCTTGCATTATCTTTGTATATTTTTGAAATAGGATGAATCTTTTGCCATTCTTCTTCGGTTAGCTTAACATCAAGTAAAAGTTTCGGTAATTTCTCAGAATCATTACGTTTTCGTTCATGAATATGAAACTCATCATCAGAATTTGAATTTGTTGAAATATTCAAAGAAGAGTCGGACTCTATTTCCGAGTCTGTTGTAAGATTTAAAGATGAAGAATTTTCATTAATCGAAATGTTATTGTGTCTTTTCAAGTCATCCAATAAATTATATCTATTTTGTCGTACATATGAGTTTAATGTGTCTGTTGTCATATGTAATTTTTTCGCTGCTTCACACCATATACTGTCCGAGCGTTGCTTTAATTCATTTTTATCATCAAAAATTGAATGTGTTTTCAGCTCTTCCAAAATTTGTTCGACATTGGTAGATGATGGCCTCGGCATTATTGACTTTAAAATTAATTAATAATTATACATTAAAACTTTAGCTCTTTTTTATTGAAGAAACATTTTTAGATATAAAAATTAACAAGTTCACGTTTTTGCAATTTACCTTTCTATTAATATAACTCCACTTGTAATGCACATATAGTACATATAAGCAGCTCATTATTGATATTTATAAAACATCTTAACTTCTAGTTGCATTATAAACATCTGAAAATATCTGAAAATATTTAATAAAAAATAAATGTTAATTGACAAATGTTGAAAAATATTCTATTGTGTAACAAGGGCAAAAAGTTGACAATGCTGGACAAATATGATGTTTATATTCAAGGTGAAAACATCATATGAGTACAAATTCGTCAACGTTCTGCCAATAATACTACTTTTTAAAATAATAATTGCAATCAAAGTACTTAAAAATAGCTAATAAAACCTTTGTGCAATAATATTAAAAGGAAGAGTACTAAGTTATAAATGCACAAATGATACACAAAAAAATAGCATATAGCTATTTCGAATCTACAAGTGAGATTCTTCTTCAGTGTGGCAAAGAGCAAAGAACAGCATGCTAGAAAAAGCAGGGCTGTGCAAACGACAGAAGGGAGGGGAGGGGGTGGCTTATATACCCGATGCGGGTAGAGAACGTACCAAAAGCAACCAATGAGAAGAAAGCAGCATGAAACAACTGAGTGGACAAATAGAGGCATCTACCGAAGAACAAAAGAAATGAAAACCAAAAAAGAGGAAATTAAATTAATGCTTTCCAATACTTGGAAAATCAGGAGTACTAGATAAGTCATTGAATAAGGAGTGGGAATTTTTAAAGATATGGTAAGCTCCCCAAAAATGAAGATCAAGGTTAGAAGAACATTTTTGAATAATATTGGCTGACAAAAAGTTGAACCTATGTTGGAAAGACGAACAATGTTCAGCAATAGAAGAACGTTTAAGCTCCTGATTTTTAACATAACCTTCATGCTCTTTTAAACGCAGGCCTGTAACTACCACCGGGGCCGCAAACTGATGGTTAAAAATTATTTTATTTTAATATCTAATCTAACTTCCTATAAAATACTCAGCACCTAGCTAAAAGTTAATAATAAAAATAATCCATCAAAGTGCTAGAGTAAATGTTTTTGCGTGTCCGTTCATATATTCCATACGCTTCGCATGCAAAAGCAGCTACAGAGTAGGCAGCAGAATGTCGAGTCGAATGTGTCATGTCGCGCCAGGTATCGCCGAGCATAATTTCCCTGTCCACCGCCGATAGACGATTGCGATTATCATGCTTTGTGATTAGTTGTTAAACCGAACGCTTCTTAAGTCATTTCCGGTTGAACTTGGTTTCTTATATAATATCTGTTAATTTCTATATAATCTAATTAATTTATAACTGTAATATAATAAATATTATACTAATATAATCTGATCAAATTCTATATAATCTAATCTCTATATCTTCATAATCCTCCAAAATACCAGAAATGACTTAAGAAGCGTTTGCTTTTACAAATAATCAGAAAGCGTAAAAATCCCAATTTTCGATCGGCGGTGGAGACGGAAATTATGCGTCTGCCGAGTGATGAGTCAAATGCAGCTGGACCGTGGAAACGACTCGACAGGGAATGGTGATAAGAAAGGTATGTATGGTTTGCTTTATTCAGTGGATGTGTAATTCATGTAAAAATAGTACAGTCAAACTTGAATCATTCGAACGTGTATAATTCGAAATCGTGGATAATTCAAATATTTCTGTCGGTCCCTTGACATTCCTATAAAACACAATCAGTGGTGGATTAAGCACTCAAGAGGCTGGGACGTGCAGTGAGCTAGTGCTATTCATGATGATTCATTCGTTTGCTAACTGCTTATGAATATCGGATTGTCAGTATAGTTGAGAGTCGCATAGTAATGATAGTACGCGTGTAGTTTATTACTTAGTCTTATACAAGTTGTAAATTTCCAACTGGACGAAAAATGTCCGGGCCAGGATTCGAACCTGGGATCGCTTGGCTGAAGCCGCCACGCTCTACCACTGAGCTATCCCGGTTGAATCTGGCGGGCATAATTCATCCAGTTAACCCTATTGATCAAAGCATCTGGTCTGATATTTTAATCAGCTCAACAGAAAAGATCGCAGATAATGGAACTCCAGCAAACGCTGGATGCGTGAATACACTAGAATGCGTGAATCTAGTGTATTCACGCATCCAGCGTTTGCTGGAGTTCCATTACTTGCGATATTTTCTGTTGAGCTGATTAAAATATCAGACCAGATGCTTTGATCAATAGGGTTAACTGGATGAATTATGCCCGCCAGATTCAACCGGGATAGCTCAGTGGTAGAGCGTGGCGGCTTCAGCCAAGCGATCCCAGGTTCGAATCCTGGCCCGGACATTTTTCGTCCAGTTGGAAATTTACAACTTGTATGATTAATTTACCAATTTGAAGTAATTGTGTTAAAAAATAATCTAGTGTACTTAGTCTTACTTTGCTTGTGTTGAGATAATAGTTTATATTATGAAACGAATTCGACACAAGCCAATTGGAAATCAAAAAAGACAGACTCTAAAAAGAAGAAACTTGGAGGCTGCAAAAAGTTCGAAGAAGTTATCAACATGACTGGACCGTGGAAACGCTTCGACAGGGAATGGTGATAAGAAAGGTATGTATGGTTTGCTTTATTCAGAGTGATGTGTAATTGATGTAAAAATAGTACAGTCAAACTTGAATAATTCGAACGTGTATAATTCGAAATCGTGGATAATTCAAATGTTTCTGTCGGTCCCTTGACATTCCTACAAAACACAATCAGTGGTGGATTAAGCACTCAAGAGGCCCCAGGCACAATTAAATTTTGGGGCTCCTCCAAATATTTTCAGTACCACTATAGTGTGCATTTTTTAGTTTTACAATTAGAATTACTGAAAGTGTATGTTGTTAATTCCACACGATGTTCTCTCTAATTGGAATATAAAGTTCAAATTAATTTCTATCGCATGCTAATAAAATATTGAAAGTATTTTCCATTCATTACATTATAATAATTTTTAGAACTGAGAAATCACATTTTTATTTAGCTTTTATTTTAAAAATCACTACATTCTATTTACTAAACTATCACTTCATTCTATCATTCTAAACAAATGTGTTTTCACAAATATAACTGTAGGATTTTCTGTTATCAATACATTTTTTTTTCTCCAGTAAAGTACTTGGTAAATCTTTAAAATAATTACTGAGTTATATCTAAGAAACATTTTAGGAATACAATAACATATATTTTATTTTTAACTATCAATCATAATTAATCAGTTAAAATTAATTGTAAAAACTATTAATTAAGAAATAATGCGACAGATTGACTATTTTACATTAGTCGGATTTGAAACATTCTTAAGTCGGCCAATCTTGCCTTTTGCCCCCAAAAATTAATTTTCTTTCGCCACGGCTCTGGATATACTTTTATATATTTTATATTTTCAAAAAATGTTTAAATAAATATTTTATGTGTGATATACATTTTTTCCTCTATATCATATATATTTTTTAATTGGAACATACAACTTATGCGTCAATAAATATTTAAGTAAGGCAGTAGTTGGAAAAAACAAAACTTGTCTTATTCGAAATCTTGAGTAATTCAAAATTTTTTAGCGGTCCCTTGGACTTCGAATTATTCAAGTTTGACTGTATATGCATATGCCCCCAAAAATTACTTTTGTTAACCCTACACGTGGCAATCGGCAAAAGTAGTTTTGAAGTTTATAATTAAAGCACTATTTGCACGCGTTACTTTCGAACGGAAGCACCATTCGAATGCGGTTTGTTTTGTGGGGGCATACAGTGGAGTGCAGCAGCGTATTAAAGAAAAAGCCCCACACGCATACTTTGTGCACTGCGCTGCACATAACCTTAATTTAGCATTAAAGGATGCTGTGGAAGGAAACCGAGTGGTCTGCCAGTTTTTTTAAACCATTCAAAGTGTGTATTGCTTTTTTGGTCATAGTACTTTGCGCTGGCAAGACTTGAAGTCAGTGTACGACATCGAGGCTCAGACTGATTCACTGAATTCGAAAGTAGCACTGAAAACTCTTAATCCAACTCACTGGGCTGGTAGGCATGAGGCAGTGTATACACTGAAACACAGGTTTTGTGACGTGTTGAAAAGCCTTACCCGCACAACTTTGACTTCCAGAAAAAGCAAGGAAAGAAATGAAGCACAGCAGCTACTTGAATGTTTTGATTTTGTATTGGTTTTGTTTGTGCAGTGTGAAGTTTTAGAATTTCTCAACCTCTTATCGAAATCCTTACAATCTGAAACCATGGACCTGTTGTATGCATATAATTAAAATTTTCACTTTGAGCCTGATCCCGAAGACTGGTATAAAAATCGCGTCAGAGAGGGGCTCGGGCTGAGCTGGTCTCATATCTAGTATAGTTACTAAAGATAGTGAAGAGATACTAGAGATAAGGTGAAGATTCAGAGGCCTTGGCACAGTCGGTGTTAGTAACATAAAGAAGCCGTGTGATGCATCTGTTGTCTATCCTCTCTTCCTATTTGAAATCCTTTTCCAGAATGACTGGAAAATGTTTCTGGCAAAGTTTTGCCATGATATTTTAAAAGATCTAAAATAGTTACTTTTGCAGATTTCTGCCAGTGGTTGGATATAAATAACAGATTTACTATTTTAAAGAGATTTCCAGGCACATGAAAATCACGAAACGCTGTCACTAGAGAGTATTTAGGATTAATACTTATTTCTTTTTAAGAATTTTTAAATGTGAAAATTAATCCTGAAAACTTTTTTAAACAGCGTACTTTCGGTATCTGGCTCAGGCTCTGATGACACAAAATATGCTCGTATTTCAAATTTCCAGGTCGAGTTCCAAATAAAAATATACTGAACTCATCTCCAATACCTACCCTTTTGGCAGTGCCTGATTTACGGCAGGGCATTCGGGGCACGGGCCCAGGGGCCCCCAAATGCTACTGAAGATTTTTCAATTATTGGCCAAAATCTGATGAAGTTTTAACTATTAAAAACAAAATTAATATGGAAAAATCTGTTTATTTTTTTCATTTAAAAATAACTACTTCACTCACGCGAAAACACCAGCTCGCAAAAATTATTCTAAGGGAGATTTTTTTTAAAAAACTCGTTTGCATTTCAAGATTTTTAAAATACTGTTTTTTCCATTGCATAGTTGAAGTCAATCTCTACAAAGGCCGTTTTTCACTTTTTCGATTTTGTTTACAGTTTTTTTTTCTTTTTTTTTTTTTTTCAATTCCTACTATTAACTCACACTCTCTATATATTTATACCAGAGGGCCCGTGCGAAGATTTCGCGCTGAAATCTAATATTTTTTAGGTACTTCTCTATTATCCCGTCGGCCACTTTTCATAACAAAAAACTGCCACCAAACTGTAAGATTAAACGCCAAAAATGCAGTCCCATTGACTTGATGTCAGAAGCATTATACGTGTTTGTTACGTCATCAAGTGGTTTTTAATTCGACATTTGCGTGTATTTTTCATTATGTTTTACTGATTTATTAGTTATTTTATTAATTAAAATAACAATTGTGTCCTTAAATTCTTATATTTTATTTATTTATTTATTTTGATATTCCAATGGCAACGTTCTCCTGTTTATTTGGCGATAGTTTTCTGTTATGAAAAGTGGTCGACGGGATAATAGAAAAGTATAATTTTTTATCAATATGTAATATTTATTAGATGCAGGTTTAAACTTCTAAAGAAAAAGTAAGGATAAAAATATCTGCAAACAACATTTAGTTTTTAGTCAAGCCAGAATATCATCTAATTTATTCCATCAAAGTTAGAGTAAAAACTCATCCAAGATTGCAAAAGGCACGCGCGAGAAAAAAAATAATAACATTGTATTTTGACTACATTAGAGGATGACATCATCCGCTTCGGGAAAAACATGGGACATAGAAATATTAATCTAAACATTTCAATTTCAATTTCGCTTTTTAATCATAAATATAAAATAAACCCGTGTGGTGTTTTTTATAATAATTGCTGAGCATCATATAATGTGGTACTTTTTTTTTTGGGGGGGGGGGGCAACAATAATTTGAGGAAAACTTTTCATTTCTTTTATGAAAACAATGCCGATTTAATTTTTAATTTTCAGCAAATTTTAATCAAAAGCATGTTTTAACGAATTGTTAAGTGGGCTATGTCAGAAGCCTGTTCAAAATCCTTTCATATGCTGTCTCATTCGTCGTTCTGCGTTTCGTGTTTTCTTAGTAAAAGGGATGTTGACAGGAGAAATAATATTATATGATATCTTGTTCACATTTTCAAATCGTTAATAAACTTCGTTTTATTCATCCACTCAAGTTCAAATACATTATTTTAAACTTGTAATGGATGACACTTGATGTTAATACAGTTTTTTCAAATATTAATCCACTAATTAAATTTAATTAATTGATTTTAATTTTATATTTCATTTCTGTTCAAAAGTATAGACCCACTCCTTATTTATAGTCTCACCATCACGCGTAAAAATATAATGGGGCAGTTCACGGACGAAGATCAGGCGGCTCGCGGGCGGAGGAGACTATAAATATGGAGTAAGTCTATACTTTTGAACAGAAATAAAATATAAAACTAAAATTAATTAATAAAATTTAATTAATTAATTAATATTTGAAAAAAGCTGTATTATCGCTAACTGTAACATCGCTATAGTACTTCATTGTGAGGTTTGGTAATTTTTTAAATTCAATATTTGAAAAACAGCATAATCATTAGATTCGAAATTTATATCAAGAAAAATATAATTTTTTACCTTTCTAACGCAGTTTGTCTAACAATTTAATTGAGAAATACTTTTCGAGCTATTAATTTTTGGTATTTTAGCTATTTATTTTTTATTTAATTTTTAATACATTTCAAAAATTTCTCTTATGTAAGATATTTAGCAGGATATAAATTTAGGAATAAATACCGTCAGTGGCGAAGCGTGTAGATCTCTGGAAAAAAAATTTCTTTTTGACCTAAGTAGGAATTGACTTAAAAAAAAAAAATTATATTACTTGTTTTAAATTAGGTTACTTTCACTTTCGGAACGGATTTCGAAAAATCGTCAGCGAGATAGAACACTAAAGATTGATTATGAGCACTTTATAAAAACTTTTACTGCTAAAAAATTGAGAAGAAATTGTATAAAAAAAATCTTTAAATATCACAAAATTGTTAAAGTCAGTAGTGGTTATCTTAATAATTACCACTTTCAATGATATATATATATATATATATATATATATATATATATACTCAAGACCGTTGTAAGCATTGGTGCAAGGGGGCCCCCCATAGGCATCTGTGCCCAGGGCCCCCAACTTTGTAAATAGGTCCCTGCCTTTAGGAGGCCTTTAATTAAAGCATATTGAACGAAAAAACGTTATCCAAAAATATAATGAAAATAATTACATTTCTTTAAATTATAATAATATCCTTCATAAAAGGATGTGATTTAATAAATTTTTCCGTTATAATAATAAGAAAAAAAGCTTAATATTAGCTTATTAAAAGCCACTGTTAGTACTGATTGTCCGTTTTATCACAAAAACGGGATATTCGTCCAAATTTAAATTTTGAACCGAAACTTAACGAAAACAAAACCAGGCATTCTGTCGACTTCTACCATTTTTGTACTATTGTAAAGTTCACTTTTAATACAAATTAGCTTATTTTTTTAAAAAAGTATTCAGTAAATGTCTTTTATAGAATAAATTTGTATTAAAAGTGTACTATACAAACAAAATAAGAATAATACACACAATAATTCTTTGGAAATAATAAAATTTAAAAAAAAATACATTAAATTTTGTGAAAAATTAGTAATATATAAACTATTTATTAAACGGATATTGGAAAACATTGAAACAAATGCTTGCAATTAAATTATAAAAATAAACAACACACATTAATTGCATACTTACTTGAGGCAGAATCCTAGAAAGCAGTCAATCTTGGCGTGATCTAAAGAAGCTGATTGGTCAAGACAATCAAAATGAGACGATTGGATGGTTCAAATTACGCTGTGTCAACAAGTTGCGGATAAAATCACCCAGTGTTTCCAGATTAGAGATTTTGTCCCCATTTTGGGGGATTTTGAACCTCTAGGGGAATTTTTTGGGGACAAGTAATTCGTGGGGAATTGTTTGGGGACTATCAATGTTTTTGGGGAAAAACTTGGGAAGTATTTTTCATTATTTCACGGCAAGTTTTACTTTTAGTTATCTGGCAATACTGGATTTGTCTCGACCTCGACTTTGATTCGGAAAATGAAAATGAAATACGGAAATCGTAAATATCAATCATTATTCTCTGGGTCGTGCCCGTTTTTTTTATAACACTACAGTTTAAACGTTTCTTTGCAGCATTTTCAACCATTAGTGTACATACCTAACGTTCTGAGAATGAAAATATAATCATTACTTTTTATGTCAGTTTTTTTTTTTTTTTTTTTTGAAGCTTTTATTCTTGATAACTTTTCTATATACCAATAAACAAATATAGTAAACGAAATTCTTAATAATTAATGTCATAAAGAAGCATTGTTACCCTTTTTTCTCCTAACCTAAATGTCATTTTGAATATATTGTGTTTTGTTGTATTTTCAGCAAAACAAATTGCAACGGAGGTAGATGAGATTTTGGATTTAGATATTTGGTAAACATAATACGACTGGACGACTGTCCGTTTTCAATCCTGAATTGCTGAAGATTAAAAAAAAATCCTCAGTAGGTTGTGCAGATGGACGATATTACGATAATCAATTAAATATAAGAGTTTAAATGTTTATTTTTTGTAAATGGGGAAGTCTTTCAAAAAAATGCTTGATTTGGGGAAAATTTTTAAGTTTAAATTAGTTAAATTTATTTGATAGTGGTAAATTGAAAATTGAAAATTTACTTTTTTGAGTAGAAATTGAGTTGGGGACTTTTTCGGAAAAAATCACTGATTTGGGGGAAATTTCAGAAATTTTAGGGAAACTGACTTTCGACTATCTGGCAACACTGAAATCACCCCATCATCTCCATGGTTTAAAGTGTGCAGTGAAGATATTTTATATACGCACAAAAGACGAATTTGTGCACAATATCATTAAGAAAAGAAGTTAAAAACAATAAAAATGAGTATTTTTATTTGAAGTTATATTCATTCAGTAATTATTCTTTAACGGGTTTTACGCATTTCAGTTTTTAAAATTATGTTTTTCAGTGTCTGAAAAGAAAATAACACTAATCTGGACAAATCATTTATTAAATTGGAGTAACTGAAATTACATACAAAAGTCCTTCCGGCCTGTACCGGGAAGAAGAGGTAGCTTTCCTATATCCTCGTTTTAAAATTTTAGCTAATGTTACTCTAAAACAGCAAGCTAAAATGCAAAGAAAACGTTTACAAAAGATTCGTTAATACTGAATTTGAATAAGAAATTCGCCAAATTGGCTTCATTTATGAAGACTTATTTTAGTCACCAAATTTGGCGGTATTTCGCTAAATGTCGCCAAGTTTGGCGAGAATTTGGCATTAAATGATATGAATATATAGCTTTATACATATGATTGGGAAAATTATTACAACAATGAAAGAAAATAATTTGCGAGAAACCGCGTTCACTAAAACTCGTAAATTAATCTTTGGTTTTTTGTAGTGTTTCAAAATGTCAGCCACCCTAGAATTTCAAACTGCTCTATCTCAGCCATTTTTCAAGATAGAGGTAAAACAAAAAATGCTCTGGAATCCTTGTATCAAGGCCTAACACATAATTAAAAAAATAAATTGGAATTTTTAACTTTTTTGTATGTTTATATTAGTTTTAAAATTTTCAGTGGCGGCCATCTTGAAACAAGATGGCGGATCAAACTGGCCAACGAACTCGGTTGAGGCATTGGTGAGCTTAATACACACAATTAGTTTCATCAAAATTAATTTATAAATTCGAGCGTTATCGTATGACATAGATCATATATATATATATGTTATATAAAAAATATATTTCCTTCGCAAATCCTTTACATTTATTTCGCATTAGTCCCTTAAATTAATCTAACTTCTGACACAGTCAGTATTTCCTTAATTCCTAATAATATTTATTCCTATTTAATGTCCTTTTAAAAGTAAATACCCGTATATTAATCATTATCTTATTCCAAATCTTAATCTAAAATTTTAAGTTCATTCGTAACTTTTATCACCTCCCCAATATATAAAATTCCGAGAGACGCTCTTCTCATTTCGAATGTTTTTTAAAAAGCCATTTTTTTAATTTTTATTCCATGCTCTGCTTTCGCGCGCTGGGGGTTTTTCACTTCAAAATTAATGCGCGGTTACGAGTGGAATTCTTTCGTGTTAGAGCTTCTCCCTCGCGTCTCATTCGCTTATCTGGAGCTCGCCTCTCACTCATTGGTTTGTGCGCTGGTGACGTCGTATTCTATATCACTACGCTCCGTGAACAAAACTCGCTTGCAGGCTTTGGAGAGCAGATTTTTGACATGTTTGGAAGTGTATCTGGTGTTGTAGTCACGTAGAATTTTAATACAGCTCTTTAAGATCTTTTAAAACGATGTAGTGAGCTATCGTGAAGCCTGAGGGCTATAAGTTTATACCTGTGGGAACTGTTACTGCATCGCTCTTATTCATAAATAAACGATTTGTCTGGAAATTGGCTGGTCTTTATTGACGAAACTCTTCTGTTGTCTCATCATTGCCTCACCTCTTCGCCATGATTATTGATATCGACTGCAACCTTCTATATATTTAACAAACTGCCATTTTCTCGTGGAATATTACATCTCGTGGTATCTCATCTTCGTAAAACACCATATATATATATATATATATATATATATATATATGGATATACATACATATTATATATATATATATATATATATATATATATATATATATATATATATATATATATGTTATATAAAAATTTATTTCCTTCGTATCCTTCCATTTTATTCGCATTAATATTTTAAAATTAATCTAACTTCTGTCATCGTCAGTATTTCCTTAATTCTTAATAATATCTATTCCTATTTAAAGTCCTTTTAAAAAGTAAATATCCGTATATTAATAATTATTTTATTCCAAATCTTAACCTAAAATTTAAGATCATTCGTAGCTTTTATCAGTTCCCCAATCTATAAAATTCTGAGACGCGTTCTCATTTCGAATGTTTTTTAAAAGCCATTTTCTTTGTATTATTATTATTATTATTGCTCTGATTCTTTCGCGCGCTGAGGTAGTTTCACTCCAAAATTAATCCGCGACAGGTTCGGAATTCTTTATCGTCTTAGCTCCTCCTTCGCACCTCATTTGCTGGGCTGGAACTAACCTCTCACTCATTGGGTTGTGCGCTCGTGACGTAAATTGTGTATGTTTCCGCGGAGAGAACAAAACTCGCCCGCAGCCCTCGGAGCGGCAGATTTTTGACGTTTTGGAAGTCTAAACAAATATGTGTCTGGTGTTCTTATGTCCGTAGAATATTCCTCTGGCCCAGTAACATCTTAATTCAATGAAGTGAAGCAACGTTAGCCCGAGGGCTATAAGTTTTAGACCATTGGGAATTGTTTCTGTGTTGTTCGTCTTCTAATAAAATTATTTGTCTGGAGATTGGCTGGATTTATTGGAAAACTTTGCTGGACTCATTTCATTGCCTTCTACTTCGCCATACTCGCTAATATCGACTGCAACTTGCTATATCGTTGAAGGACTGCCATTTTTTCATTATTGCATTTAATTTTCTATAGTCAACACATAATCTAGTTTTCTTACCTTTTTCTCTTTTCATTACTAATGTAACAGGGGCAGAATAGGGACTATTGCTCTCTTTAATTAAACCAGCATCTAATAGTGATTGAATTTGATCCGAAATCTCTTTTTCTTCTAAAGGGGAAGTTCTGTATGGCCTCAGAGATATTGGTAGGTCAGAATTAAGAAAAATACGTTGCGGTTCAATATTAATTCTCCCGACATCAAATTTATTTTTAGAAAAAATGTCTAAATAATCCCTTATACTTTCCCTTAAAGTTTCATTTTCTATAGAATTTATTTCCCCAATTAATTTAGAATTATCAACATTAGATGGAACAAAGGATTGAGGAGATATGATCTTTCCATAATCGGGTTGCACTCTCTGATAATCATAGTTAACATTAAAATGAAGTAATCTTAATTTATCACTGGATATGCTCTTAGATTCATTTAAAACAAGGTCTCCTTGTAATACTCGACATGTAGCACAGTCAATAATTAAATTAAACTTACAGCATTCTTTTAAACCTAATATAGCATAATCTAAATTTGTATTACATATCAAAAATCTAATATTTTGTTGCACATTACCTAATTTAAACAATAATTTACAAGCTTTATCTATTACAACAGTTCCTTTGGCTTGGCCAATAATAACAGGTGGAATATTTATAACTTTAGCATTTAACAATTTAACAATTTTAAAAGGTAAAATACTTATGGTTGAGCCAGAGTCAATCACACACGGTAGTTCCCTGTTATTTACATATCCTGATACAATTAACTGTCATATATTATCAGTAGATGGTTGTGGTTGACTAAGAGGGGGTACAGAAGATTGCAAAGAGCTCACATTGAATACACAATTCCTCTCCCAGTGATAAGCATTTTGGATACCTCTATTTAAACACATTCGACATGGTCTACTTGGGTATTTGCTCTGAAAATGTGTAGTAGGCAACCTAGGATTGATAAATCTAGAATTTGGAGCATTAAAATTGTTCTGTGAATGAAAATTGGAATTTGGCATATGAAAATTTCGACTTGGGCGAACCCAATGTCTAGGTGCCTGATCATATTGTGGCAATGATCTATAATTCTGAAAATTACTCCTAGAATTACTATTGTTGACCTGGGAAGTAGGAATTACTATTAGCTGTTTAGCCATTAGGTACCAGTCTATTGTATTTTTTGGAAAATTACTAATCATATAATTCTGGTACTCAGGTTTGAGACCGTCTGTTAATCCCTGTACTATTATAGTTTCACATAAACAAAGTTGTCTACCCTTTTCAACCTTTTTTCGAATATCTCAACCTCGTCAAAATGCTACAAATATATATATATATGTATGTATATAAATCAACATTTGAACGGAGGGTGGTTTTGGGGTCTGGGGGTTATGATCGGTGAAAATATATCGACATTTTCCGGAATTGCTTTCCTCCGAACTGCTGCAATAGGTAGCTTTATACTTTTTTGTATTGAAAGCTACCTAACAATGCCAAAGGGTTAAAGTTCTGAAAATTTATATTAAGAAGCGACACATACACAAAAATGAATCGCGCCTCTAGCTAAATAAAGTGTAGACTTGTGGTTTCTTGTATTGACTGCAATTTATGAGTATTTAAAAGCATAGACAAATGGTAAAAGCCTTTTTTTTTTATTTGTTAACGAAAAAGAAAGTATGCAATTGTACAGTTAAGGATTTTGGCATTATAGAAATGATTTTTTTTTAATTTACTTCATTAACCAGTGCAAAGAAATTGTGAATGTTAAAGCGAATGTTATTGATTATGCCCAAAGAAGAAATACAGATATTTTAATAAGGAAAATAAAGTTCTACTTAATTATATAGGTAAAAGGAAAATTTTAATTATAATTGAGAAAATTTAATGATATGTAATGACTTGGTAACTACATCATCACAGGGGGTGTCAACTTTTCACACGATGTCAACAAACATATCTTTGATTTATAACGTTAAAAATGGCGGGCAAAATTATCTAATGGGTAGGCAAAGTAAAGGTGCAATTGTTTTTTTAAGTTTCGAATTGGGGGCAGAGTCCTGCACAGTTCGAGTACAACCCGACTCGAACCCGCAAATTCCATTTGAAGTCAACACGCAACCCGCAAAACTTGGGCAAAACTTCTATGTAATTTTTATGGCTATATTCAAATTGGGGGATGCCAGCTGAACACGTGGTCAAAACCTTATTTTTAATTTACAGCTCTTTAAAAGGTGGGCAAAATTATCTAATGGGTGGGCAAAACTGGGCAAAACTTTGGCAAAATAATGGCACAATTGTTTTTTTGAAATTTCGAATTGGGGGGTGCCAACTTCACACGTGGTCAACGAAGATATCTTTGTTTTACAGCGTTATAAAGGGTGGGCAAAATTAAATAATGGGTGGGCAAAACTGGGCAAAACTTGGGCAAAACTTCTATGTAATTTTTATGGCTATATTCGAATTGGGGGGTGCCAGCTGAACACGTGGTCAAAACCAAATTTTTTAATTTACAGCTTTTTAAAAGGTGGGCAAAATTATCTAATGGGTGGGCAAAACTGGGCAAAACTTGGGCAAAATAATGACACAATTGTTTTTTGAAATTTCGAATTGGGGGGTGCCAACTTCACACGTGCTCAACAAAGATATCTTTGATTTACAGCGTTATAAAGGGTGGGCAAAATTATTTAATGGGTGGGCAAAACTGGGCAAAACTTGGGCAAAATAATGACACAATTGTTTTTTGAAATTTCGAATTGGGGGGTGCCAACTTCACACGTGGTCAACAAAGATATCTTTGATTTACAGCGTTATAAAGGGTGGGCAAAATTATTTAATGGGTGGGCAAAACTGGGCAAAACTTGGGCAAAATAATGGCACAATTGTTTTTTTTGAAATTTCGAATTGGGGGGTGCCAGCATGAAAAATGGGTCAAAAAATGAAATTTGATTTACAGCGTTATAAAGGGTGGGCAAAATTAAATAATGGGTGGGCAAAACTTGGGCAAAACTTCTATGTAATTTTTATGGCTATATTCGAATTGGGGGGTGCCAGCTGAACACGTGGTCAAAACCAAATTTTTTAATTTACAGTTTTTTAAAAGGTGGGCAAAATTATCTAATGGGTGGGCAAAACTGGGCAAAACTTGGGCAAAATAATGACACAATTGTTTTTTTGAAACTTCGAATTGGGGGGTGCCAACTTCACACGTGGTCAACAAAGATATCTTTGATTTACAGCGTTATAAAGGGTGGGCAAAATTATTTAATGGGTGGGCAAAACTGGGCAAAACTTGGGCAAAATAATGGCACAATTGTTTTTTGAAATTTCGAATTGGGGGGTGCCAGCATGAAAAATGGGTCAAAAAATGAAATTTGATTTACAGCGTTATAAAGGGTGGGCAAAATTAAATAATGGGTGGGCAAAACTGGGCAAAACTTGGGCAAAACTTCTACGTAACTCATATATTTTAATTCTAAATGGGGGGTGCCAACTTCACACAGGTCTGCTACTGGTATTCTTTATATGTCTATGTGTGTCCATGTTCTGTGTGATGTTTCGTCGTGTTAAATAAACTTGTGTTTGATCGTGAAAAATGGCTGTATTCCTGAGTAAAACGGAAGTATAAGAATAAAACAGTATGTGTCAAAATATCGAGTTTTAAAATTTAAAAAGGAGTGAACGAGGAGAAACACGAAGGAAAGAGGGTTATTTATTGAAGGTGTATTACTCGCTCTATTACGTAGAACCAGTGATTGGATTTATGAATGAAGTAAGTCACATGATTCTTTATGTTTCTTTATGATGTAAATAAAAAAAAAAAAGAAAATAACTTGAATAGAATCATATTGAGAAATATTTTATGATTGGAAACAATGTGTTAACTTTGATATTATGAGCTTTATTTGAAACGACATAATATAGATATTTATGGAGTATATTTATAGTATTAATAAATAAGTGTTAAGAGTAAAAGTAAAATGTTTAATATTAAAGGGTTAAGAAAAGAAGACCTAGTTGTTGTTGCCACAGAATTGGGCATAAAAGTAGAAAGTGAGCACAGGATAATTGATTTGAAAGCATTAATTGAGGGAAGCGATCAGTATTCAAAAGATAGTGAATCTATAAAAGAATTCTTAAATACAACGGTGTCAGACCGCATAGAAAGAGAAAAGCGTGACGCAGAAATTGCGAAATTCGACAAAGATAAGTCGAAGTCGGAACAAGATACGTTATTGGAAATCGAAAAAACTAAGCTGGAATTAGTTAAAGCGCTGATAGAAATGGCAAAAATGCAAAACGAGTATAGAAATTCTGATGCAGGGGTGGATGGACCTAACCCTAATTCGTTAGAGGCACTAATCAAAAGCGTCAAAACTTTGACTATTATAGTCCCCAGCAGGCCTGAATCATGGAATTTATTTTTTACTTCGCTCGAGAAAGCATTTGAAATTAAAAATGTCGCAGAGGAATTAAAGGTTGAGATTTTGTTTAATTTGGTAGGATAACGAGCAGCGCATTTGTTAGTGTACGCAAACACGGAAGAAATGAAAGATTACCATAAGGTTAAGGCGTTAATCCTAAAAGAATTTCAACCCACACCAGAGGCATGCCTCGAAAACTTTCTTTTCGCGAAAAGATCGAGAAACGAGAATCATATGCAGTTCGCTAGTAGGCTCAGAGCCAATTGGGATTTCTATTGTGAACTGAGAAAAGTAAATGATTTTGACACGCTTAATGAGTTAATTGTCAGCGACAGATTATTAAGTTCACTAGATTCGAAGACGCGGAGTTATGTCAGGATAAAACAATTAGATAATTGGTTAAAACCACGACAAATTTCCGAATTATGCGATAATTGGTTTACGTCAAAGAGCAGAACATTTTCGGAATTATATGATAAACCGATAAAACCCCGCAATCATGATGAATCGGGAGCTATAAGTTACAATAATGGAAAATATGTGCCACCCCATGTCAGAAATAATTTTAACTTGCGTGGCGATAGAAAATTAAACACATCAAAAGAATGTAGACTTTGTAAACAGACGACGCATTTGCGATTTTGTCCGAATAATAGAGAAAAAGATAAAATTGGAAGTTTGCAAAATCAAACGAAAAAAGATTCTTTTGTCGGAAAAAATAAGCAGGATGATAAAATAATCGCCAAGGTTGAAACACTCTGTTTTGGAAACGAGCCAATAAGTGCGCAACCACTTCAATTTGAACATTTGTGGATAGGGGGAAAGGAGATCAAATGTGTTTTGGATAGCGCGGCAGAAATACCCGTAATAAACTCTAACCAATTACCGGATTCATTTAGAAATAATGAAAACTCAAAAATTCAGTTAATATCGGGTTTTGGAGAAAGAATAATTGCTAATCTTGTGACACTGCCAGTAGCTTTAAGATCCGGAGAGTCAAATTGTATATTTAACCACAGTGTAGATGTACTGTTTACCGTTACGGATAAATTATATGGGACATGTAATATAACAACGGCAGTTTATGAAATATTACAGTTAACTAGTAACGAGGGGGGAAAGGATTGTTCTTCGGAAGATGATAGACAGAAATGTTCTTTGGCGCCAGTAAATGATACGCAATCGGAAAAAGGTAATGAAATTGAAAGACAAAAAGGGAAAGGCAACCAACCAGAGGGGGATGATATAAATATTGAAAATTTATGCTGGCGAGGTGAAAATCAAAACGCGGAGAGAGAATTAATGATTAGTTGTATTGAAAGGAAAGATGATAACGGAGATTTGAATGCAGGTCAACGATCAGATGCAAGTATATACAGGGAGCAACAGAATAGTTGCGAAACATTGCAGGGTGCTTTCAAAGACGCGGAAAATGGCAAAAACGGGTTCGTTATAGTAGATAATTTGCTTTATCATAAAGAAAGAGTCACGGGGGATTGTGTTACGCAATTAGTTGTACCAAAGGTAAGGAGGGGGGAAATTTTAAAAATTGTGCATGAATCGATTTTTGCTAATCATCTTGGCATGAAAAAAACAAAAGAAAGAATTCGTTATTCATTTTATTGGCCGAATATGTCACGGGATGTAGAGGATTATTGTAAATCTTGTAAAGACTGTCAGTTACGGAGCAGAGAAAGGGCTAGCGATCAGATACCCATTGTCCCAATTGAGACACCGGAACTTCCGTTCGACGTTGTAAATATTGACATAATTGGAAAAATTGAACCACCTTCAGCGCGTAGACATCAATATGTACTCACGTTAGTGGATCAGCATTCGCGGTGGCCGGAGGCGGTCCCGTTAAGAACAATTACGGCTAAAGCTACGTGCGATGCATTATTAGAAATATTTATGCGAACAGGGATACCCCGCGTAATAACGAGTGACCAGGGCAGAAATTTTGTTTCAGGTTTAATACAGGAGTTTCATGCTAGGCTAGGAGCGGCTCCTAGATTTGCGACGCCAGGGCATCCACAAAGCTCGGGATTAGTGGAGCGATATAATCAGGTTCTGAAACGGATGCTACACCATATAATTCGGAGCGATTCCAAAAATTGGGATAAACACATTCCTTATTTATTATTTGCCTATAAAGAAATTCCGAATAATACCACGGGAGTATCGCCATTCAAATTAATGTACGGAAGTAGGGCGAGGTGCCCATTAGTAGTATTGAAATCTACATAGTCAGGGGAAATACCGCTACCCATAAATCTTGGAAAGAGCGCAACCGAATATCTTCAGGAGTTAAAAATTAATTTAGAAAGGGCGGCGGAGCAAGCAGCAATAGTAGCGGAATTTAAACAAGGCTCCTATGCGAATTACGCTAATAGGAGAGCGATTTACAAGGAATTTAGACCAGGGGACCAGGTATATCTATTAATCCCGGATTCCACGAACAAACTTTATGCTAGGTGGACGGGACCAGCCGAAATTGTAGCACGCTGTAAGCCTGATTCTTACTAAGTAAAATTAATAAACGGGAATGTTAAGAATATCCATGTAAATAAAATAAGAAAATTTATTCCTAGGGTACGGGCGGTGGGAGTAATCTTTGAAAATGAAGAAGAATTAGGAGAAGTCCATCCCACCCCCAGTGTGAAAGATAACCCAATTTATTTGACATAGAAGAAGTAGATTTAAAGCACTTAGAAAATACAGAAAGAAAAGAGATGTTAGATTTATTATACAAATATAAAGATTTATTTTCAAAAAAGGTACAAATAGCTAAGGTAGGAGAGCACAAAATTAGATTAAACGGCGAAGAAATGAGAAAGCCATATGTTTATCGAATCCCAGAGGCGTTGAAGCCACAAGTAGATAAACAAATCGAAGAAATGCTAGAGTTAGGACTGATCTAAGAGAGTGATGCGGAGGCGCCACACCCGGTAGTGTGCGTGATGAAGAAAGATGGGGCCCTCCGACTGTGCGTAGATTTTAGAGCTTTGAATGCAATCACAAAAACCGACGATTTCCCTATGGAAAACGCAACGGATCTTTTGTTCAATATTGGCAGGGCCAATGTAATAACTACAATCGCACTTCTAAAGGGATATTGGGCCATACCACTGGAAGCAGAAAGCCAGGGGTTAGCATGTTTTAAGACTCACAGGGCTCAATATCGCTTCAAAGTGATGGCCTTTGGGCTCCGGAACGCAGCTGTGACCTTTCAGAGAGAAATAAATAAAGCACTTTCAAAATACAGGAACTTTGCTAGAGCGTATATAGATGATATAGCTGTTTTTTCAGAAACATGGTCAGATCACATTACGCATCTTGACACGATATTTTCTAAACTTCGAGAATTACGGTTCTCAGTCAACCTGAAGAAGTGTGCCTTTGCGAAAAACCAGATAAAGTATTTACGACATGTCATCGGGTCCGGCAGCCATCGAACCGACCCAGATAAATTGGAAGCCATCAAAAAATTAGCCGTCCCACAAACAAAAAAACAACTTAAGAGTGTCCTCGGATTGTGTAACTACTACCGCGATTACCTGCCTAAGTATGCCGAAACAGCATACCCATTGACAGAACTTACCAAAAAGAACAGTCCTGAGAAACTGTTCTGGTTGGAGGAACATGATAAAGCTTTCAGTGAACTAAAGAGGGGTCTCGTTGAGGCACCTAGTCTTTATACACCAGTTATTGGACTTCCTTTTACCATTCAATGTGACGCATCTGCAATAGGCATCGGTGCATGTCTATCTCAACAGACGGATGAGAGACTATATCCAGTCAGTTATGCCAGTCAAAAGCTCACCAAAACTCAACAGGCTTGGCCGACCATTGAACGGGAGACCTATGCGGTTATCTGGAGTCTAAAGAAGTTCGACACTTGGATTTTTGGTTCGCCCGTGGAACTTATCACCGATCACAACCCACTGACTTTCATCACCAAAAATGCTCCCCAATCTTCCAAACTGCAGCGATGGGCATTGGCTTTGCAGAAGTATGACATCATTATTTCACATTGTCCTGGTGCAAAGTTGACGAATGCGGATGCACTGTCGAGACTGGAGACAACAGACTAATTAAATGACTATTAACTTTCGATGAACAATTAGTGACTGTTTAAAAACAAAAAAAACTTTTGTTTATGTTGCAGCTGTAATTCTATACCATCTATTTCATATTAATTTGTATTCTGTTTCTCATTGTTATTTGTATTTAGTATTATGAAACATTAATTGTATTTTTATATTGCAGTAGCCAGCGAGAGTTTCCAGAAATGGTTCAGAGATGTTTAAGTATTTTTTTTGTATTTCTTTTTATATATATTGTAGTTTATTATTATTCATTAGTAGTTGACTGGTAGAGGATGAAATGTAGTGACGTCACCAGTCTGGATTTCAGATTGCAAATGTGGCATACCCCTTTTACAATCTTAGGTGGGGGGTGTCATGCCGGTGACGTCAGATTTATGCCAACCCTTTTTTTTCTCTTCTACTGCGGAGTAAGGGAGACAGTAAGTGTTTGGCGGGAGGCCAAAGTGAAAGGTTGTGTGCATGCGGTGGGCATGTTATCAAAATTAATTGAATGGTGATAGAAGAAATTATATTGTAACTACTGCTGCTACTGGTATTCTTTATATGTCTATGTGTGTCCATGTTGTGTGTGATGTTTCGTCGTGTTAAATAAACTTGTGTTTGATCGTGAAAAATGGCTGTATTCCTGAGTAAAACGGAAGTATAAGAATAAAACAGTATGTGGCAAAATATCGAGTTTTAAAATTTAAAAAGGAGTGAACGAGGAGAAACACGAAGGAAAGAGGGTATTTTTAAAGGTGTATGACATTCATCATAAGTGATTTTACAGAATTTCTGAAATTCACAATCATAGACAGCAATATTTTAACGAGAACTCATGTAATACAGTCTCTTGTGCATCCAGAGATAGCGATCACTCAGTTTAACACTTAGTACCATTTGAATGTGGTTAGAGTTATAAAAGGTACTAGTATTAACAGCTTAATTTCCACAAATGTTACTTTTTTCTGGAATTGTGTTGTACATCAGCAGTTATCCCCATATTCTATAAATGAAAGTTTTATTTAATGAAGACCATTTATTTATTATTATAGGAAGCATTTAATTTCTACTTGCACACTCATAAGCCAAGTAATTAAGTTTATATTTATTTTTGCGATGTGTTAATCTACGCTCAATATAATTGCATTGTGTGCGCGTAGATATGCAGTATATTTTTGCAAGTTTTCCCAACTTTGACGTAATTATTGATTACGTTATTCAGATAATGCAAATGTTTTCTTACACTCTGCAACCTTTGTAACCTGTGTACTACCTTTGTAATAAATTGCGTTGCTGTGGTAACATTACAGACAAAATCACAGACAGACATTTTCCAAAAGTGTTCTGAAAATCTCAAAACATGTAAATGCAACAAAAACCGGAAGTCGAAATAACTTCAACTATATGGATTCACAGGTTCTCAACGCGTTCTGGATATACAAATATCCGAAGAATTACGTAATCATCAAAATAAGGCTAAGTTGTAAACATTTACATTTGTAAAACATTATGTTTATATTTTTTTGCGATTTGTGAATCTACGCTCTATATAATTGCATACATATTTCTGTGCGTGTAGATATACAATATATTTTTGTGAGCTTCCCCGACTATGACGTAATTATTCATTACAATGTTCATATAATGCAGTATTTCGCTTTGTCACCACCTACTTTTGTAATAAACTCTGTTGCTGTGGTAATGCAGAATAGATGCCAACAAACTCTTATTGACAGAAATCCGCAATTTCGGAATAGCACTGTTTTCTATTAATGAATTTGTGGACTAAGCAAATGAAATACTCTGACTCGCAGTTCATTTTACTATAATCGAATTATCGCATAACCTGTACCCAGAGCTATCTCATTCTCTATCTCATTTACACATACCACCAATATTATCTAATATTAAATTGCGCCTTATTTTTGAAAGACATTCTGCGTTTAAATAAAGTGGTCGACAAATTTTAATCAGCAATTATAGTGATTGTGTGCACATTTGGAATTCAGATTTTTTCTATAGTATAAGTATTTTGTTCTTTCGTATTTTGTCCCTACAATCTGAAACACTAAAAGCAAAGAATGAGTTATGAAGCTATTTTCAATTCAAACGATATGAAAAAGTCAAAGGCATTAAAATATTGAGCTCCATTTAGTATTTATAATGTATTTTTCAAAATTATATTATTTCTGAAATTTTGTACCGTTATTACCACGTCATTAAATATATTAGCAATACATTTTTTTCATTGTCCATCAATAGTTTTGATATCAGCATTTTGTGTTTCTCTTTTAAAGAAACATTGTGGCGACACCTTTTGGCGGTATATATCCACATGTAATCAGCATATATTTATATCAAGGTCTAACAGAATATGAAGTTTAATGAAATTCCGTTCATTGGTACTTCAGATTAAGTCGAAAAATTGAGTCACACTCAGAAAAAATTAAAGACAGACATTCGCTAATAATAGACAAATCATGTTTTGAAAATATCAAAACATGCAAATGTTAAAAATATTCCCGATTCCTATACTTTCTTTTTACATATTTATTGAAGTAAAAATAAAAGCTTTCGAGAAAACTTCAACTATATGGAATAATCAGATCCCAACGGGTTCAGAAAATGCAAAAATCCGGATAGGCAATCGCCAAAATAAGGTAAAGATGTAAAATTAAAAAAAAAATTCTACAAAATTACTTTTGTAGCATTTGGGTGACCAGAAAGGTTTGAAATGAAAAAAACTAACTGAAGTTTGATAGTGGGATACGAAGCTTTTATTTATAATCTATTACAACTTCCTTCTGAATTTATATTTTTGTTTTATAGCAATAAATAAATACATACATGTGTTAAATATAAAAATAAAAAACAAAAGTTAAAAAAATATACGACAAAAATAACCTCTAGAATATACATTATTCCGTCTTTGAATTATCTAGAAAAAATATTCTAATAAAATATAAATTGTAATGATGGTATAAAAAAGAATTTCAAGCAAATTGTACTTTTACAAAGAAAAACAAACAGTACGTTTTTCAATAGGTTGTTATTTTTAATTTATTTATTTAGAAATGTTGAATTCCTTTTATTGCTTAATATTGATCCGGATATTTGGAGATCAGAACGACTGGGATTCCAATAATGGAAATTTTACTGCATAAGCAGCTTTTATGCCTGTATAAAGTGACTCACCTTTGCAACCGACGCTTTCATCGTATTCTATGTCGTCTCCGCAATCACACTGAATACCTTTATCTTTCGTTGAATTACATGATCCTCCAGTTTCCTTGCATTTAGATACTTTCCCACAAGTTTCTTCAAGCACTGAAAAATAAAAATAAGTGTAATGAAACGTAATCAAGGTTTTAAATAAATTATGTGTTCTTCATATTTGTAAAATATTTAAAAATAGTCCTCTAAAAAGAATAAATACTCCTCAAGGTTATACCAACATATTATATCATCTAAAATTGTGATATGTAGCAGTTTTATAGTTTAAAAAATGATATTAAAATAGATTCCAAAAATTTATTTATTAGAAATATCGAGCATGAATCAATGATTAATTACTATTATTCTCAGTTTAAAAAAAACATTGTGCTATTTAATATATGAAATAATTTTGAAAGATTGCATTATTTTTTTTACCTTTGCAACCAGTATTGTTTTGGTGAGTCGTTCCTTTAGGGCATCTGCAGATTATAGATGAATCTTTTCCTGATACACAAATACCTCCAGTTTCTATACAGTTCTTATGTATAGTTTTACAAGTTTCGTCCTCAGCTAAAGCATAAAAACAAGTGTTCACATTTGCCATTTCGCAAAGAATATTTGTTTGCATTTTATTCAATTTATTACTTTTAAAGGAAATTTAGATATAAAAGTTTTTTAATATACTATTTCAGAAAACAACTTAAAACTGACATTATACAAAAAATATTGTATAACTAACTTAAAAACAAATAAATATCATAAATAAAAAAACAAAATTATATAAAAGAAATGTATAATCTAAACAATTTGAGAGTTCCAAAAATCTAAGTATATATAAAAGTTTATGTATCTACAGAAACTGTAATTAGATTAAACAATTAACAAAACGAACAATATATGTCACTGTTGAAAATTATTGTGTGCCATCTATTTGGAAAAAATAAATACATGTTTAAATTATAGCACATTTTTCTTTGTAAAATTTGCCTTTAAATTATAAAATTTTAATAAAACAAATTAATTAAAAACTAATTTTTAGTAAAAGTATAAATTAAAGTATAAATTAAAATTTTATTTAAGTTCGCGCTCTTTAAAAACAAATATAAATTCCATTTTTAAAACCTCTATAATGTTTTAAAAAAGTAAATTTTATTCGATTTCAAACAATCATATGTCAATGGTAATGCAAGGATTCTACAAATCATTAAATTTTAATAATAATTCTTCAAATTTTAAATTGTTTCAAATTGTTCTTGAAACCATATCCAGGAAAACACTCCCTTGAATTATTTTAATCGAATAGCATTTTAAATTTTTATCGGATTCTAAAATATCATTTTATTATGTTATTTAAGAAAAAGAAAGTCAGATACACTACATGGCCAAGAAATACTGGACACTTTCGATTTTATTCGTTTTGACGAATATCTTGAGAAATACTTATCAAACTTTTCTGGAACGTCAGGAATAAAAAGAAATTCGAAAAACATCTAAAATCGAAAGCGTCCGGTGACGTTTGGTCATAATGTGTATTTTAGAATTCGGAGAAAAATATATTTCAATCTAGCAAGACTAATATCGAAAATATTAAAATGTTTCCGTTCAAGATTTTTCTAAATTCGTTGCGACATTTTCATGTACTTTTCATAAAGATTATGCAAAAAAACAAGCGTCATCACTGCGTGATGTTTCTCTCTTACTGATCCCTGAAAGCGTAGTTACCAGCTTACCTTTGCACCCCACATTTTGCAAATATTCAGTTACAGTCGGACATGAGCACTTAATAGCTTTCGTTGAGTCAAATATACAGTTTCCTGAAGTTTCTGTGCAATTAATCATTTCACTAGAGCATCTTGTTTCAGGAACTGAAACGAGATAATAAAATTAACAAAGTAGGCAGCATTTTAAAATCACAATGACATTCCATAGTTTGAAAAATTATCTGAGAAGTATGACAGTTCAAAATACCATACATTTTGACAGATAAGACAAGCTGAGAATAAGACGAGATATGAATTTTTGTCAAGAGTTTGCAGCTTGGTTTATATCGGCTTCGTTTACATCAAAAATAAATTTACATTATTTAATGTCGTGCTATGCAGAAGAAAATATACCAGATGGCCATAAATTATTGGACAAACTTTTAAGTTCAATTTAAAATCAACTAACATGCGTACGACTTTGGGGATTAAAATGAAATGCTTCCTACTATGCCAAATTCTCTTTCAGCAAATAAAACAATTATTTGAAAATGTTTCCAAAAGGTTGCTCTGTACTCAAGATTAAAAGAATAAAGTATCAAATACACGAAACAAGCATTTATAGAGCATTTATTTCATCACAGGCAGTTATAGAGACTTTGTGAAATTCATAACCATATACAGAAATATTTCAACAAGAACTCATGTAATCCAGTCTCATGTGCATCCAGTGGTAGTGATCACTCAGTTTAAAACTAAGTACCGTTTGGTGTGCTTAATGTTGTAAAAGGTGCTCGTATTAACAATTTAATTTGCACTATTGTTGCTTTTTTCTTGAATTGTGTTGCATATCACCAGTTATTGCCATATTTTATAAATGAATGTTTTATTTACTAAAACCCATTTACTTATTATTATAGGATTCATGTCATTTCAATTGCACTCTCATAAGCCAAGTAATTAAGTTTATATTTCTTTTTGCGATGTGTTAATCTACGCACTATATAATTGCATTTTGTGCGTGTAGATATGCAGTATATTTTTGCAAGTTTTCCCAACTTTGACGTAATTATTCATTACGTTATTCAGATAATACCCGAGGCTAACGAAAAAGACAGGCTACCGCGGTGCATTCCACTTTTCTTTTTTTACAGACCGCGAGAGTGACGTGATGCTCTTTTCGTACACCTGCATTGGTGCATACGAACATCACGTGACTCCCGCGGTCTGTAAAAAAAGATACGCATAAAGCACCGCGGTAGCCTTTCTTTTTCGTTAGCCTCGGATAATACCAACGTTTTCTTACCCTCTGCCACCACTTACCTTTGTTATAGACTGCGCTGCTGGGGTAAAATCACAGACAAAATCACAGACAGACATTTTCCAAAAGTGTTTTGAAAATCTCAAAACATGTAAATGCAACAAAAATAGGAAGACGAAATTTTCCCGATTCCAATAGTTTCTTTTTATATATTTATTGAAGTAAAAATAAAAACTTTCGTAAAACTTCAACTATATGGACTTATAGGTTCTCAACGCGTTCTGGATATGCAAATATCCGAATAATTATGGAATCATAACAATAAGGCTAAGTTATAAAATTTTTTAAAAAAGTTATATATGTTTATTATTATTATTATTATTATTATTATTATTATTTGGCATCAAGTGTGCCAGAAAAGTTTGAAATGCCAAAATTTGACTTAAGTTTGATAGTGAGTTAAGAGGCTTTTATTTATCATGTACTATAACTTTTTTTTAAACATATAATTTTTGTTTTATAGAAATCAAAATATATGTGTTAAATATAAAACGCAATTTTTTTTTTTTTAAACACGACAAGTTTAACCTCTAAAATTAGTGTTATTCTGTCTGTGAATTATATAATTATAATATTACAATAAAACATAAATTTTAATGCTGGTTTATAGAAGAATTTCACGCAAAGCGTACTTTTATAAAACGAATACAAACAGCGCATTTTTCAGTTGGTTGTAACCTGTACTTTTTTCAGAAATGTTGAATTATTTTATTGCTTAATATTGATCTGGATATTTGGAGATCCAAAAGACTGGGATTCCAAAAATTAAAATTTACTGCATAAGCAATTTTTTCTGCCTGTGTAAAATGACTCACCTTTGCAACCAACACTTTGTTCGTATTCGATGTCGTCCCAGCATTCGCATTGAATTCCCTTTTCTTTCGTTGAATTACATGATCCTCCAGTTTCTTCGCATTTAGATATTTTAGCACAGGTTTCTTCAAGTACTATAAAATAAAAGTAAGTGTAATGAAACGTAACCAAGTTTTAAATACATTATGTGTTCTTAATATTTGTTGTAAAGTATTTAAAAATACTCCTTTAAAAGGGATAAATATTCCTCAAGGTTAAACTAATCCATTATATCATTTAAAAATAGTGACAATGAACAGTTTTATAGCTTAAAAAATGAGATTAAACTAAATTCCAAAAATTTATTTACTACGAATGTCGAGCATGAAACAATGAATAATTACTGATAGTCTCAGCTAAAAAATAAACCATTGCGCTTTTTAATATAAGAAATAATTTTAAAAGCTTTTACTATTTTTTTACCTTTGCAACCAGTATTATTTTCGTGAGTCGTTCCTTTTGGGCATCTGCAGATTATAGATGAATCTTTTCCTGATACGCAAATACCTCCAGTTTCTATACAGTTCTTATGTACAGTTTTACAAGTTTCGTCCTGAGCTAAAGCATACAAAAAGCGTTCACATTTGAACGTTATCAAAGTATATTTATATGCATTTTATTCAGTTTATTGCTTTTAAAGGCAATTTTGATACAAAAGTGTTATATTTTTTACATAATTTCACAAAACAACTTAAAACTAACGTTACACTAAAATCAATATATAACTAACTTAAAAACAAATAACTTTCTTAAATGACAAAACTAAATTCTACAAAAGAAATCTATACTGTTATTTTCCGAAGCATATACTCACTGAACATACGGAATGATATCTGGAGAAATTTCCGCAAAGGATTTTGATTATGTTATGCACATAAAAAATGGGTTATGCCATTGAATTTATTCTACTTTTGTCAATATTTTAATTTAAAAATGTTGATATATTAATTGATTCTCAACTCTACCTCATTTCCCTCTGAACGGCATGCACTATAAACTGATGATGGTGATTGCGCTATTATTAATTGTCTGATTTTTTTTTAAAAATCTCGTGGATTTTAAAAATATATAAATACGTTAAAGGCCAAACCTGAACTTGATTATTCAAAATTTCACAAAATGGCGTCTGTTTGAAATTTGAGATCAATTTTTGTTTTAATATATCATTTCCAAAACTAGTTACAAAATCAAAATTATTAAAACTTTAATTTTGTAAACGTTTGTCCTACAATTAGAAAAGTCTAATTTATTTCTTCAAAAAACATATCGACGATAGAATGAACGATACAAGCCTGAAAGCCTACACCGTTTCATAAAATACTTCTTTCAAGACAAACGCCTATAGTGTTTTTGATCATCACTTTTGTCACATGTGAAACTAGCCAATTAACCTCGTTGTCAAGATTTACATATTACGTGGAATAAAAAACGGTTTAGAGTGTATAATCTAGACACTATAAGAGTTCCAAAAATGTAAAAAGAAAAAATATATATATTTATCAGGATAACCTCCAATTAGGTTAAACAATTCTCAAAACGAACAATATTTGAAATTAGTGTGTGCCAAATATTTGGACACAATAAGTATATGTTTAAAATATAGCACATTTTTTCTGTAAAATTTTCCTTTTGATTATAAAATTTTAATAAAACAAATAAATTTAAAACAAATTTACTCTAAAAGTATAACTTTATATTTTAATTCAAGTTCTCAATTGTTAAAAACAAATATAAAATACATTTCTAATTTATCAATAAAATTTTAAAATTAATTTATAGTAAATTTCAATCATTTTATGTATCGTGCATTGAAACATATGTACAAATCTTTGAATTTTAATAATAATTCTTAATTTGTCTTAATTTAGTTTAAATTATTCTTGAAACCATATATAGGAAAATACCCCCTTGAATTATTTTAATCAAATAGCATTTCATTTAAAATTTTTCTCGGATTTTCCAATATCATTTTATTAAGTTATTCAAGAATGCGAAAGACAGAAACGACATGGCCAAAAAATATTGGATATTTTCGATTTTATTCGTTTTTGCAAATATCTTGAGAAATACATAACAAAGATTTCAGGAACTTCAGAAATAAAAACAAATTCGAAAGAACATCTAAAATCGAAAGTGTCCGATGACGTTTAGTTCATAATGGGTACATTAATAATTAAAATTTCTCCGTTCAGGATTTATCTAAAATTATTGCAACATTTTCATGTACTTTTCATAAAGATTATGCAAAAACCCAAGCGTTATCACAACGTGATGTTTCTCTCTTAATGATCCCTGAAAATATAGTTACCAGCTCACCTTTACACCCCACATTTTGCAAATATTCAGTTACAGCCGGACATGAGCACTTAATAGCTTTCGTTGAGTCAAATTTACAGGTTCCTGCTGTTTCTGTGCAATTAGCCATTTCAGTGGAGCATCTTATTTCAGGAACTGAAACGAGATAATAAACTTTTACAAAGTAGGCACAAAGTAGGATTGTTAAATGTGTGCGCATTTTAAAATCACAATAGAAATTCTATAGTTTGCAAAATTATCTGAGAAGCATGACAGTTTCAAATGCCGTATATTTTGACAGATAAGACAACCTGAGAATAACACGAGATGGGAATTTTAGTCAAAAATTTGCATATTGGCATATATCGGTCTACAAAATTGACTTGTCTATAAAAAAGTCTTTATTGTTGAATTTTGTGCTATGCAGAAGAAATTATAAAAGATGGCCAATATTTATGTGACAATTTTTTTTTTAAGTTCAACATAAAATCAACTAACATGCCTACGACTGTGCGGTTAGAACTGAAATGCTTCCTACTATGATAAAATCTTTTTCAGCAAATACAACAATATTTAGCAAATGCTTCTACGATATTGAATTGTACACTCAAGATTACAAACAGAAAGTATCAAAGACACGAAACAAGCATTGATAGAGCATTTATTTCATCACAAGCAGTAATAGCGAATTTCTGAAATTCACAATCATACACAGCAATATTTCAACGAGATCTCATGTGATCCAGTCTCTTCGCATCCAGTGGTAGCGATCACTCAGTTTAAAACTAAATGCCGTTTGGATGTGGTAAGAGTTGTAAAAGGTGATCGTATTTTAATAGCTTAATTTTCGCTATTGCTGCTTTTTTTTTCTGAATTGTTTTGTATATCACCAGTTATCGCCATATTTTATAACTGAACATTTTATTTACTGAAACCCATTTATCTGGAGGCACGGCAGTGCCTCCGCCAAGTCGAGAAAGCACGGCCGTAAGCATACTTTTCTGGAAGCAACTCAGGGCACTTTTGACCCCCCATACCTCCGCGCTGGAGTATCCCAAAAATTTGAAACTTCGTTTTTCTAGAGTATTTGGCCCACAGGACCAAAATTTAAAATTACAACTTTCTGTCTTTTCTAGTTCAGACGATATATGAACTCAAACATTCGACTTTTTGTCACTCACTCACTCGTTCACGCGTCATCAAAAAGATTAGGTAGATCCCGTAGCCCTAGAAACTTGACATTTGGAAAAAAGGTAGTGTTTAGGATACAAAGAAAGGAAAAGTTATATAATCCGGAAAATTCGAAAAAAAACATTCAAAAATTCAACAAATTCCATCAAAATTGAAAATTGAAAATAATACGATCTTGTAGTCTTAGAAACTTAAGATTTGGTGTGAAGGTAGTGTTTAGAATCTAGAAAAAGAAAACATCAAAAACATCAAAAAAATCGAAAGCAAAATTAAAAAAATCGGAAAATTTCAAATAATCCGATTTTGTTGCGCTAGAAATTTGGAATTCGGAATAAAGGTAGTATTTAGGATGCAAAATGAGGAAAAAATAAAAAATCCGGAAAATTCGAAAAAAAAAATTCAAAAATTCGAAAAATTCGAAAAAAAATTAAACAATTAAAATAATTTGATCTTTTAGCCTTAGAAACTTAAAATTCGCGGTAAAAATAGTGTTTAGGATTCAGAATAAGTTAAAGTAAAAAACGCAATAAAATTCGAAAATAAAATTAAAAAATCGAAAAAATCGAAAAATAAGGAAAATTTAAAAATATTTCGATTTCATAGCGCTAGACACTTGAAATTTGGAATAAAGGTAATATTTAAGATACTAAATAAGAAAAAATTAAAAAATATGGATAATTCGAAAAACACCCATAAATTAGTGCAAACGATATATGAACTCAAAGTTTCGATTTTTTGTCACTCACTCACTCACGCGTCATCAAAAAGATTGGGTAGATCCCGGAGCCATACAAAACTTAAAGTTTGGAATAAAGCTAGTGTTTCGGATACAAAGAAAGGAAAAATTATAAAATCCGGAAAATTAAAAAAAAAAAAAAAACGTTGGAAAATTCAACAAATTCGAACAAAATTGAAAATTGAAAATAACGCGATCTTGTAGTTTTAAAAACTTAAAATTTGGTGTGAAGATAGTGTTTAGAATTCAGAAAAAAAAACATCAAAAACACGAAAAAAAATCGAAAAAAAAATAGAAAAATGGAAAAAAATCGAAAATTTTCAAATAATCCGATTTTGTTGCACTAGAAACTTGGAATTCGGAATAAAGGTAGTATTTAGAATGCAAAATAAGAAAAAATTAAAAATCCGGTAAATTCGAAAAAAAAATTCAAAATTTCGAAAAAATCGAAAAAAATTGAAAAAATTTAAATAATTTGATCTTTTAGCCTTAGAAACTTAAAATTCGCGGTAAAGATAGTTTTTAGGATTCAGAATAAGTTAAAATAAAAAACGCAATAAAATTCGAAAATAAAATCAAAAAATCGAAAAAATCGGAAAAATCGAAAAATAAGGATAATTTGAAAATAATTCGATTTCATATCGGTAGAAACTTGAAATTTGTAATAAAGGTAATATTTAAGATACTAAATAAGGAAAAATTAAAAAATATGGATAATTCGAAAAATACCCATAAATTAGTGCAGACGATATATGAACTCAAAGTTTCGATTTTTTGTCACTCACACACTCACTCACTCTCGCGTCATCAAAAAGATTGGGTAGATCCCGCAGCCATAGAAACTTAAACTTTGGAATAAAGCTAGTGTTTCGGATACAAAGAAAGGAAAAATTATAAAATCCGGAAAATTCCAAAAAAAAAAAAAAACATTCGAAAATTCAACAAATTCGAACAAAATTGAAAATTGAAAGTAGCACGATCTTGTAGTCTTAAAAACTTAAAATTTGGTGTGAAGGTAGTGTTTAGAATTCAGAAAAAGAAAACATCAAAAACACCAAAAAAAAAATCGAAAATAAAAGATCGAAAAATATCAAAAAATTTCAAATAATCCGATTTTGTTGCGCTAGAAACTTGGAATTCGGAACAAAGGTTGTATTTAGGATGCAAAATAAGGAAAAATTAAAAAATCCGGGAAATTCGAAAAAAAAATTCAAAAATTCGAAAAAAATGAAAAAATAGAAATAATTGGATCTTTTAGCCTTAGAAACTCAAAATTCGTGGTAAAGATAGTGTTTTGGATTCAGAATAAGTTAAAATAAAAACGCAATAAAATTCGAAAATAAAATTAAAAAAAATTGAAAAAATTTGAAAAAAACGAAAAATAAGGAAAATTTGAAAATAATTCTATTTTATAGCACTAGAAACTTGAAATTTGGAATAAAGGTAATATTTAAGATACTAAATAAGGAAACATTAAAAAATATGGATAATTCGAAAAAAATCGAAAATTTTAAAAATTTAAAATTAAAAAAAAAAAGAAAGAAAAAGAAAAAGAAAAAGTAAGAAATTGAAAATTCGAAAAATTGAAAAAAAATTCGATTTTGTAGCTTTAGAACTTAAAATTAGGCGTAAACTTATTGTTTAGGTTACAGAAAAAGAAAAAATTAAAACACAATAAATTCGAAAATAGAAAAAAAAATCTCGAAAAAGGTCGGAAATTTCAAAATAATTCGATTTTGTAGCGCTAGAAACTTGAAATTTGTAATAAAGGATACAAAATAAGAAAAAATTCAAAAATCCAGAAAATTATAAAAAAAAAATTCGAAAAAATCAAAAATTGAAAATAATTTTATCTTGTAGTCTTAGAAACTTAAAACTTAGTGTAAAGGTAGTATTAACTATTCAATAAAAGGAACAATTAAAAAATTCTTTAAATTCGAAAATAAAATCGAAAAATTGAACTATCTTTAAAAAATCGAAAATTCGAAAACAATTTGATTTTGTACTGCTAGAAACATTAGTTTTAAGATAATTGTCCTATTAGCTAGTACAACGCCCCTAATTGTTTTATGTTATTTCCTCCGAATTATGGTTTTCTTTTCTTTCGTTTACGAATTTTGTTAGAAAAGTTCCGCTATAGACTGGCTACGTTATAGGCGATTTCTTTATAGACAGGTTTGTTTTCTTTCACAGGTTATACTCTATTTACTTCGCATATGAAATATGGATTGTTAAATGATGTTAGCCCCACAAAAATTTTCACAGCTCCCACTACCCTCCCGACATTACTGGCTGGTTATGGCTTGATAGTCCTTACTAAATAAAGTCATGGTGACTCTAAGATTCACTTAATTTATCTCTAAATTCAACCTAAATAATCCTAAGAAGACGGATCAAAGAATTACTATATTGGCATGACAATCAGGTAACTTAAAATCAATAAATTTATAACAAGTCGAAAGTTTGAAAATAATTCGATTTTGTAGTCCTAGAAGCATGACATTTGGCAAGAAGGTAGGATTCAGTATACAAAGTAAGGAAAAATTAAAAAATCCGTAAATGACTAAAAAAAAAAAAAAAAAAAAAAAAAAAAAAAAAACATCGAAAAAATGAATATAGTTAGACATTGAAAATTTCTGGAAATTTTAGTTTTGGCTTTCTTTTTATGCTAAAAAGTACTTTTATGCTAAATGTCAAGTATCTAAGGCTGCGAGTAATATCTCAGATGGATAGCACCTATCCTGGAAGCAATTGGGAGTACTTTTGACACTCCCCCTCCCATAACTTAGTGCTTGCCTAGGAACATGAAATCTCTTTTTATCTACAATACTTTGTAAACGAAACTAAAGCTTCAAATTTTTTATACCTGTAAATAATAGGGACAGAGTGTGGGCTTAGCGAAAATCAGTGGATGATCTCCAAAAACAACCCAAAATCAAGAAAAGGAGGATTACTTACAAAAAGAAGTGAAATCTCATCAAAAACGTCACCTGTAAAAAATGCAGCCAAGTCTCGTGATTCTTTTTCCGTAAAAAGTTCTATGATCGTGTAAAGCCAATTTTAGCTATCTTATTAACTCTGAAATTTTCATTCACAAATCACTCCTAGTCTCTACATCTTTAGTTAAATATTATTTTGTGGCTTGGCAATTACGTAGCACGAGAATGTGATGTATCTAATTAGTCTTAATCAAATAATACCATGCCATCCCATAACATATTAAGGCGTAATAACTTCCCAGTGCGTATATAATTAGCCTTAATCATATTATCTCATCCCATCCCATAACATAGTAAGGTGTAATGACTTAATGAGCACTTAATAGCTTTTGTTGAGTCAAATTTACAGGTTCCTGCTGTTTCTGTGCAATTAACCATTTCAGTGGAGCATCTTATTTCAGGAACTGAACCGAGATAATAAAATTTTACAAAGTAGGCAGCATTTTAAAATCACAATAGACATTCTATAATTTTCAAAATTATCTAAAAAGCATGACAGTTTCAAATACAGTATATTTTGGCACATAAGACAACCTGAGACTATGACGTGATACGAATTATAATCAAAACTTTGCAGCTTGGGTTATATGGGTCTAAAAAATTTGACTTGTCCATAAAAAGTTTAGATTATTGAATATCGTGCTATGCAAAAGAAATTATACAAGGTGGCCATTAATTATGTAACAATTTTTAAGTTCTATATAAAATCAACTAAGATGGTTACGACTGTTCAGTTTGATTTGAAAGGTTTTCTACTATGAGAAATTCTGTTTCAGCAAATTAAAATAATATTTGAAAATGTGCACAAGAGATTGTATTGTACTCATGAATGCAAGAAAAAAAGTATCAAAGACACGAAGCAAGCATTTATAGAACATTAATTTCATTGTCATGCCGGTGACGTCAGATTTATGGCAACCCTTTTTTGTCTCTCTTCTACTGCGGAGTAAGGGAGACAGTAAGTGTTTGGCGGGAGGCCAAAGTGAAAGGTTGTGTGCATGCGGTGGGCATGTTATCAAAATAAATTGAATGGTGATAGAAGAAATTATATTGTAACTACTGCTGCTACTGACCTGTGTGAAGTTGGCACCCCCCATTTCGAATTAAAATATATGAATTACGTAGAAGTTTTGCCCAAGTTTTGCCCAGTTTTGCACACCCATTATTTAATTTTGCCCACCCTTCATAACGCTGTAAATCACATTTCATTTTTTGACCCATTTTTCATGCTGGCACCCCTCAATTCGAAATTTCAAAAAACAATTGTGCCATTATTTTGCCCAAGTTTTGCCCAGTTTTGCCCACCCATTAAATAATTTTGCCCACCCTTTATAACGATGTAAATCAAAGATATCTTTGTTGACCACGTGTGAAGTTGGCACCCCCCAATTCGAAATTTCAAAAAACAATTGTGCCATTATTTTGCCCAAGTTTTGCCCAGTTTTGCCCACCCATTAGATAATTTTGCCCACTTTTTATAAAGCTGTAAATTAAAAAATTTGGTTTTGACCACATGTTCAGCTGGCACCCCCCAATTCGAATATAGCCATAAAAATTACATAGAAGTTTTGCCCAAGTTTTGCCCAGTTTTGCCCACCCATTATTTAATTTTGCCCACCCTTTATAACGCTGTAAATCAAAGATATCTTTGTTGACCACGTGTGAAGTTGGCACCCCCCAATTCGAAATTTCAGAAAACAATTGTGCCATTATTTTGCCCAAGTTTTGCCCAGTTTTGCCCACCCATTAAATAATTTTGCCCACCCTTTATAACGCTGTAAATCAAAGATATCTTTGTTGACCACGTGTGAAGTTGGCACCCCCCAATTCGAAATTTCAAAAAACAATTGTGCCATTATTTTGCCCAAGTTTTGCCCAGTTTTGCCCACCCATTAGATAATTTTGCCCACTTTTTATAAAGCTGTAAATTAAAAAATTTGGTTTTGACCACGTGTTCAGCTGGCACCCCCCAATTCGAATATAGCCATAAAAATTACATAGAAGTTTTGCCGAAGTTTTGCCCAGTTTTGCCCACCCATTATTTAATTTTGCCCACCCTTTATAACGCTGTAAATCACATTTCATTTTTTGACCCATTTTTCATGCTGGCACCCCCCAATTCAAAATTTCAAAAAACAATTGTGCCATTATTTTGCCCAAGTTTTGCCCAGTTTTGCCCACCCATTAAATAATTTTGCCCACCCTTTACAACGCTGTAAATCAAAGATATCTTTGTTGACCACGTGTGAAGTTGGCACCCCCCAATTCGAAATTTCAGAAAACAATTGTGTCATTATTTTGCCCAAGTTTTGCCCAGTTTTGCCCACCCATTAGATAATTTTGCCCACCTTTTAAAAAGCTGCAAATTAAAAAATTTGGTTTTGACCACGTGTTAAGCTGGCAACCCCCAATTCGAATATAGCCATAAAAATTACCTAGAAGTTTTGCCCAAGTTTTGCCCAGTTTTGCCCACCCATTATTTAATTTTGCCCACCCTTTATAACGCTGTAAATCACATTTCATTTTTTGACCCATTTTTCATGCTGGCACCCCCCAATTCGAAATTTCAAAAAACAATTGTGCCATCATTTTGCCCCAGTTTTGCCCAGTTTTGCCCTCCCATTAAATAATTTTGCCCACCCTTTATAACGCTGTAAATCAAAGATATCTTTGTTGACCACGTGTGAAATTGGCACCCCCCAATTCGAAATTTCAAAAAACAATTGTGCCATTATTTTGCAGAAGTTTTGCCCAGTTTTGCCCACCCATTAGATAATTTTGCCCACCTTTTAAAAAGCTGTAAATTAAAAAATATGGTTTTGACCACGTGTTCAGCTGGCACCCCGCAATTCGAATATAGCCATAAAAATTACATAGAGATTTTGCCCAGTTTTGCCCACCCATTATTTAATTTTGCCCACCCTTTATAACGCTGTAAATCACATTTCATTTTTTGACCCATTTTTCATACTGGCACCCCAAATTCGAAATTTCAAAAAACAATTGTGCCATTATTTTGCCCAAGTTTTGCCCAGTTTTGCCCACCCATTAGACAATTTTGCCCACCTTTTAAAAAGCTGTAAATTAAAAAATATGGTTTTGACCACGTGTTCAGCTGGCACCCCCCAATTCGAATATAGCCATAAAAATTACATAGAAGTTTTGCCCATGTTTTGCCCAGTTTTGCCCGTCCATTATTTAATTTTGCCCACCCTTTATAACGCTGTAAATCACATTTCATTTTTTGACCCATTTTTCATACTGGCACCCCAAATTCGAAATTTCAAAAAACAATTGTGCCATTATTTTGCCCAAGTTTTGCCCACCCATTAGTCAATTTTGCCCACCTTTTAAAAAGCTGTAAATTAAAAAATATGGTTTTGACCACGTGTTCAGCTGGCACCCCCCAATTCGAATATAGCCATAAAAATTACATAGAAGTTTTGCCCAAGTTTTGCCCAGTTTCGCCCACCCATTATTTAATTTTGCCCACCCTTTATAACGCTGTAAATCACATTTCATTTTTTGACCCATTTTTCATACTGGCACCCCCAATTCGAAATTTCAAAAAACAATTGTGCCATTATTTTGCCCATGTTTTGCCCACCCATTAAATAATTTTGCCCACCCTTTACAACGCTGTAAATCAAAGATATCTTTGTTGACCACGTGTGAAGTTGGCACCCCCCAATTCGAAATTTCAGAAAACAATTGTGCCATTATTTTGCCCAAGTTTTGCCCAGTTTTGCCCACCCATTAGATAATTTTGCCCACCTTTTAAAAAGCTGTAAATTAAACAATATGGTTTTGACCACGTGTTCAGCTGCCACCCCCCCAATTTGAATATAGCCATAAAAATTACATAGAAGTTTTGCCCAAGTTTTGCCCACCCATTATTTAATTTTGCCCACCCTTTATAACGCTGTAAATCACATTTCATTTTTTGACCCATTTTTCATACTGGCACCCCCGAATTCGAAATTTCAAAAAACGATTGTGCCATCATTTTGCCCAAGTTTTGCCCAGTTTTGCCCACCCATTATTTAATTTTGCCCACCCTTCATAACGCTGTAAATCACATTTCATTTTTTGACCCATTTTTCATGCTGGCACCCCTCAATTCGAAATTTCAAAAAACAATTGTGCCATTATTTTGCCCAAGTTTTGCCCAGTTTTGCCCACCCATTAAATAATTTTGCCCACCCTTTATAACGATGTAAATCAAAGATATCTTTGTTGACCACGTGTGAAGTTGGCACCCCCCAATTCGAAATTTCAAAAAACAATTGTGCCATTATTTTGCCCAAGTTTTGCCCAGTTTTGCCCACCCATTAGATAATTTTGCCCACTTTTTATAAAGCTGTAAATTAAAAAATTTGGTTTTGACCACGTGTTCAGCTGGCACCCCCCAATTCGAATATAGCCATAAAAATTACATAGAAGTTTTGCCCAAGTTTTGCCCAGTTTTGCCCACCCATTATTTAATTTTGCCCACCCTTTATAACGCTGTAAATCAAAGATATCTTTGTTGACCACGTGTGAAGTTGGCACCCCCCAATTCGAAATTTCAAAAAACAATTGTACCATTATTTTGCCCAAGTTTTGCCCAGTTTTGCCCACCCATTAGATAATTTTGCCCACTTTTTATAAAGCTGTAAATTAAAAAATTTGGTTTTGACCACGTGTTCAGCTGGCACCCCCCAATTCGAATATAGCCATAAAAATTACATAGAAGTTTTGCCGAAGTTTTTCCCACCCATTATTTAATTTTGCCCACCCTTTATAACGCTGTAAATCACATTTCATTTTTTGACCCATTTTTCATGCTGGCACCCCCCAATTCAAAATTTCAAAAAACAATTGTGCCATTATTTTGCCCAGGTTTTGCCCAGTTTTGCCCACCCATTAAATAATTTTGCCCACCCTTTACAACGCTGTAAATCAAAGATATCTTTGTTGACCACGTGTGAAGTTGGCACCCCCCAATTCGAAATTTCAGAAAACAATTGTGTCATTATTTTGCCCAAGTTTTGCCCAGTTTTGCCCACCCATTAGATAATTTTGCCCACCTTTTAAAAAGCTGCAAATTAAAAAATTTGGTTTTGACCACGTGTTAAGCTGGCACCCCCCAATTCGAATATAGCCATAAAAATTACCTAGAAGTTTTGCCCAAGTTTTGCCCAGTTTTGCCCACCCATTATTTAATTTTGCCCACCCTTTATAACGCTGTAAATCACATTTCATTTTTTGACCCATTTTTCATGCTGGCACCCCCCAATTCGAAATTTCAAAAAACAATTGTGCCATTATTTTGCCCCAGTTTTGCCCAGTTTTGCCCACCCATTAAATAATTTTGCCCACCCTTTATAACGCTGTAAATCAAAGATATCTTTGTTGACCACGTGTGAAATTGGCACCCCCCAATTCGAAATTTCAAAAAACAATTGTGCCATTATTTTGCAGAAGTTTTGCCCAGTTTTGCCCACCCATTAGATAATTTTGCCCACCTTTTAAAAAGCTGTAAATTAAAAAATATGGTTTTGACCACGTGTTCAGCTGGCACCCCGCAATTCGAATATAGCCATAAAAATTACATAGAGATTTTGCCCAGTTTTGCCCACCCATTATTTAATTTTGCCCACCCTTTATAACGCTGTAAATCACATTTCATTTTTTGACCCATTTTTCATACTAGCACCCCAAATTCGAAATTTCAAAAAACAATTGTGCCATTATTTTGCCCAAGTTTTGCCCAGTTTTGCCCACCCATTAGACAATTTTGCCCACCTTTTAAAAAGCTGTAAATTAAAAAATATGGTTTTGACCACGTGTTCAGCTGGCACCCCCCAATTCGAATATAGCCATAAAAATTACATAGAAGTTTTGCCCATGTTTTGCCCAGTTTAGCCCGTCCATTATTTAATTTTGCCCACCCTTTATAACGCTGTAAATCACATTTCATTTTTTGACCCATTTTTCATACTGGCACCCCAAATTCGAAATTTCAAAAAACAATTGTGCCATTATTTTGCCCAAGTTTTGCCCAGTTTTGCCCACCCATTAGTCAATTTTGCCCACCTTTTAAAAAGCTGTAAATTAAAAAATATGGTTTTGACCACGTGTTCAGCTGGCACCCCCCAATTCGAATATAGCCATAAAAATTACATAGAAGTTTTGCCCAAGTTTTGCCCAGTTTTGCCCACCCATTATTTAATTTTGCCCACCCTTTATAACGCTGTAAATCACATTTCATTTTTTGACCCATTTTTCATACTGGCACCCCCAATTCGAAATTTCAAAAAACAATTGTGCCATTATTTTGCCCAAGTTTTGCCCACCCATTAAATAATTTTGCCCACCCTTTACAACGCTGTAAATCAAAGATATCTTTGTTGACCACGTGTGAAGTTGGCACCCCCCAACTCGAAATTTCAGAAAACAATTGTGCCATTATTTTGCCCAAGTTTTGCCCAGTTTTGCCCACCCATTAGATAATTTTGCCCACCTTTTAAAAAGCTGTAAATTAAAAAATATGGTTTTGACCACGTGTTCAGCTGGCACCCCCCCCCCAATTTGAATATAGCCATAAAAATTACATAGAAGTTTTGTCCAAGTTTTGCCCACCCATTATTTAATTTTGCCCACCCTTTATAACGCTGTAAATCACATTTCATTTTTTGACCCATTTTTCATACTGGCACCCCCAATTCGAAATTTCAAAAAGCAATTGTGCCGTTATTTTGCCCAAGTTTTGCCCAGTTTTGCCCACCCATTAAATAATTTTGCCCACCTTTTATACCGCTGTAAATCAAAGATATCTTTGTTGACCACGTGTGAAGTTGGCACCCCCGAATTCGAAATTTCAAAAAACGATTGTGCCATTATTTTGCCCAAGTTTTGCCCAGTTTTGCCCACCCATTAGATAATTTTGCCCACCTTTTAAAAAGCTGTAAATTAAAAAATATGGTTTTGACCACGTGTTCAGCTGGCACCCCCATTTCGAATATAGCCATAAAAATTAAGTAGAAGTTTTCCCAGTTTTGCCCACCCATTATTTAATTTTGCCCATCCCTTATAATGCTGTAAATCACATTTCATTTTTGAACCATTTTTCATACTGGCACCCCCCAATTCGAAATTTCAAAAAACAATCGTGCCTTTATTTTGCCCAAGTTTTGCCCACCCATTAAATAATTTTGCCCACCCTTTATAACGCTGTAAATTAAAGATATCTTTGTTGACCACGTGTGAAGTTGGCATCCCACAATTCGACATTTCAAAAACAGTTGTGCCATTATTTTGCTCAAGTTTTGCCCAGTTTTGCCAAACCATTAGATAATTTTGCCCACCTTTTATATCGCTGTAAATCAAAGATGTCTTTGTTGACCACGTGTGAAGTTGGCACCCCCCAATTCGACATTTAACAAAACAATTGTTGCATTATTTTGCCCAAGTTTTGCCCAATTTTGCCCACCCATTAGATAATTTTGCCCACCTTTTAAAGGGCTGTAAATTAAAAAATATGGTTTTGACCACGTGTTCAGCTTGCATCACCCAATTCGAAAATAGCCATAAAAATTACATAGAAGTTTTGCCCAAGTTTTTCCCACCCATTATTTAATTTTGCCCACCCTTTATAACGCTGTAAATCACATTTTATTTTTGATCCATTTTACATACTGGCCCCAATTCGAAAAAAAAAAAAAAAAAAACAATTGTGCCATTATTTTGCCCACCCATTAGGTAATTTCTCCCACCTTTTGTAAAACGCTGTAAGTCAAAGATATCTTTGTTGACCACGTGTTAATTTGACACAGCCTATTACGAACTAAGCTTCAAAAATCACAGACGTTTTACCCAAGTTTTGCCCAGTTTTATAAATTAATATGCTAGTGTTTTTTAATTTAATTGTTAATACTTCTAACACAATGAAAAAAATAGTTGAAAAAACAAATTTATTATAATAATTATTACATTGTTTTATAAACAAAACATTTAACATACAATTATTCCAATTATCTCTTATAATTTTGACTACATATATTTTGCTTCTTTTAAAATGTGTAAATACAATATTTATGTTCTACAAATGTAACATATTAAAAAAAGTTTTGTAATTTTTTTCTTAAAATACATAACAATTTGTAATAGTTATCGCATATCATCTTCTTAAACTTCAATATTGTGCATTAAGTAAACTATTCATTGGTTACATAAAACAGAGTTGAGGGTTGGATTTTTGATGTGATATTGATAGGACCCGTACTCTTTTGTGTAAGATCATCTTTCTCTATCCAAACGCCAGTCACATATCTACATAAAGCAATATAATGATTAGGCAAATAGTTTACTAGTCCAATTAAAAAAAAATCTTTTTCTGCAATTCTTAGTTTTGATGGAATGTAACGAAGTTCAATTGTTTTAGGAAATCCTATATCTTGGAAACAATTTTCCACATCAAGAACTAGATGTTTTTTAGGTATTTTGGCGATTTTCTTTTCAAAGTTGCATGTACGGCATAAACTTTCTTTTTCATTAAAATATTTTTGCATATAATTTTCCAAAACAGAAGCAAAGTTTTCTTCTTCAAATTTTATATTATATATTAGAATCGTAGCTTCTTTTTTTGTTTGAATTGAACAATTTTTACATTCACTTTGTATTTCGACTGAAGGTATACTTTCAAATAATTTGTTTGCTAAATAATTTGCATTGGTCCAACAATTCACACGCCCGTTTTTTTGTTCAAATATTTGGCATAGTATAATAGCTCTCTCGAGATATATTGATGCGTTAACAGTTTCATTAGCATATTTATTAATTAATGCAGGAAACAGCAAGTCTTTGTGATTTTTAATTTCATTTTCATAAACTTGGTAATTTCTATAACCAGTTGTTATCACTTCTAAAATGGAGTCAAATGCGCAAGTATACTGTATGTATATTTTTTCCTGACCGAAATTTATCGGATTACATTTCGATCCATTCTTAATAACTTCTTTCTTTTTTTTTCCCCAGAGAACGATCATGTATAAGTTTTATATCTGGACAAGGACTTACATAATTTCCTCTTGTTTTTAGTTTAGGAGCTTTTTCGTTCGTTATATCACCTTTGATATTCATAACGTTGACGTCACCTACGATCTTTTCTTTGTATAATGTTTCACTATTTTCTTCTTTAATATTTCTTGGCTCTTTACTATATTTTTCTGGCTTCAATTTACTTGTGTTTAAATCTGATTTATTTTCAATGTTCAAAATGTATTTGTCGTTACAAGAAATACGCATGTCATAAGATAAAGTTTGATTGTCAATTGAAGAATGCTCATTTAATGAGTTTACAAAACTTTTTTCAGATTCTTCCTTTGACGTAAGACTTTCATTGTTTTTAATATTTTCGTTTTTTCCACGCCAGTTTTCTTGAATATTTAAGCAATTCTGTATGTTTTCGAAATCAATATATGTTTTTGCTTTTTTACTCGGCTCCTTTCCTTGAAAATCAATTGCTCTCTTATAAGTAACTTCACGTCCTTTCTTCTGTACTGCCTATTCAAATTTGCATAAACTTTCAATTGATCTAATGTGTTTTACTATAAATTTATCAACGCGTAGTGTTTCGCTATTGAGATCAGAGTGCTTTAAATCTTTAAAATAGGCTTCACATGAAGCTTTGGAAGCAACATCAGAATTTACTGAAAAATATGTGGTCATAACATTGGTCCACAAAGGAAAACTTTTTGACAGTTTGACAAGCTGTTTGGTTAAATCGGGAATGTAGTATGGATTTAATCTTGATGTTTCAGGAATTCTGGAAGCTTGTTCTTTTGCATAATTTTCTATTTTATTGATATATTCTGTTATATTTTCTGCTTCCTCGGGTAAGCTGACGTTACTATCGTGGTTTTCCGAAGAATCATCAGACTTCGTGGTAAAAGTCTTAATTCTATCAAATAAAAATGCTTGTTTTTCCGTGGAAATAAGATTTTCTCCGTTTTCATTTTGGCCATCATATTCGCTTAGTGCCACTATCAAAATAGATGTCAATAATTGATTAAAATTAAAAATGTCATCACAAGCTGACATTAATCCAACACAGCGTACATAAAAGTCTTTCACTTTTAAATGTTTACCGCGAAAAACTGGATTTTGTGCGATGATTTTAATCAAGTGGGCAATATCAACTCGGATAAAACACGACAGAGGATGTTGCAAACGTTCTTTTTCTAAACAGCGAAAACAATCTTCTAAATACAGTTTTAAAGGTCTGTCATTGTATGCAAGGGCACAAGAATTTAAGAACGCAAGCGAAAAATCAACAACTACTTGCCGCGGTATTTGCGCCCCATGTCGAATATGCTCTCTTAACCAAAATGTTATTTGATTAACGTCATTTCTTTCGCTAAGCATTTGGAATATAGGCTGAGTACTATCGTCCCCTTTAATGATCATCTGATATAAAAATATGTGTTTCTTGTCTCCGTTTTTTTTCTTTATTGATTTGACAAGTGATCCAGTAGCATCTATTTGAATTTTTCCATATTTCTTTAATAATGTTTTATAGATAGCTAGTTGCATAGGTGAACCGTAGATGCAGAAAAAGGGATCTTTACCTATTGATTCTATATAACCAACATATTTTCCGTTATATTTAAGATCATACAATGACTCTATCGGATCTAGAGTTTTATCAACATTCAAATGTTCATTTATCGCATCTTCTTTAACTTTCCTCAAAGTGGCCTTTCGTGGCAAATAGGGAGGTTCTGGATCTCCAAACGACATATCACACACTGCTTCATGACGATACTGTCTTGGTTTTTTGATAAACAATTGTTGTCCCACTTCTTTCCTTGTGTCACCTTTGAGAGCTCTTTTTTTATCGTGAGGTATTCCACAGGTATTCAGTGTTTCGAAGGTAATAGTAATACCCGTTCCAGGAGTTGGCTTTTCTATGCAATGTCCATTGATGTAAGTTTTACATTCTTTACAAACGCCATGTATTTTTAAATATATTCCTTCTGAGAAAACTTTGGCATACTTAAATGTATGAGCACACGGTAGCTTAGTTGTTTTAAAAATAACTTTTGATAATAAATGAGTCCAGCCTTCTTTTAATTTTGTATAAGTCTTACTGTTTCTTGCATTATCTTTGTATATTTTTGAAATAGGATGAATCTTTTGCCATTCTTCTTCGGTTAGCTTAACATCAAGTAAAAGTTTCGGTAATTTCTCAGAATCATTACGTTTTCGTTCATGAATATGAAACTCATCATCAGAATTTGAATTTGTTGAAATATTCAAAGAAGAGTCGGACTCTATTTCCGAGTCTGTTGTAAGATTTAAAGATGAAGAATTTTCATTAATCGAAATGTTATTGTGTCTTTTCAAGTCATCCAATAAATTATATCTATTTTGTCGTACATATGAGTTTAATGTGTCTGTTGTCATATGTAATTTTTTCGCTGCTTCACACCATATACTGTCCGAGCGTTGCTTTAATTCATTTTTATCATCAAAAATTGAATGTGTTTTCAGCTCTTCCAAAATTTGTTCGACATTGGTAGATGATGGCCTCGGCATTATTGACTTTAAAATTAATTAATAATTATACATTAAAACTTTAGCTCTTTTTTATTGAAGAAACATTTTTAGATATAAAAATTAACAAGTTCACGTTTTTGCAATTTACCTTTCTATTAATATAACTCCACTTGTAATGCACATATAGTACATATAAGCAGCTCATTATTGATATTTATAAAACATCTTAACTTCTAGTTGCATTATAAACATCTGAAAATATCTGAAAATATTTAATAAAAAATAAATGTTAATTGACAAATGTTGAAAAATATTCTATTGTGTAACAAGGGCAAAAAGTTGACAATGCTGGACAAATATGATGTTTATATTCAAGGTGAAAACATCATATGAGTACAAATTCGTCAACGTTCTGCCAATAATACTACTTTTAAAATAATAATTGCAATCAAAGTACTTAAAAATAGCTAATAAAACCTTTGTGCAATAATATTAAAAGGAAGAGTACTAAGTTATAAATGCACAAATGATACACAAAAAAATAGCATATAGCTATTTCGAATCTACAAGTGAGATTCTTCTTCAGTGTGGCAAAGAGCAAAGAACAGCATGCTAGAAAAAGCAGGGCTGTGCAAACGACAGAAGGGAGGGGAGGGGGTGGCTTATATACCCGATGCGGGTAGAGAACGTACCAAAAGCAACCAATGAGAAGAAAGCAGCATGAAACAACTGAGTGGACAAATAGAGGCATCTACCGAAGAACAAAAGAAATGAAAACCAAAAAAGAGGAAATTAAATTAATGCTTTCCAATACTTGGAAAATCAGGAGTACTAGATAAGTCATTGAATAAGGAGTGGGAATTTTTAAAGATATGGTAAGCTCCCCAAAAATGAAGATCAAGGTTAGAAGAACATTTTTGAATAATATTGGCTGACAAAAAGTTGAACCTATGTTGGAAAGACGAACAATGTTCAGCAATAGAAGAACGTTTAAGCTCCTGATTTTTAACATAACCTTCATGCTCTTTTAAACGCAGGCCTGTAACTACCACCGGGGCCGCAAACTGATGGTTAAAAATTATTTTATTTTAATATCTAATCTAACTTCCTATAAAATACTCAGCACCTAGCTAAAAGTTAATAATAAAAATAATCCATCAAAGTGCTAGAGTAAATGTTTTTGCGTGTCCGTTCATATATTCCATACGCTTCGCATGCAAAAGCAGCTACAGAGTAGGCAGCAGAATGTCGAGTCGAATGTGTCATGTCGCGCCAGGTATCGCCGAGCATAATTTCCCTGTCCACCGCCGATAGACGATTGCGATTATCATGCTTTGTGATTAGTTGTTAAACCGAACGCTTCTTAAGTCATTTCCGGTTGAACTTGGTTTCTTATATAATATCTGTTAATTTCTATATAATCTAATTAATTTATAACTGTAATATAATAAATATTATACTAATATAATCTGATCAAATTCTATATAATCTAATCTCTATATCTTCATAATCCTCCAAAATACCAGAAATGACTTAAGAAGCGTTTGCTTTTACAAATAATCAGAAAGCGTAAAAATCCCAATTTTCGATCGGCGGTGGAGACGGAAATTATGCGTCTGCCGAGTGATGAGTCAAATGCAGCTGGACCGTGGAAACGACTCGACAGGGAATGGTGATAAGAAAGGTATGTATGGTTTGCTTTATTCAGTGGATGTGTAATTCATGTAAAAATAGTACAGTCAAACTTGAATCATTCGAACGTGTATAATTCGAAATCGTGGATAATTCAAATATTTCTGTCGGTCCCTTGACATTCCTATAAAACACAATCAGTGGTGGATTAAGCACTCAAGAGGCTGGGACGTGCAGTGAGCTAGTGCTATTCATGATGATTCATTCGTTTGCTAACTGCTTATGAATATCGGATTGTCAGTATAGTTGAGAGTCGCATAGTAATGATAGAACGCGTGTAGTTTATTACTTAGTCTTATACAAGTTGTAAATTTCCAACTGGACGAAAAATGTCCGGGCCAGGATTCGAACCTGGGATCGCTTGGCTGAAGCCGCCACGCTCTACCACTGAGCTATCCCGGTTGAATCTGGCGGGCATAATTCATCCAGTTAACCCTATTGATCAAAGCATCTGGTCTGATATTTTAATCAGCTCAACAGAAAAGATCGCAGATAATGGAACTCCAGCAAACGCTGGATGCGTGAATACACTAGAATGCGTGAATCTAGTGTATTCACGCATCCAGCGTTTGCTGGAGTTCCATTACTTGCGATATTTTCTGTTGAGCTGATTAAAATATCAGACCAGATGCTTTGATCAATAGGGTTAACTGGATGAATTATGCCCGCCAGATTCAACCGGGATAGCTCAGTGGTAGAGCGTGGCGGCTTCAGCCAAGCGATCCCAGGTTCGAATCCTGGCCCAGACATTTTTCGTCCAGTTGGAAATTTACAACTTGTATGATTAATTTACCAATTTGAAGTAATTGTGTTAAAAAATAATCTAGTGTACTTAGTCTTACTTTGCTTGTGTTGAGATAATAGTTTATATTATGAAACGAATTCGACACAAGCCAATTGGAAATCAAAAAAGACAGACTCTAAAAAGAAGAAACTTGGAGGCTGCAAAAAGTTCGAAGAAGTTATCAACATGACTGGACCGTGGAAACGCTTCGACAGGGAATGGTGATAAGAAAGGTATGTATGGTTTGCTTTATTCAGAGTGATGTGTAATTGATGTAAAAATAGTACAGTCAAACTTGAATAATTCGAACGTGTATAATTCGAAATCGTGGATAATTCAAATGTTTCTGTCGGTCCCTTGACATTCCTACAAAACACAATCAGTGGTGGATTAAGCACTCAAGAGGCCCCAGGCACAATTAAATTTTGGGGCTCCTCCAAATATTTTCAGTACCACTATAGTGTGCATTTTTTAGTTTTACAATTAGAATTACTGAAAGTGTATGTTGTTAATTCCACACGATGTTCTCTCTAATTGGAATATAAAGTTCAAATTAATTTCTATCGCATGCTAATAAAATATTGAAAGTATTTTCCATTCATTACATTATAATAATTTTTAGAACTGAGAAATCACATTTTTATTTAGCTTTTATTTTAAAAATCACTACATTCTATTTACTAAACTATCACTTCATTCTATCATTCTAAACAAATGTGTTTTCACAAATATAACTGTAGGATTTTCTGTTATCAATACATTTTTTTTTCTCCAGTAAAGTACTTGGTAAATCTTTAAAATAATTATTGAGTTATATCTAAGAAACATTTTAGGAATACAATAACATATATTTTATTTTTAACTATCAATCATAATTAATCAGTTAAAATTAATTGTAAAAACTATTAATTAAGAAATAATGCGACAGATTGACTATTTTACATTAGTCGGATTTGAAACATTCTTAAGTCGGCCAATCTTGCCTTTTGCCCCCAAAAATTAATTTTCTTTCGCCACGGCTCTGGATATACTTTTATATATTTTATATTTTCAAAAAATGTTTAAATAAATATTTTATGTGTGATATACATTTTTTCCTCTATATTATATATATTTTTTAATTGGAACATACAACTTATGCGTCAATAAATATTTAAGTAATGCAGTAGTTGGAAAAAACAAAACTTGTCTTATTCGAAATCTTGAGTAATTCAAAATTTTTTAGCGATCCCTTGGACTTCGAATTATTCAAGTTTGACTGTATATGCATATGCCCCCAAAAATTACTTTTGTTAACCCTACACGTGGCAATCGGCAAAAGTAGTTTTGAAGTTTATAATTAAAGCACTATTTGCACGCGTTACTTTCGAACGGAAGCACCATTCGAATGCGGTTTGTTTTGTGGGGGCATACAGTGGAGTGCAGCAGCGTATTAAAGAAAAAGCCCCACACGCATACTTTGTGCACTGCGCTGCACATAACCTTAATTTAGCATTAAAGGATGCTGTGGAAGGAAACCGAGTGGTCTGCCAGTTTTTTTAAACCATTCAAAGTGTGTATTGCTTTTTTGGTCATAGTACTTTGCGCTGGCAAGACTTGAAGTCAGTGTACGACATCGAGGCTCAGACTGATTCACTGAATTCGAAAGTAGCACTGAAAACTCTTAATCCAACTCACTGGGCTGGTAGGCATGAGGCAGTGTATACACTGAAACACAGGTTTTGTGACGTGTTGAAAAGCCTTACCCGCACAACTTTGACTTCCAGAAAAAGCAAGGAAAGAAATGAAGCACAGCAGCTACTTGAATGTTTTGATTTTGTATTGGTTTTGTTTGTGCAGTGTGAAGTTTTAGAATTTCTCAACCTCTTATCGAAATCCTTACAATCTGAAACCATGGACCTGTTGTATGCATATAATTAAAATTTTCACTTTGAGCCTGATCCCGAAGACTGGTATAAAAATCGCGTCAGAGAGGGGCTCGGGCTGAGCTGGTCTCATATCTAGTATAGTTACTAAAGATAGTGAAGAGATACTAGAGATAAGGTGAAGATTCAGAGGCCTTGGCACAGTCGGTGTTAGTAACATAAAGAAGCCGTGTGATGCATCTGTAGTCTATCCTCTCTTCCTATTTGAAATCCTTTTCCAGAATGACTGGAAAATGTTTCTGGCAAAGTTTTGCCATGATATTTTAAAAGATCTAAAATAGTTACTTTTGCAGATTTCTGCCAGTGGTTGGATATAAATAACAGATTTACTATTTTAAAGAGATTTCCAGGCACATGAAAATCACGAAACGCTGTCACTAGAGAGTATTTAGGATTAATACTTATTTCTTTTTAAGAATTTTTAAATGTGAAAATTAATCCTGAAAACTTTTTTAAACAGCGTACTTTCGGTATCTGGCTCAGGCTCTGATGACACAAAATATGCTCGTATTTCAAATTTCCAGGTCGAGTTCCAAATAAAAATATACTGAACTCATCTCCAATACCTACCCTTTTGGCAGTGCCTGATTTACGGCAGGGCATTCGGGGCACGGGCCCAGGGGCCCCCAAATGCTACTGAAGATTTTTCAATTATTGGCCAAAATCTGATGAAGTTTTAACTATTAAAAACAAAATTAATATGGAAAAATCTGTTTATTTTTTTCATTTAAAAATAACTACTTCACTCACGCGAAAACACCAGCTCGCAAAAATTATTCTAAGGGAGATTTTTTTTAAAAAACTCGTTTGCATTTCAAGATTTTTAAAATACTGTTTTTTCCATTGCATAGTTGAAGTCAATCTCTACAAAGGCCGTTTTTCACTTTTTCGATTTTGTTTACAGTTTTTTTTTCTTTTTTTTTTTTTTTCAATTCCTACTATTAACTCACACTCTCTATATATTTATACCAGAGGGCCCGTGCGAAGATTTCGCGCTGAAATCTAATATTTTTTAGGTACTTCTCTATTATCCCGTCGGCCACTTTTCATAACAAAAAACTGCCACCAAACTGTAAGATTAAACGCCAAAAATGCAGTCCCATTGACTTGATGTCAGAAGCATTATACGTGTTTGTTACGTCATCAAGTGGTTTTTAATTCGACATTTGCGTGTATTTTTCATTATGTTTTACTGATTTATTAGTTATTTTATTAATTAAAATAACAATTGTGTCCTTAAATTCTTATATTTTATTTATTTATTTATTTTGATATTCCAATGGCAACGTTTTCCTGTTTATTTGGCGATAGTTTTCTGTTATGAAAAGTGGTCGACGGGATAATAGAAAAGTATAATTTTTTATCAATATGTAATATTTATTAGATGCAGGTTTAAACTTCTAAAGAAAAAGTAAGGATAAAAATATCTGCAAACAACATTTAGTTTTTAGTCAAGCCAGAATATCATCTAATTTATTCCATCAAAGTTAGAGTAAAAACTCATCCAAGATTGCAAAAGGCACGCGCGAGAAAAAAAATAATAACATTGTATTTTGACTACATTAGAGGATGACATCATCCGCTTCGGGAAAAACATGGGACATAGAAATATTAATCTAAACATTTCAATTTCAATTTCGCTTTTTAATCATAAATATAAAATAAACCCGTGTGGTGTTTTTTATAATAATTGCTGAGCATCATATAATGTGGTACTTTTTTTTTGGGGGGGGGGGGGGCAACAATAATTTGAGGAAAACTTTTCATTTCTTTTATGAAAACAATGCCGATTTAATTTTTAATTTTCAGCAAATTTTAATCAAAAGCATGTTTTAACGAATTGTTAAGTGGGCTATGTCAGAAGCCTGTTCAAAATCCTTTCATATGCTGTCTCATTCGTCGTTCTGCGTTTCGTGTTTTCTTAGTAAAAGGGATGTTGACAGGAGAAATAATATTATATGATATCTTGTTCACATTTTCAAATCGTTAATAAACTTCGTTTTATTCATCCACTCAAGTTCAAATACATTATTTTAAACTTGTAATGGATGACACTTGATGTTAATACAGTTTTTTCAAATATTAATCCACTAATTAAATTTAATTAATTGATTTTAATTTTATATTTCATTTCTGTTCAAAAGTATAGACCCACTCCTTATTTATAGTCTCACCATCACGCGTAAAAATATAATGGGGCAGTTCACGGACGAAGATCAGGCGGCTCGCGGGCGGAGGAGACTATAAATATGGAGTAAGTCTATACTTTTGAACAGAAATAAAATATAAAACTAAAATTAATTAATAAAATTTAATTAATTAATTAATATTTGAAAAAAGCTGTATTATCGCTAACTGTAACATCGCTATAGTACTTCATTGTGAGGTTTGGTAATTTTTTAAATTCAATATTTGAAAAACAGCATAATCATTAGATTCGAAATTTATATCAAGAAAAATATAATTTTTTACCTTTCTAACGCAGTTTGTCTAACAATTTAATTGAGAAATACTTTTCGAGCTATTAATTTTTCGTATTTTAGCTATTTATTTTTTATTTAATTTTTAATACATTTCAAAAATTTCTCTTATGTAAGATATTTAGCAGGATATAAATTTAGGAATAAATACCGTCAGTGGCGAAGCGTGTAGATCTCTGGAAAAAAAATTTCTTTTTGACCTAAGTAGGAATTGACTTAAAAAAAAAAAAATTATATTACTTGTTTTAAATTAGGTTACTTTCACTTTCGGAACGGATTTCGAAAAATCGTCACCGAGATAGAACACTAAAGATTGATTATGAGGACTTTATAAAAACTTTTACTGCTAAAAAATTGAGAAGAAATTGTATAAAAAAAATCTTTAAATATCACAAAATTGTTAAAGTCAGTAGTGGTTATCTTAATAATTACCACTTTCAATGATATATATATATATATATATATATATATACTCAAGACCGTTGTAAGCATTGGTGCAAGGGGGCCCCCCATAGGCATCTGTGCCCAGGGCCCCCAACTTTGTAAATAGGTCCCTGCCTTTAGGAGGCCTTTAATTAAAGCATATTGAACGAAAAAACGTTATCCAAAAATATAATGAAAATAATTACATTTCTTTAAATTATAATAATATCCTTCATAAAAGGATGTGATTTAATAAATTTTTCCGTTATAATAATAAGAAAAAAAGCTTAATATTAGGTTATTAAAAGCCACTGTTAGTACTGATTGTCCGTTTTATCACAAAAACGGGATATTCGTCCAAATTCAAATTTTGAACCGAAACTTAACGAAAACAAAACCAGGCATTCTGTCGACTTCTACCATTTTTGTACTATTGTAAAGTTCACTTTTAATACAAATTAGCTTATTTTTTTAAAAAAGTATTCAGTAAATGTCTTTTATAGAATAAATTTGTATTAAAAGTGTACTATACAAACAAAATAAGAATAATACACACAATAATTCTTTGGAAATAATAAAATTTAAAAAAAAATACATTAAATTTTGTGAAAAATTAGTAATATATAAACTATTTATTAAACGGATATTGGAAAACATTGAAACAAATGCTTGCAATTAAATTATAAAAATAAACAACACACATTAATTGCATACTTACTTGAGGCAGAATCCTAGAAAGCAGTCAATCTTGGCAAGATCTAAAGAAGCTGATTGGTCAAGACAATCAAAATGAGACGATTGGATGGTTCAAATTACGCTGTGTCAACAAGTTGCGGATAAAATCACCCAGTGTTTCCAGATTGGAGATTTTGTCCCCATTTTGGGGGATTTTGAACCTCTAGGGGAATTTTTTGGGGACAAGTAATTCGTGGGGAATTGTTTGGGGACTATCAATGTTTTTGGGGAAAAACTTGGGAAGTATTTTTCATTATTTCACGGCAAGTTTTACTTTTAGTTATCTGGCAATACTGGATTTGTCTCGACCTCGACTTTGATTCGGAAAATGAAAATGAAATACGGAAATCGTAAATATCAATCATTATTCTCTGGGTCGTGCCCGTTTTTTTTATAACACTACAGTTTAAACGTTTCTTTGCAGCATTTTCAACCATTAGTGTACATACCTAACGTTCTGAGAATGAAAATATAATCATTACTTTTTATGTCAGTTTTTTTTTTTTTTTTTTTTTGAAGCTTTTATTCTTGATAACTTTTCTATATACCAATAAACAAATATAGTAAACGAAATTCTTAATAATTAATGTCATAAAGAAGCATTGTTACCCTTTTTTCTCCTAACCTAAATGTCATTTTGAATATATTGTGTTTTGTTGTATTTTCAGCAAAACAAATTGCAACGGAGGTAGATGAGATTTTGGATTTAGATATTTGGTAAACATAATACGACTGGACGACTGTCCGTTTTCAATCCTGAATTGCTGAAGATTAAAAAAAAATCCTCAGTAGGTTGTGCAGATGGACGATATTACGATAATCAATTAAATATAAGAGTTTAAATGTTTATTTTTTGTAAATGGGGAAGTCTTTCAAAAAAATGCTTGATTTGGGGAAAATTTTTAAGTTTAAATTAGTTAAATTTATTTGATAGTGGTAAATTGAAAATTGAAAATTTACTTTTTTGAGTAGAAATTGAGTTGGGGACTTTTTCGGAAAAAATCACTGATTTGGGGGAAATTTCAGAAATTTTAGGGAAACTGACTTTCGACTATCTGGCAACACTGAAATCACCCCATCATCTCCATGGTTTAAAGTGTGCAGTGAAGATATTTTATATACGCACAAAAGACGAATTTGTGCACAATATCATTAAGAAAAGAAGTTAAAAACAATAAAAATGAGTATTTTTATTTGAAGTTATATTCATTCAGTAATTATTCTTTAACGGGTTTTACGCATTTCAGTTTTTAAAATTATGTTTTTCAGTGTCTGAAAAGAAAATAACACTAATCTGGACAAATCATTTATTAAATTGGAGTAACTGAAATTACATACAAAAGTCCTTCCGGCCTGTACCGGGAAGAAGAGGTAGCTTTCCTATATCCTCGTTTTAAAATTTTAGCTAATGTTACTCTAAAACAGCAAGCTAAAATGCAAAGAAAACGTTTACAAAAGATTCGTTAATACTGAATTTGAATAAGAAATTCGCCAAATTGGCTTCATTTATGAAGACTTATTTTAGTCACCAAATTTGGCGGTATTTCGCTAAATGTCGCCAAGTTTGGCGAGAATTTGGCATTAAATGATATGAATATATAGCTTTATACATATGATTGGGAAAATTATTACAACAATGAAAGAAAATAATTTGCGAGAAACCGCGTTCACTAAAACTCGTAAATTAATCTTTGGTTTTTTGTAGTGTTTCAAAATGTCAGCCACCCTAGAATTTCAAACTGCTCTATCTCAGCCATTTTTCAAGATAGAGGTAAAACAAAAAATGCTCTGGAATCCTTGTATCAAGGCCTAACACATAATTAAAAAAATAAATTGGAATTTTTAACTTTTTTGTATGTTTATTTTAGTTTTAAAATTTTCAGTGGCCGCCATCTTGAAACAAGATGGCGGATCAAACTGGCCAACGAACTCGGTTGAGGCATTGGTGAGCTTAATACACATAATTAGTTTCATCAAAATTAATTTATAAATTCGAGCGTTATCGTATGACATAGATCATATATATATATATGTTATATAAAAAATATATTTCCTTCGCAAATCCTTTACATTTATTTCGCATTAGTCCCTTAAATTAATCTAACTTCTGACACAGTCAGTATTTCCTTAATTCCTAATAATATTTATTCCTATTTAATGTCCTTTTAAAAGTAAATACCCGTATATTAATCATTATCTTATTCCAAATCTTAATCTAAAATTTTAAGTTCATTCGTAACTTTTATCACCTCCCCAATATATAAAATTCCGAGAGACGCTCTTCTCATTTCGAATGTTTTTTAAAAAGCCATTTTTTTAATTTTTATTCCATGCTCTGCTTTCGCGCGCTGGGGGTTTTTCACTTCAAAATTAATGCGCGGTTACGAGTGGAATTCTTTCGTGTTAGAGCTTCTCCCTCGCGTCTCATTCGCTTATCTGGAGCTCGCCTCTCACTCATTGGTTTGTGCGCTGGTGACGTCGTATTCTATATCACTACGCTCCGTGAACAAAACTCGCTTGCAGGCTTTGGAGAGCAGATTTTTGACATGTTTGGAAGTGTATCTGGTGTTGTAGTCACGTAGAATTTTAATACAGCTCTTTAAGATCTTTTAAAACGATGTAGTGAGCTATCGTGAAGCCTGAGGGCTATAAGTTTATACCTGTGGGAACTGTTACTGCATCGCTCTTATTCATAAATAAACGATTTGTCTGGAAATTGGCTGGTCTTTATTGACGAAACTCTTCTGTTGTCTCATCATTGCCTCACCTCTTCGCCATGATTATTGATATCGACTGCAACCTTCTATATATTTAACAAACTGCCATTTTCTCGTGGAATATTACATCTCGTGGTATCTCATCTTCGTAAAACACCATATATATATATATATATATATATATATATATATATGGATATACATACATATTATATATATATATATATATATATATATATATATGTTATATAAAAATTTATTTCCTTCGTATCCTTCCATTTTATTCGCATTAATATTTTAAAATTAATCTAACTTCTGTCATCGTCAGTATTTCCTTAATTCTTAATAATATCTATTCCTATTTAAAGTCCTTTTAAAAAGTAAATATCCGTATATTTATAATTATTTTATTCCAAATCTTAACCTAAAATTTAAGATCATTCGTAGCTTTTATCAGTTCCCCAATCTATAAAATTCTGAGACGCGTTCTCATTTCGAATGTTTTTTAAAAGCCATTTTCTTTGTATTATTATTATTATTATTGCTCTGATTCTTTCGCGCGCTGAGGTAGTTTCACTCCAAAATTAATCCGCGACAGGTTCGGAATTCTTTATCGTCTTAGCTCCTCCTTCGCACCTCATTTGCTGGGCTGGAACTAACCTCTCACTCATTGGGTTGTGCGCTCGTGACGTAAATTGTGTATGTTTCCGCGGAGAGAACAAAACTCGCCCGCAGCCCTCGGAGCGGCAGATTTTTGACGTTTTTGGAAGTCTAAACAAATATGTGTCTGGTGTTCTTATGTCCGTAGAATATTCCTCTGGCCCAGTAACATCTTAATTCAATGAAGTGAAGCAACGTTAGCCCGAGGGCTATAAGTTTTAGACCATTGGGAATTGTTTCTGTGTTGTTCGTCTTCTAATAAAATTATTTGTCTGGAGATTGGCTGGATTTATTGGAAAACTTTGCTGGACTCATTTCATTGCCTTCTACTTCGCCATACTCGCTAATATCGACTGCAACTTGCTATATCGTTGAAGGACTGCCATTTTTTCATTATTGCATTTAATTTTCTATAGTCAACACACAATCTAGTTTTCTTACCTTTTTCTCTTTTCATTACTAATGTAACAGGGGCAGAATAGGGACTATTGCTCTCTTTAATTAAACCAGCATCTAATAGTGATTGAATTTGATCCGAAATCTCTTTTTCTTCTAAAGGGGAAGTTCTGTATGGCCTCAGAGATATTGGTAGGTCAGAATTAAGAAAAATACGTTGCGGTTCAATATTAATTCTCGCGACATCAAATTTATTTTTAGAAAAAATGTCTAAATAATCCCTTATACTTTCCCTTAAAGTTTCATTTTCTATAGAATTTATTTCCCCAATTAATTTAGAATTATCAACATTAGATGGAACAAAGGATTGAGGAGATATGATCTTTCCATAATCGGGTTGCACTCTCTGATAATCATAGTTAACATTAAAATGAAGTAATCTTAATTTATCACTGGATATGCTCTTAGATTCATTTAAAACAAGGTCTCCTTGTAATAGTCGACATGTAGCACAGTCAATAATTAAATTAAACTTACAGCATTCTTTTAAACCTAATATAGCATAATCTAAATTTGTATTACATATCAAAAATCTAATATTTTGTTGCACATTACCTAATTTAAACAATAATTTACAAGCTTTATCTATTACAACAGTTCCTTTGGCTTGGCCAATAACAACAGGTGGAATATTTATAACTTTAGCATTTAACAATTTAACAATTTTAAAAGGTAAAATACTTATGGTTGAGCCAGAGTCAATCACACACGGTAGTTCCCTGTTATTTACATATCCTGATACAATTAACTGTCATATATTATCAGTAGATGGTTGTGGTTGACTAAGAGGGGGTACAGAAGATTGCAAAGAGCTCACATTGAATACACAATTCCTCTCCCAGTGATAAGCATTTTGGATACCTCTATTTAAACACATTCGACATGGTCTACTTGGGTATTTGCTCTGAAAATGTGTAGTAGGCAACCTAGGATTGATAAATCTAGAATTTGGAGCATTAAAATTGTTCTGTGAATGAAAATTGGAATTTGGCATATGAAAATTTCGACTTGGGCGAACCCAATGTCTAGGTGCCTGATCATATTGTGGCAATGATCTATAATTCTGAAAATTACTCCTAGAATTACTATTGTTGACCTGGGAAGTAGGAATTACTATTAGCTGTTTAGCCATTAGGTACCAGTCTATTGTATTTTTTGGAAAATTACTAATCATATAATTCTGGTACTCAGGTTTGAGACCGTCTGTTAATCCCTGTACTATTATAGTTTCACATAAACAAAGTTGTCTACCCTTTTCAACCTTTTTTCGAATATCTCAACCTCGTCAAAATGCTACAAATATATATATATATGTATGTATATAAATCAACATTTGAACGGAGGGTGGTTTTGGGGTCTGGGGGTTATGATCGGTGAAAATATATCGACATTTTCCGGAATTGCTTTCCTCCGAACTGCTGCAATAGGTAGCTTTATACTTTTTTGTATTGAAAGCTACCTAACAATGCCAAAGGGTTAAAGTTCTGAAAATTTATATTAAGAAGCGACACATACACAAAAATGAATCGCGCCTCTAGCTAAATAAAGTGTAGACTTGTGGTTTCTTGTATTGACTGCAATTTATGAGTATTTAAAAGCATAGACAAATGGTAAAAGCCTTTTTTTATTTATTTGTTAACGAAAAAGAAAGTATGCAATTGTACAGTTAAGGATTTTGGCATTATAGAAATGATTTTTTTTTAATTTACTTCATTAACCAGTGCAAAGAAATTGTGAATGTTAAAGCGAATGTTATTGATTATGTCCAAAGAAGAAATACAGATATTTTAATAAGGAAAATAAAGTTCTACTTAATTATATAGGTAAAAGGAAAATTTTAATTATAATTGAGAAAATTTAATGATATGTAATGACTTGGTAGCTACATCATCACAGGGGGTGTCAACTTTTCACACGATGTCAACAAACATATCTTTGATTTATAACGTTAAAAATGGCGGGCAAAATTATCTAATGGGTGGGCAAAGTAAAGGTGCAATTGTTTTTTTAAGTTTCGAATTGGGGGCAGAGTCCTGCACAGTTCGAGTACAACCCGACTCGAACCCGCAAATTCCATTTGAAGTCAACACGCAACCCGCAAAACTTGGGCAAAACTTCTATGTAATTTTTATGGCTATATTCAAATTGGGGGATGCCAGCTGAACACGTGGTCAAAACCTTATTTTTAATTTACAGCTCTTTAAAAGGTGGGCAAAATTATCTAATGGGTGGGCAAAACTGGGCAAAACTTTGGCAAAATAATGGCACAATTGTTTTTTTGAAATTTCGAATTGGGGGGTGCCAACTTCACACGTGGTCAAAGAAGATATCTTTGTTTTACAGCGTTATAAAGGGTGGGCAAAATTAAATAATGGGTGGGCAAAACTGGGCAAAACTTGGGCAAAACTTCTATGTAATTTTTATGGCTATATTCGAATTGGGGGGTGCCAGCTGAACACGTGGTCAAAACCAAATTTTTTAATTTACAGCTTTTTAAAAGGTGGGCAAAATTATCTAATGGGTGGGCAAAACTGGGCAAAACTTGGGCAAAATAATGACACAATTGTTTTTTGAAATTTCGAATTGGGGGGTGCCAACTTCACACGTGCTCAACAAAGATATCTTTGATTTACAGCGTTATAAAGGGTGGGCAAAATTATTTAATGGGTGGGCAAAACTTGGGCAAAATAATGACACAATTGTTTTTTGAAATTTCGAATTGGGGGGTGCCAACTTCACACGTGGTCAACAAAGATATCTTTGATTTACAGCGTTATAAAGGGTGGGCAAAATTATTTAATGGGTGGGCAAAACTGGGCAAAACTTGGGCAAAATAATGGCACAATTGTTTTTTTGAAATTTCGAATTGGGGGGTGCCAGCATGAAAAATGGGTCAAAAAATGAAATTTGATTTACAGCGTTATAAAGGGTGGGCAAAATTAAATAATGGGTGGGCAAAACTTTGGCAAAACTTCTATGTAATTTTTATGGCTATATTCGAATTGGGGGGTGCCAACTGAACACGTGGTCAAAACCAAATTTTTTAATTTACAGTTTTTTAAAAGGTGGGCAAAATTATCTAATGGGTGGGCAAAACTGGGCAAAACTTGGGCAAAATAATGACACAATTGTTTTTTGAAACTTCGAATTGGGGGGTGCCAACTTCACACGTGGTCAACAAAGATATCTTTGATTTACAGCGTTATAAAGGGTGGGCAAAATTATTTAATGGGTGGGCAAAACTGGGCAAAACTTGGGCAAAATAATGGCACAATTGTTTTTTGAAATTTCGAATTGGGGGGTGCCAGCATGAAAAATGGGTCAAAAAATGAAATTTGATTTACAGCGTTATAAAGGGTGGGCAAAATTAAATAATGGGTGGGCAAAACTGGGCAAAACTTGGGCAAAACTTCTACGTAACTCATATATTTTAATTCTAAATGGGGGGTGCCAACTTCACACAGGTCTGCTACTGGTATTCTTTTTATGTCTATGTGTGTCCATGTTCTGTGTGATGTTTCGTCGTGTTAAATAAACTTGTGCTTGATCGTGAAAAATGGCTGTATTCCTGAGTAAAACGGAAGTATAAGAATAAAACAGTATGTGTCAAAATATCGAGTTTTAAAATTTAAAAAGGAGTGAACGAGGAGAAACACGAAGGAAAGAGGGTTATTTATTGAAGGTGTATTACACGCTCTATTACGTAGAACCAGTGATTGGATTTATGAATGAAGTAAGTCACATGATTCTTTATGTTTCTTTATGATGTAAATAAAAAAAAAAAGAAAATAACTTGAATAGAATCATATTGAGAAATATTTTATGATTGGAAACAATGTGTTAACTTTGATATTATGAGCTTTATTTGAAACGACATAATATAGATATTTATGGAGTATATTTATAGTATTAATAAATAAGTGTTAAGAGTAAAAGTAAAATGTTTAATATTAAAGGGTTAAGAAAAGAAGACCTAGTTGTTGTTGCCACAGAATTGGGCATAAAAGTAGAAAGTGAGCACAGGATAATTGATTTGAAAGCATTAATTGAGGGAAGCGATCAGTATTCAAAAGATAGTGAATCTATAAAAGAATTCTTAAATACAACGGTGTCAGACCGCATAGAAAGAGAAAAGCGTGACGCAGAAATTGCGAAATTCGACAAAGATAAGTCGAAGTCGGAACAAGATACGTTATTGGAAATCGAAAAAACTAAGCTGGAATTAGTTAAAGCGCTGATAGAAATGGCAAAAATGCAAAACGAGTATAGAAATTCTGATGCAGGGGTGGATGGACCTAACCCTAATTCGTTAGAGGCACTAATCAAAAGCGTCAAAACTTTGACTATTATAGTCCCCAGCAGGCCTGAATCATGGAATTTATTTTTTACTTCGCTCGAGAAAGCATTTGAAATTAAAAATGTCGCAGAGGAATTAAAGGTTGAGATTTTGTTTAATTTGGTAGGATAACGAGCAGCGCATTTGTTAGTGTACGCAAACACGGAAGAAATGAAAGATTACCATAAGGTTAAGGCGTTAATCCTAAAAGAATTTCAACCCACACCAGAGGCATGCCTCGAAAACTTTCTTTTCGCGAAAAGATCGAGAAACGAGAATCATATGCAGTTCGCTAGTAGGCTCAGAGCCAATTGGGATTTCTATTGTGAACTGAGAAAAGTAAATGATTTTGACACGCTTAATGAGTTAATTGTCAGCGACAGATTATTAAGTTCACTAGATTCGAAGACGCGGAGTTATGTCAGGATAAAACAATTAGATAATTGGTTAAAACCACGACAAATTTCCGAATTATGCGATAATTGGTTTACGTCAAAGAGCAGAACATTTTCGGAATTATATGATAAACCGATAAAACCCCGCAATCATGATGAATCGGGAGCTATAAGTTACAATAATGGAAAATATGTGCCACCCCATGTCAGAAATAATTTTAACTTGCGTGGCGATAGAAAATTAAACACATCAAAAGAATGTAGACTTTGTAAACAGACGACGCATTTGCGATTTTGTCCGAATAATAGAGAAAAAGATAAAATTGGAAGTTTGCAAAATCAAACGAAAAAAGATTCTTTTGTCGGAAAAAATAAGCAGGATGATAAAATAATCGCCAAGGTTGAAACACTCTGTTTTGGAAACGAGCCAATAAGTGCGCAACCACTTCAATTTGAACATTTGTGGATAGGGGGAAAGGAGATCAAATGTGTTTTGGATAGCGCGGCAGAAATACCCGTAATAAACTCTAACCAATTACCGGATTCATTTAGAAATAATGAAAACTCAAAAATTCAGTTAATATCGGGTTTTGGAGAAAGAATAATTGCTAATCTTGTGACACTGCCAGTAGCTTTAAGATCCGGAGAGTCAAATTGTATATTTAACCACAGTGTAGATGTACTGTTTACCGTTACGGATAAATTATATGGGACATGTAATATAACAACGGCAGTTTATGAAATATTACAGTTAACTAGTAACGAGGGGGGAAAGGATTGTTCTTCGGAAGATGATAGACAGAAATGTTCTTTGGCGCCAGTAAATGATACGCAATCGGAAAAAGGTAATGAAATTGAAAGACAAAAAGGGAAAGGCAACCAACCAGAGGGGGATGATATAAATATTGAAAATTTATGCTGGCGAGGTGAAAATCAAAACGCGGAGAGAGAATTAATGATTAGTTGTATTGAAAGGAAAGATGATAACGGAGATTTGAATGCAGGTCAACGATCAGATGCAAGTATATACAGGGAGCAACAGAATAGTTGCGAAACATTGCAGGGTGCTTTCAAAGACGCGGAAAATGGCAAAAACGGGTTCGTTATAGTAGATAATTTGCTTTATCATAAAGAAAGAGTCACGGGGGATTGTGTTACGCAATTAGTTGTACCAAAGGTAAGGAGGGGGGAAATTTTAAAAATTGTGCATGAATCGATTTTTGCTAATCATCTTGGCATGAAAAAAACAAAAGAAAGAATTCGTTATTCATTTTATTGGCCGAATATGTCACGGGATGTAGAGGATTATTGTAAATCTTGTAAAGACTGTCAGTTACGGAGCAGAGAAAGGGCTAGCGATCAGATACCCATTGTCCCAATTGAGACACCGGAACTTCCGTTCGACGTTGTAAATATTGACATAATTGGAAAAATTGAACCACCTTCAGCGCGTAGACATCAATATGTACTCACCTTAGTGGATCAGCATTCGCGGTGGCCGGAGGCGGTCCCGTTAAGAACAATTACGGCTAAAGCTACGTGCGATGCATTATTAGAAATATTTATGCGAACAGGGATACCCCGCGTAATAACGAGTGACCAGGGCAGAAATTTTGTTTCAGGTTTAATACAGGAGTTTCATGCTAGGCTAGGAGCGGCTCCTAGATTTGCGACGCCAGGGCATCCACAAAGCTCGGGATTAGTGGAGCGATATAATCAGGTTCTGAAACGGATGCTACACCATATAATTCGGAGCGATTCCAAAAATTGGGATAAACACATTCCTTATTTATTATTTGCCTATAAAGAAATTCCGAATAGTACCACGGGAGTATCGCCATTCAAATTAATGTACGGAAGGGGGGCGAGGTGCCCATTAGTAGTATTGAAATCTACATAGTCAGGGGAAATACCGCTACCCATAAATCTTGGAAAGAGCGCAACCGAATATCTTCAGGAGTTAAAAATTAATTTAGAAAGGGCGGCGGAGCAAGCAGCAATAGTAGCGGAATTTAAACAAGGCTCCTATGCGAAGTACGCTAATCGGAGAGCAATTTACAAGGAATTTAGACCAGGGGACCAGGTATATCTATTAATCCCGGATTCCACGAACAAACTTTATGCTAGGTGGACGGGACCAGCCGAAATTGTAGCACGCTGTAAGCCTGATTCTTACTAAGTAAAATTAATAAACGGGAATGTTAAGAATATCCATGTAAATAAAATAAGAAAATTTATTCCTAGGGTACGGGCGGTGGGAGTAATCTTTGAAAATGAAGAAGAATTAGGAGAAGTCCATCCCACCCCCAGTGTGAAAGATAACCCAATTTATTTGACATAGAAGAAGTAGATTTAAAGCACTTAGAAAATACAGAAAGAAAAGAGATGTTAGATTTATTATACAAATATAAAGATTTATTTTCAAAAAAGGTACAAATAGCTAAGGTAGGAGAGCACAAAATTAGATTAAACGGCGAAGAAATGAGAAAGCCATATGTTTATCGAATCCCAGAGGCGTTGAAGCCACAAGTAGATAAACAAATCGAAGAAATGCTAGAGTTAGGACTGATCTAAGAGAGTGATGCGGAGGCGCCACACCCGGTAGTGTGCGTGATGAAGAAAGATGGGGCCCTCCGACTGTGCGTAGATTTTAGAGCTTTGAATGCAATCACAAAAACCGACGATTTCCCTATGGAAAACGCAACGGATCTTTTGTTCAATATTGGCAGGGCCAATGTAATAACTACAATCGCACTTCTAAAGGGATATTGGGCCATACCACTGGAAGCAGAAAGCCAGGGGTTAGCATGTTTTAAGACTCACAGGGCTCAATATCGCTTCAAAGTGATGGCCTTTGGGCTCCGGAACGCAGCTGTGACCTTTCAGAGAGAAATAAATAAAGCACTTTCAAAATACAGGAACTTTGCTAGAGCGTATATAGATGATATAGCTGTTTTTTCAGAAACATGGTCAGATCACATTACGCATCTTGACACGATATTTTCTAAACTTCGAGAATTACGGTTCTCAGTCAACCTGAAGAAGTGTGCCTTTGCGAAAAACCAGATAAAGTATTTACGACATGTCATCGGGTCCGGCAGCCATCGAACCGACCCAGATAAATTGGAAGCCATCAAAAAATTAGCCGTCCCACAAACAAAAAAACAACTTAAGAGTGTCCTCGGATTGTGTAACTACTACCGCGATTACCTGCCTAAGTATGCCGAAACAGCATACCCATTGACAGAACTTACCAAAAAGAACAGTCCTGAGAAACTGTTCTGGTTGGAGGAACATGATAAAGCTTTCAGTGAACTAAAGAGGGGTCTCGTTGAGGCACCTAGTCTTTATACACCAGTTATTGGACTTCCTTTTACCATTCAATGTGACGCATCTGCAATAGGCATCGGTGCATGTCTATCTCAACAGACGGATGAGAGACTATATCCAGTCAGTTATGCCAGTCAAAAGCTCACCAAAACTCAACAGGCTTGGCCGACCATTGAACGGGAGACCTATGCGGTTATCTGGAGTCTAAAGAAGTTCGACACTTGGATTTTTGGTTCGCCCGTGGAACTTATCACCGATCACAACCCACTGACTTTCATCACCAAAAATGCTCCCCAATCTTCCAAACTGCAGCGATGGGCATTGGCTTTGCAGAAGTATGACATCATTATTTCACATTGTCCTGGTGCAAAGTTGACGAATGCGGATGCACTGTCGAGACTGGAGACAACAGACTAATTAAATGACTATTAACTTTCGATGAACAATTAGTGACTGTTTAAAAACAAAAAAAACTTTTGTTTATGTTGCAGCTGTAATTCTATACCATCTATTTCATATTAATTTGTATTCTGTTTCTCATTGTTATTTGTATTTAGTATTATGAAACATTAATTGTATTTTTATATTGCAGTAGCCAGCGAGAGTTTCCAGAAATGGTTCAGAGATGTTTAAGTATTTTTTTTGTATTTCTTTTTATATATATTGTAGTTTATTATTATTCATTAGTAGTTGACTGGTAGAGGATGAAATGTAGTGACGTCACCAGTCTGGATTTCAGATTGCAAATGTGGCATACCCCTTTTACAATCTTAGGTGGGGGGTGTCATGCCGGTGACGTCAGATTTATGCCAACCCTTTTTTTTCTCTTCTACTGCGGAGTAAGGGAGACAGTAAGTGTTTGGCGGGAGGCCAAAGTGAAAGGTTGTGTGCATGCGGTGGGCATGTTATCAAAATTAATTGAATGGTGATAGAAGAAATTATATTGTAACTACTGCTGCTACTGATATTCTTTATATGTCTATGTGTGTCCATGTTGTGTGTGATGTTTCGTCGTGTTAAATAAACTTGTGTTTGATCGTGAAAAATGGCTGTATTCCTGAGTAAAACGGAAGTATAAGAATAAAACAGTATGTGGCAAAATATCGAGTTTTAAAATTTAAAAAGGAGTGAACGAGGAGAAACACGAAGGAAAGAGGGTATTTTTAAAGGTGTATGACATTCATCATAAGTGATTTTACAGAATTTCTGAAATTCACAATCATAGACAGCAATATTTTAACGAGAACTCATGTAATACAGTCTCTTGTGCATCCAGAGATAGCGATCACTCAGTTTAACACTTAGTACCATTTGAATGTGGTTAGAGTTATAAAAGGTACTAGTATTAACAGCTTAATTTCCACAAATGTTACTTTTTTCTGGAATTGTGTTGTACATCAGCAGTTATCCCCATATTCTATAAATGAAAGTTTTATTTAATGAAGACCATTTATTTATTATTATAGGAAGCATTTAATTCCTACTTGCACACTCATAAGCCAAGTAATTAAGTTTATATTTATTTTTGCGATGTGTTAATCTACGCTCAATATAATTGCATTGTGTGCGCGTAGATATGCAGTATATTTTTGCAAGTTTTCCCAACTTTGACGTAATTATTGATTACGTTATTCAGATAATGCAAATGTTTTCTTACACTCTGCAACCTTTGTAACCTGTGTACTACCTTTGTAATAAATTGCGTTGCTGTGGTAACATTACAGACAAAATCACAGACAGACATTTTCCAAAAGTGTTCTGAAAATCTAAAAACATGTAAATGCAACAAAAACCGGAAGTCGAAATAACTTCAACTATATGGATTCACAGGTTCTCAACGCGTTCTGGATATACAAATATCCGAAGAATTACGTAATCATCAAAATAAGGCTAAGTTGTAAACATTTACATTTGTAAAACATTATGTTTATATTTTTTTGCGATTTGTGAATCTACGCTCTATATAATTGCATACATATTTCTGTGCGTGTAGATATACAATATATTTTTGTGAGTTTCCCCGACTATGACGTAATTATTCATTACAATGTTCATATAATGCAGTATTTCGCTTTGTCACCACCTACTTTTGTAATAAACTCTGTTGCTGTGGTAATGCAGAATAGATGCCAACAAACTCTTATTGACAGAAATCCGCAATTTCAGAATAGCACTGTTTTCTATTAATGAATTTGTGGACTAAGCAAATGAAATACTCTGACTCGCAGTTCATTTTACTATAATCGAATTATCGCATAACCTGTACCCAGAGCCTGTCTATCTCATTTACACATACCACCAATATTATCTAATATTAAATTGCGCCTTATTTTTGAAAGACATTCTGCGTTTAAATAAAGTGGTCGACAAATCTTAATCAGCAATTATAGTGATTGTGTGCACATTTGGAATTCAGATTTTTTCTATAGTATAAGTATTTTGTTCTTTCGTATTTTGTCCCTACAATCTGAAACACTAAAAGCAAAGAATGAGTTATGAAGCTATTTTCAATTCAAACGATATGAAAAAGTCAAAGGCATTAAAATATTGAGCTCCATTTAGTATTTATAATGTATTTTTCAAAATTATATTATTTCTGAAATTTTGTACCGTTATTACCACGTCATTAAATATATTAGCAATACATTTTTTTCATTGTCCATCAATAGTTTTGATATCAGCATTTTGTGTTTCTCTTTTAAAGAAACATTGTGGCGACACCTTTTGGCGGTATATATCCACATGTAATCAGCATATATTTATATCAAGGTCTAACAGAATATGAAGTTTAATGAAATTCCGTTCATTGGTACTTCAGATTAAGTCGAAAAATTGAGTCACACTCAGAAAAAATTAAAGACAGACATTCGCTAATAATAGACAAATCATGTTTTGAAAATCTCAAAACATGCAAATGTTAAAAATATTCCCGATTCCTATACTTTCTTTTTACATATTTATTGAAGTAAAAATAAAAGCTTTCGAGAAAACTTCAACTATATGGAATAATCAGATCCCAACGGGTTCAGAAAATGCAAAAATCCGGATAGGCAATCGCCAAAATAAGGTAAAGATGTAAAATTAAAAAAAAAATTCTACAAAATTACTTTTGTAGCATTTGGGTGACCAGAAAGGTTTGAAATGAAAAAAACTAACTGAAGTTTGATAGTGGGATACGAAGCTTTTATTTATAATCTATTACAACTTCCTTCTGAATTTATATTTTTGTTTTATAGCAATAAATAAATACATACATGTGTTAAATATAAAAATAAAAAACAAAAGTTAAAAAAATATACGACAAAAATAACCTCTAGAATATACATTATTCCGTCTTTGAATTATCTAGAAAAAATATTCTAATAAAATATAAATTGTAATGATGGTATAAAAAAGAATTTCAAGCAAATTGTACTTTTACAAAGAAAAACAAACAGTACGTTTTTCAATAGGTTGTTATTTTTAATTTATTTATTTAGAAATGTTGAATTCCTTTTATTGCTTAATATTGATCCGGATATTTGGAGATCAGAACGACTGGGATTCCAATAATGGAAATTTTACTGCATAAGCAGCTTTTATGCCTGTATAAAGTGACTCACCTTTGCAACCGACGCTTTCATCGTATTCTATGTCGTCTCCGCAATCACACTGAATACCTTTATCTTTCGTTGAATTACATGATCCTCCAGTTTCCTTGCATTTAGATACTTTCCCACAAGTTTCTTCAAGCACTGAAAAATAAAAATAAGTGTAATGAAACGTAATCAAGGTTTTAAATAAATTATGTGTTCTTCATATTTGTAAAATATTTAAAAATAGTCCTCTAAAAAGAATAAATACTCCTCAAGGTTATACCAACATATTATATCATCTAAAATTGTGATATGTAGCAGTTTTATAGTTTAAAAAATGATATTAAAATAGATTCCAAAAATTTATTTATTAGAAATATCGAGCATGAATCAATGATTAATTACTATTATTCTCAGTTTAAAAAAAACATTGTGCTATTTAATATATGAAATAATTTTGAAAGATTGCATTATTTTTTTTACCTTTGCAACCAGTATTGTTTTGGTGAGTCGTTCCTTTAGGGCATCTGCAGATTATAGATGAATCTTTTCCTGATACACAAATACCTCCAGTTTCTATACAGTTCTTATGTATAGTTTTACAAGTTTCGTCCTCAGCTAAAGCATAAAAACAAGTGTTCACATTTGCCATTTCGCAAAGAATATTTGTTTGCATTTTATTCAATTTATTACTTTTAAAGGAAATTTAGATATAAAAGTTTTTTAATATACTATTTCAGAAAACAACTTAAAACTGACATTATACAAAAAATATTGTATAACTAACTTAAAAACAAATAAATATCATAAATAAAAAAACAAAATTATATAAAAGAAATGTATAATCTAAACAATTTGAGAGTTCCAAAAATCTAAGTATATATAAAAGTTTATGTATCTACAGAAACTGTAATTAGATTAAACAATTAACAAAACGAACAATATATGTCACTGTTGAAAATTATTGTGTGCCATCTATTTGGAAAAAATAAATACATGTTTAAATTATAGCACATTTTTCTTTGTAAAATTTGCCTTTAAATTATAAAATTTTAATAAAACAAATTAATTAAAAACTAATTTTTAGTAAAAGTATAAATTAAAGTATAAATTAAAATTTTATTTAAGTTCGCGCTCTTTAAAAACAAATATAAATTCCATTTTTAAAACCTCTATAATGTTTTAAAAAAGTAAATTTTATTCGATTTCAATCAATCATATGTCCATTGTAATGCAAGGATTCTACAAATCATTAAATTTTAATAATAATTCTTCAAATTTTAAATTGTTTCAAATTGTTCTTGAAACCATATCCAGGAAAACACTCCCTTGAATTATTTTAATCGAATAGCATTTTAAATTTTTATCGGATTCTCAAATATCATTTTATTATGTTATTTAAGAAAAAGAAAGTCAGATACACTACATGGCCAAGAAATACTGGACACTTTCGATTTTATTCGTTTTGACGAATATCTTGAGAAATACTTATCAAACTTTTCTGGAACGTCAGGAATAAAAAGAAATTCGAAAAACATCTAAAATCGAAAGCGTCCGGTGACGTTTGGTCATAATGTGTATTTTAGAATTCGGAGAAAAATATATTTCAATCTAGCAAGACTAATATCGAAAATATTAAAATGTTTCCGTTCAAGATTTTTCTAAATTCGTTGCGACATTTTCATGTACTTTTCATAAAGATTATGCAAAAAAACAAGCGTCATCACTGCGTGATGTTTCTCTCTTACTGATCCCTGAAAGCGTAGTTACCAGCTTACCTTTGCACCCCACATTTTGCAAATATTCAGTTACAGTCGGACATGAGCACTTAATAGCTTTCGTTGAGTCAAATATACAGTTTCCTGAAGTTTCTGTGCAATTAATCATTTCACTGGAGCATCTTGTTTCAGGAACTGAAACGAGATAATAAAATTAACAAAGTAGGCAGCATTTTAAAATCACAATGACATTCCATAGTTTGTAAAATTATCTGAGAAGTATGACAGTTCAAAATACCATACATTTTGACAGATAAGACAACCTGAGAATAAGACGAGATATGAATTTTTGTCAAGAGTTTGCAGCTTGGTTTATATCGGCTTCGTTTACATCAAAAATAAATTTACATTATTTAATGTCGTGCTATGCAGAAGAAAATATACCAGATGGCCATAAATTATTGGACAAACTTTTAAGTTCAATTTAAAATCAACTAACATGCGTACGACTTTGGGGATTAAAATGAAATGCTTCCTACTATGCCAAATTCTCTTTCAGCAAATAAAACAATTATTTGAAAATGTTTCCAAAAGGTTGCTCTGTACTCAAGATTAAAAGAATAAAGTATCAAATACACGAAACAAGCATTTATAGAGCATTTATTTCATCACAGGCAGTTATAGAGACTTTGTGAAATTCATAACCATATACAGAAATATTTCAACAAGAACTCATGTAATCCAGTCTCATGTGCATCCAGTGGTAGTGATCACTCAGTTTAAAACTAAGTACCGTTTGGTGTGCTTAATGTTGTAAAAGGTGCTCGTATTAACAATTTAATTTGCACTATTGTTGCTTTTTTCTTGAATTGTGTTGCATATCACCAGTTATTGCCATATTTTATAAATGAATGTTTTATTTACTAAAACCCATTTACTTATTATTATAGGATTCATGTCATTTCAATTGCACTCTCATAAGCCAAGTAATTAAGTTTATATTTCTTTTTGCGATGTGTTAATCTACGCACTATATAATTGCATTTTGTGCGTGTAGATATGCAGTATATTTTTGCAAGTTTTCCCAACTTTGACGTAATTATTCATTACGTTATTCAGATAATACCCGAGGCTAACGAAAAAGACAGGCTACCGCGGTGCATTCAACTTTTCTTTTTTTACAGACCGCGAGAGTGACGTGATGCTCTTTTCGTACACCTGCATTGGTGCATACGAACATCACGTGACTCCCGCGGTCTGTAAAAAAAGATACGCATAAAGCACCGCGGTAGCCTTTCTTTTTCGTTAGCCTCGGATAATACCAACGTTTTCTTACCCTCTGCCACCACTTACCTTTGTTATAGACTGCGCTGCTGTGGTAAAATCACAGACAAAATCACAGACAGACATTTTCCAAAAGTGTTTTGAAAATCTCAAAACATGTAAATGCAACAAAAATAGGAAGACGAAATTTTCCCGATTCCAATAGTTTCTTTTTATATATTTATTGAAGTAAAAATAAAAACTTTCGTAAAACTTCAACTATATGGACTTATAGGTTCTCAACGCGTTCTGGATATGCAAATATCCGAATAATTATGGAATCATAACAATAAGGCTAAGTTATAAATTTTTTTAAAAAAGTTATATATGTTTATTATTATTATTATTATTATTATTATTATTATTTGGCATCAAGTGTGCCAGGAAAGTTTGAAATGCCAAAATTTGACTTAAGTTTGATAGTGAGTTAAGAGGCTTTTATTTATCATGTACTATAACTTTTTTTTAAACATATAATTTTTGTTTTATAGAAATCAAAATATATGTGTTAAATATAAAACGCAATTTTTTTTTTTTTAAACACGACAAGTTTAACCTCTAAAATTAGTGTTATTCTGTCTGTGAATTATATAATTATAATATTACAATAAAACATAAATTTTAATGCTGGTTTATAGAAGAATTTCACGCAAAGCGTACTTTTATAAAACGAATACAAACAGCGCATTTTTCAGTTGGTTGTAACCTGTACTTTTTTCAGAAATGTTGAATTATTTTATTGCTTAATATTGATCTGGATATTTGGAGATCCAAAAGACTGGGATTCCAAAAATTAAAATTTACTGCATAAGCAATTTTTTCTGCCTGTGTAAAATGACTCACCTTTGCAACCAACACTTTGTTCGTATTCGATGTCGTCCCAGCATTCGCATTGAATTCCCTTTTCTTTCGTTGAATTACATGATCCTCCAGTTTCTTCGCATTTAGATATTTTAGCACAGGTTTCTTCAAGTACTATAAAATAAAAGTAAGTGTAATGAAACGTAACCAAGTTTTAAATACATTATGTGTTCTTAATATTTGTTGTAAAGTATTTAAAAATACTCCTTTAAAAGGGATAAATATTCCTCAAGGTTAAACTAATCCATTATATCATTTAAAAATAGTGACAATGAACAGTTTTATAGCTTAAAAAATGAGATTAAACTAAATTCCAAAAATTTATTTACTACGAATGTCGAGCATGAAACAATGAATAATTACTGATAGTCTCAGCTAAAAAATAAACCATTGCGCTTTTTAATATAAGAAATAATTTTAAAAGCTTTTACTATTTTTTTACCTTTGCAACCAGTATTATTTTCGTGAGTCGTTCCTTTTGGGCATCTGCAGATTATAGATGAATCTTTTCCTGATACGCAAATACCTCCAGTTTCTATACAGTTCTTATGTACAGTTTTACAAGTTTCGTCCTGAGCTAAAGCATACAAAAAGCGTTCACATTTGAACGTTATCAAAGTATATTTATATGCATTTTATTCAGTTTATTGCTTTTAAAGGCAATTTTGATACAAAAGTGTTATATTTTTTACATAATTTCACAAAACAACTTAAAACTAACGTTACACTAAAATCAATATATAACTAACTTAAAAACAAATAACTTTCTTAAATGACAAAACTAAATTCTACAAAAGAAATCTATACTGTTATTTTCCGAAACATATACTCACTGAACATACGGAATGATATCTGGAGAAATTTCCGCAAAGGATTTTGATTATGTTATGCACATAAAAAATGGCTTATGCCATTGAATTTATTTTACTTTTGTCAATATTTTAATTTAAAAATGTTGATATATTAATTGATTCTCAACTCTACCTCATTTCCCTCTGAACGGCATGCACTATAAACTGATGATGGTGATTGCGCTATTATTAATTGTCTGATTTTTTTTAAAAAATCTCGTGGATTTTAAAAATATATAAATACGTTAAAGGCCAAACCTGAACTTGATTATTCAAAATTTCACAAAATGGCGTCTGTTTGAAATTTGAGATCAATTTTTGTTTTAATATATCATTTCCAAAACTAGTTACAAAATCAAAATTATTAAAACTTTAATTTTGTAAACGTTTGTCCTACAATTAGAAAAGTCTAATTTATTTCTTCAAAAAACATATCGACGATAGAATGAACGATACAAGCCTGAAAGCCTACACCGTTTCATAAAATACTTCTTTCAAGACAAACGCCTATAGTGTTTTTGATCATCACTTTTGTCACATGTGAAACTAGCCAATTAACCTCGTTGTCAAGATTTACATATTACGTGGAATAAAAAACGGTTTAGAGTGTATAATCTAGACACTATAAGAGTTCCAAAAATGTAAAAAGAAAAAATATATATATTTATCAGGATAACCTCCAATTAGATTAAACAATTCTCAAAACGAACAATATTTGAAATTAGTGTGTGCCACCTATTTGGACACAATAAGTATATGTTTAAAATATAGCACATTTTTTCTGTAAAAATTTCCTTTTGATTATAAAATTTTAATAAAACAAATAAATTTAAAACAAATTTACTCTAAAAGTATAACTTTATATTTTAATTCAAGTTCTCAATTGTTAAAAACAAATATAAAATACATTTCTAATTTATCAATAAAATATTAAAATTAATTTATAGTAAATTTCAATCATTTTATGTATCGTGCATTGAAAAATATGTACAAATCTTTGAATTTTAATAATAATTCTTAATTTGTCTTAATTTAGTTTAAATTATTCTTCAAACTATGCTTAGAAAAACACATCCTTGTATTATTTAATTGAATAGCATTTCATTTTAAATTTTTGTCGGATTTTCCAGTTTCTTTTTATTATGATATTCAATAATACGAAAGACTTATAGATACACTTCATGGCCAAAAAACACTGGACACTTTCGATTTTATTCGTTTTGACGAATATCTTTAGAAATACTTATCAAACTTTTCTGAAACTTCAGGAATTAAAAGAAATTCGAAAAAACATTTAAAATCGAAAGCGTCTGGTGACGTTTGGTCATAATGTATATTTTATGATTCGGAGAAATATATATTTCAATCTAGCAAGAATACTATCGTAAATATTACAATTTTTCCGCTCAATATTTTTCTAAATTTTTTGCGACATTTTCAAGTATTTTTCATAAAGATTGTGCAAAAACACAAGCGTTATCACTACGCGAAGTTTTTCTCTTAATGATCCCTGAAACTATAGCTACAACCTTACCTTTACACCCCACATTTTGCAAATATTCAGTTACAGTCGGACATGAGCACTTAATAGCTTTCGTTGAGTCAAATATACACTTTCCTGCAGTTTCTGTGCAATTAGCCATTTCACTGGAGCATTTTGTTACAGGAACTGAAACGAGATAATAAAATTAACAAACAAGGCAGCATTTTAAAATCACAATGACATTCTATAGTTTGCAAAATTATCTGAGAAGTATGACAGTTAAAAATACCGTATATTTTGACAGATAAGACAAACTGAGAATAAGACGAGTTATGAATTTTAGTCAAACGTCTGCAGTTGGCTTTACATCGGTTTAAAAATTTTACTTGTTCATAAATAAATTTCCGGTATTTAATGTCGTGCTATGCAGAAGAAAATATACAAGATGGCCATAAATTATGTGACAACCTTTTAAGTTCAATATAAAATCAACTAACATGCGTACGACTGTGTGGCTTGAACTGAAATGTTTCCTACTATGACAAATTCTCTTTCTGCAAATAAAACAATTATTTGCATATGTTTCCAAAAAACAGAGAACCTCAAATTAAAATGAATAACATTAAAATTAAACGTGTTGAAACACCTAAATTAGTAGGTATCCACTATGAAAGTAATCTAACTTGGCATACACATATATTAAATATCAAAAGTAAAATTTTATCATTAACATCATCCATTAAAAGAGTTTTTTCAACGACATGGGGGTAAGACGAGATTTTCTTCGAGAATGGTACCTTACTGTCCTCGAGAAAATTATCGATTATGGCTCGTAGGTTTGGTACAATAATCTGAGAATAATTGATAAAAGAAACTTACAATCAATACAAAGAATTTGCTTAATATCAATAACAAAATGTTATAAGAATGTATCGACACACACGCTTCAGGTGCTCCTGGGCATTCCGCCGTTATCATTAGAAGCAAAAAATCTTTAATACAAAATTAAAAATAATAAAGACATCTTAATATTTAATAATAAATTATTAGAATATAACAAAATTAAAGAACAAGTCTATAAATTTCAAACAAATCCTGAAATATATATTAACAATTTAATTTTGACGGATGTAAACATAAACAAACCTAACATAACACAGATCTATACTGATGGTTCTAAAACAGATGACAAAACAGCATATGCTTATGTGGCCTTTAAAGATCAAATTAAAATTAAAGAACAATCTTGCAAAATTCAAAATAACAACGCAATCTTTCAAACTGAACTTACAGCAGTTATTAACTCAATAAAATGGACTATCTCAACAAATCAAAAAATAACTCAGCAAATCAACAGTATTAGCATTAAACAATTTGTTCCCTAAATATAAACAAATATTTGACCTTCATAAATTACTAAATGAAAAGAAAAATAAAATTTTCTATATCACTTGGGTAAAAGGACACGTGGGCATTGTGGGAAACGAACTGGCGGACAAGCTGGCATACGAGGCCGCAAAGTACTGCAACTTGCCAGTAAGCAAGGAAGTTAAACTTCCATGCTCTTTATTTAATAAACTTATTAAATTGCAATTGCTGGACAAGTGGCAGCACAACTGGGACTCCTCAGGGTGCGGCAGGTTTACTCATAGTATTGTTCCAAAGGTTCAATGCTCACTTATATGTAAAGATAAAGTCTCACTCTACTTCCTCACTGGATGTGGAAGTTTTCCTACATTCTTACATAGAATTGGCAAAAGAGATGATGACTTGTGTCAGTGTGGTCAGAGAGGTGACCCACTACATTATTTATTTGGTAAGTGTAAATTTATGAAGTATAAATTCACATATAAGGAAACTAAAACAACTCTTGACAATATTCTAGATATACTATCTGATAAAAAGCAACTATTTCAACTTTACGAAAATTATAATATCTTAAATCAAAAATATTCATTTATTAAATACAAATTCCTCTTATAGTCTGTTATCTCTCCCTTAAAAAAAAGAAAGGAAAAAGGAAAAAAGGAAGAGAGAGAGAAAAAGAAAGGGAAAAGGAAAAGAAAAGAGAGGAAAAAAAATAAGAAAAAAAATGTTTGTTTCATGTATTGTACCAGTACCAAATTGTAAATACAGTGACCTCTCACTTACGCGCGATGTTCGGTGGTTGCTTTTTCGTACCACTGTTTTAAACAGTAAAAAGGAAAAAATAGGGAAAGAAAAAAGTTTTTTTTTTTTTTTTTTTTTTTTTTCATTTGAGTATGGGTGTTACTTTTATAAAAGTTTCTGGTGACGAGGTTTGTTTGCCGTGTGTCGCGTGTGTCGCGTGTGGGTGAGGGGTTGCTGTATATAGTGTATTTCAAAGTGTTATTGTGTGTAAATAAAATTGTTTGAATTTTATATTGTAAATTTTATATTGTAATCATTTTTAAAAATATATTATACCTCTAAAGGTTATTGTATACGTATTAATGCATTCAAAATGTACGACTGTACATAAATGTCATTATAATGTTAATCTCAAAATGCTATATAAATAACTATAATTAAAGTTTATGTAAAATATCAATTATTGTAATAATTTTAACGTTCGCCCAGCCATGCGGCAAAATTGGTTAACGTTTATACTTTGTAAAATTGTAGTTTAACTTGTAATTATTGTAGCTAGCGCCGGATAGTAATATTTTTCCCTCCCTAGGCTTACGGGTTCGTCCTGGCCGTTAGCCAAAAGCTGGTCCCTACGGTGGGCGCTGTCTGTCTGTCTGTGTTCAAGATTAAAAGAAGAAAGTATCAAAGACACGAAACAAGCATTTATAGATTATTTTTTACATCACAAGCAGTTATAGAGAATTTCTGAAATTCACAATCATATACAGCAATATTTCAACAAGAACTCATGTAATCCAGTCTCATGTGCATCCAGTGGTAGTGATGACTCAGTTTAAAACTAAGTACCGTTTGGGTGTGCTTAATGTTGTAAAAGGTGCTCGTATTAACGGCTTGATTTGCACTATTGTTGCTTTTTTTCTCAAATTGTGTTGTATATCATCAGTTATCGCTATATTGTATAAATTTCAATATTTTATTTACTAAAACCCATTTATTTATTATTATAGGATGCATTTCATTCCTATTTGCACACTCATAAGCCAAGTAATTAAATTTAAGGTAAAGCTAGGAGAGTCTGCGCATAATTCAAAAGAATAGCAATAAGAAATCTAAATATTAATTTTTTGCTAAACTATCCATGAAAAATTTTTACTTCATTTGTTTTTTAAGCATTTCCATTGCTATTTTGTTGTTACGTTGTAATTTAATAGAACAGTTGCAATAAAACCAAGAAAATTATTTTGCGCAATCTCTCCTTACAGGATTGGTGTGATTGCGCATATGGGTAGGAGAGATTGTTACTAATAATAACTACAATTAAACTGTTAACAATAATCATTAGACTTAAATGACATTGCTGTAAGGTTTTTGCGAACAAATTTTATTGTATTGGGAGCGAATATTTCAACCTAATGCTTAAAGAATCAGAAAAAGGAAATAATTTTAAAAATGATTAAGAAATTTTAATTAAAGGAAAAAAAATAAAAAATCAGAAAAAGCAAGTCCAGATAAGATTACAAAATAAAATTATGTAACTTAATAACACCTTTAAATTAAAATTAGTCAGTTTTCATTTTCATTTTTTAATGAAAATTTACCATTAAGCTGCGTAATCTCTCCTAGCAAATAAACTAATGGGAACAATGCGCCATCTCTCCTAAGTAGCAGATGCGCAAACTCTCCAATTTCGGTAGGAGAGATTGTGCGGCCTTTTATTTAAACATGGCCGCTGCTAAAACGAACCGTTGATGTTCACATTGTCAGTCTAGATTAGTAGCTTATGAGAAATCGCTTAAGTTTAAAATATTTCGTACTATTGACATTGTATAGAAATTCTGATGAATAGCTATGAAAATTCAAGCGCTTATTTTGGGAAAACAAAACAAAATAGCATTACTTTATCTTAGACGCTCAAAGCAATCAACGTGCACTTTCAAGTAGACAATCCACTGCTGTTGTTGTACAACTACCTGAAGTCGCTGCGCTCTCACTCTACTCCTTCCCCCCGAACCTCTATGTGCGCAATCTCTCCGACCACGCCATCTCTCCTGGCTTTACCTTATATTTATTTTTGCAATGTGTTAATCTGCGCTCTATGTAACTGTATTGTGTGCGTGTAAATATACAGTATATTTTTGCAAGTTTTTCCAACTTTGACGTAATTATTCATTACGTTATTCAGATAATGCAAAGGCATTCTTACCCTCTGCCACCACCTACCTTTGTAATAGACCGTTGCTGTGGTAATATAGAATGGAAGCCAACAAAACTTATTAATTGCGTACATACATATTTGTGTGCGTGTAGATATACTGTATATTTTTGCACGTTTCCCGATTATGACGTAATTATTCAATATGTGGTTTCTATAATGCTTTCTTTCCCTCTGCCAACACCTACATTTGTAATACACTATGTCGCTTTAGTAACACAGAATGGAAGCTGACAAATAGTTTTTGATAGAATGTCTCAATTAAGGAATGGTGCTGATTTCGATTAACGAATTTGCCGACTAAGGAAATAAAAAACTTGGAATTCGCAGCTTAATTAACTGTAATCACATTACCATATAGACTGTACCAAGATCTTGAGTACTGCAAGAGCACAAAAAAAAACATTAGTTTGTAATAGTAATTTAGTTTTATATTTAAAGAGAATTCTGCGTTTAAATAAGGCGACAATTATTATTCTTCAATTGCGATGACTGTGTCCTCCTCCGGCATTCAGACTTTGCCTATAGTACAGCGCCTAGAATACATAGTGTGGAAAACGGTTTTACCGTTTTTTAATTCAAAATTTTCGAATTTAAACCGAAAATTCTGAAGCAAGAATTTTTACTTTAAGAAGTCGCGCAATATCTGCCATTAAGTAAAGAAAAGAACATAATAGGAAATTTCTGGTATGAATGCGAAATTTCGGAATTTAAAAAAATCCAAACTGGTAATGCTTTAAAAAGTGCTAAAAAATTGTACCCGATAAACGTGCAACTTTGCGGTACAATAATAGGGCAATCGCAGCGAAATCTGCTTTCAAAATAGATTTACCTCTAGCAAAAGTAACCGTTTCACTATTGACAACATGAACATAATTTCTGTTAATAAAATCTTTTTGTAAGTATGTATTTCAGATGTATCTGATTTTGAAGTTAGTTTTTTATCATATCACGGAATTAATGTTTTCCACTCTTCTAGCAGAGATTCATCCTTTGGTATGTTAAATAGGGATAGTTTCTAGTTTGCTGTCTTGTATCGAGTACTGCAACCAGGCACAAAAGAATGCGTATCACATTTTTTGGCCATGATCAATATCATTCATATTTTCAAAGCTTATGTAATAACACTATCCAAGTCGAAAGAAATAAGGTATAATTTAATCATTTAAAATATTTACCACCAGCTGAAACGTTTTCTTAGTTCAATTCTTATACAATGTTTGCGTTGAAAACAGCTAGCAGACAGTGGCGTAGCCAGAGAGAGGTGTCCAAATGCTCTGTAAAGCAGTAATATTATAAAGTTTTCTTCGCCTTCAATATCGCAGAAAATTCCCCGATTAGATAAGTCAAAATTATTTTCTATAAAATTAGGGGTATCCAAACCAGCTGGACCTCCATCATGTCTAGGCCACTGCTAAAAGAGGCCGCTGCGATCGACTCGATATCTTTTCAGCATCGTTCTACATTTATCGGATTCAATTTTTGAGAACTATTTTGTAGCCGTTTTCCACACTATGTATTCTAAGCGTTGTATCTATAGTGAGTATTTTGTTCCTTAGTACAGTCTGGAGTTCAAAATCGAAGAGTAAATTAAGAAGCAAATTTCAGTTGAAATGATATGAAAACGTTTAAGTCACCAAAATATTGTCCTCCATTCAGGGTTTATAGTGCATCTTAGAAAATTATATTATTTCTCCATTTTCACACCTCTCTTACCACCATTAAATACATTAGCAATACATTTTTGATTGTCCGTGTACAGTTTTAATGTCAACATTTCGTGTCTCCTCGCATCAATGTAAAAAAACATAGCAACGACACCTGTTGGCTGGTATATATCCAAGCAGAATCAGCATATATTTATATCAAGTTCTAACAGAATATAAAATTTTATGAATTCCGTTCATTTGTTCTTGAGCTATATTGGTCAAAAATTGAACATACTCAGACAAAATTACAGACAAACACTTTCCAGAAGTGTTCTGAAAATCTCAAAACATGTAAATGCATCAAAAACCGGAAGTCGAAATTGTCCGATTTCTTCTTATACATAAATTGAAGTGAAAATAAAAACTTTCGCGAAACTTCAACTATATGGATTCATAGCTTCTCAACGCGTATTTTTTTTTTCATTAAGGGGACCAGAAAGGTTTGAAATTGCAGAAATTGACTCAAGTTTTATCGTGGGTTAAGAAGCTTTTATTTATCATGTATTATAACTTCCTTCGGAATTTATATTTTTTATTTATAGCAATACAAAATATATGTGTTAAATATAAAAAGTAAAAACGAATGTTTAATAAATATAAGACAAAATTAACCTCTAAAATTGATGATTTTCTGTCTTTAAATTATATAATAAAAATATTCTAATAAAATATAAATTTTTACGCCGGTTTAAAAAAAATAATAAAATAAAATAAAAAGGAATTTTAAGCAAATTATACTTTTATAAATAAATGCAAACAGTTCGTTTTTCAATAGTTTGATATATATAATTTTTTCACAAACGTTGAAATTTTTTTTTACTTAATGTTGATCCGATATTTGGAGATCCAAATGACTGACATTCCAATAATTGAAATTTTCCAGCATAAACAACTTTTTCTGCCTGTATAAAGTGACTCACTCACCTTTGCAACCAATACTTTGATCGTATTCGATGTCTTCCCCGCATTCGCAATGAATACCTTTATCTTTCGTTGAATTACACGATCCTCCAGTTTCTTTGCATTTAGATACTTCAGCACAAGTTTCTTCAAGCACTATAAAATAAAAATAAGTGTAGTGAAACGTAACCAGGGTTTTAAATACATTCTGTGTTTTCTTATTCTTTATCAATTTTTTTAATATATTCCATAAAAATGAATAAATATACCTAATGGTTAATGAATATATTATCACATTCAAAAATAGCGACACATAACGGTTTCATACTTTAAAAATGTGAGACATAAAATACATTCAAAAAAATTATTTACTAGGAGTTTAAAGCATGAAACAGTGTATAATTACTGTTATTCTCAACTCACAAATAGAATTTTGCGCTTTTTGTTTGCTATACTGGTATTAATTCCATAACTTTACAACCAATTTTTGCTTTGTAAGTTGTTCCTTCAGGGCATTCGCAGATTGAACTTGAATCTTCGCCTGATGTGCAATTACCTCCGGTTTCTACACAATTCTTATGTGTACTATTACAAATGTCGTCCACTGCTAAAGCATAAAAACAAACGTTAACATTTGGGAGTTTGGAAATCATATATATTTGGAAGGATCAGGGTCAATAAGCCGTGTTTTTACCCATGAAATAAGACTAAAACTCGATTTTGTTATAATGACTTAATTATTTCACTTTTTAATATTAAAAGGTTTATCCTGTACGATTTCAACAGTAGTTTTTGCATTTTGTTCGGATTTATATGAATTACACAAATTCAAAGTTCGTATTATTCGTAGTTTTTGATGAAAAATACGCAATTTCTCCTAATTGTACCTCAATTATTTATATGAACGGAATCGTGCAACACTTTGTTCTTTACATATATTATATAAAATACATCAAAATGTACACTATATGTAAAAATAAAAGTGTTGCAAAGCTGCGCTCATAGTAAAATATTAAAAAATATATTAAAAATTGAGGTAAAATGAGGAGAAATTGCTTATTTTTCATCAAAAACTACGAATAATACGAACTTTGAGCTTGTATAAGTTATAGAAAGAAGTCCGAACAAAATGCAAAAACTGTTGTTGAGATCGTACAGGATGAACCTTCTAATATTAAAAAGTGAAATAATTCAGTCAGTATAAGAAAATCGAATTTTAGTCTTATTTCATGGGCCAAAAACGCGGCTTATGGACCCTGATCCTTTATTCATTTTATTTCTTTTAAAGGAAATTTAGATACAAAAGTGTGACTGTTCATCTCATTTCACGAAACAACTTAAAAATAACTACATACTGAAAATAATGAATAAATAAATTTAAAATAAATAAGTTTCTTAAGTAACAAAAACTAGTTCTAAAAAAATATGTATAGTGATTTTCCTGAAATTTATACTCAGTAACCGCTTCCGGACCATGGTTGTATATATGCACCTTCAAAAGGTGTCATTTTGGTACCAGTATTAAAAGAAAGTAACACTTGGCATATTTAATTAGAGCACTCGTGATTATACACTTATAAACAACTGTTTAGACAAAAGAAGTGCCAACTGAATAAATTTCGGGTATGGAACGCCGGTTCCGAAGTTTTTAAGGTGAGGTTTTTGATACGGCTTTATTTCTAGAACAATTTCGGGGAACATTTTTCGTTTAAATAATGCCCATAGGAAAAAAATGGTTTCTAGATTTGCATTTATTGTACTTTTGCGTAATTATGTGAAAATTTGCATTTAAAAATGTTGATATTTTAAACGATTATATACTCTTCCGAAGTTCACTGTGCACGGCGTTTACAGTAAATCGGTGTTGGTAATTGAGCTCTTAATAATTATCTCGAAAAAAAAAGAAAAAACATGGATTTTATTTTTTAAATAAATTAGTTAGGGGCTAAACATAAATTTTGATAAAATAATTCAAATTTTCACAACATTATGGCTAAATGAAATTAGAAATCAATTTTTAACCTGATATATCATTTCCGAAACTGGTTACAAGCTCGAAAGTTAAAATTTAATTTTTCAATGTTTGACCTCCAATTAGAAAAGTCTAGTTCTATTTTCAAAACACAAATCGTCAATAGATTGAATGGTTTAAGTGTGAGAGCCGACACCGATTCATAAAAAAAAATGTCTTTTAAGACAAAACACGTATAAAATTTTTGATCATCTCTTTTGTCAAACGTGACACTTGTTCACGATTTAATTATTGCACATAATGATAAACGGTTTTTACTGTATAATCTAGACGCTTTAAGGGTTTCAAATATGCAAAAAGAAAAATATATATTTCTCAGGAAAACCTTCCATTAAATTAAACAGTTCTCAAAACGAACAATGTAAGTCAGTGTTGGGAATTGTTGTGTGCCAACTATTTGGACGCAATAAATATATGTTTAAAATATACTAGATTTTTCACTGTTAAAAATAATCTACTTAAAAATGAGAACTTCTATATACTCGTTTTTTTTTTTTTTTTAATAGAATTGCTTCAGAAACGAGTACATGATGTTTTCAAATATAAGTGACAATCCGGATTGAAAAGTAAGATTATGAATAAATATTAATGTAATCTCTTGCTACTGTATGTGTGTTTCTATACATACTTATGTTCGAGTCTCTGTATGTACTCAAACAAAAGAGTACATGCGTTTCTCAAATTTAAGTGTTAAGTACTCGGAGCTATTAAAAGATCGGAAAGTAGTCAAAAATGAGTACATTTTGCTTAATTTTAAGTATCTAGTTTTAACAATTTGTGTATATAATGAATCAGTTTATATGTAGCAGAAATATTTCAAATTTGAACCCAAATGTAATCATTGTAGATTCTTGTATGTATTTATGTAGGAATACAGAAGTATTTCAAATTTGAAGCCAAAAATATTAATATTTGATTCATTTATGTACTCAAAACTAAGTGCATACAGAAAGGAAATTTTAGATTCGATTCCAAATATATTCATTGTCGATTCCTCTATGTATTCAAAAACTAGTACTTAAATAAATATTTTATATTTAAAACTTAACATAATCATAATTGCTTGATGAACGTATTCAAATTCGAGTACATATAGAACAGAAGTTAAAATTTTTAAGCCAAAGATATTCATTAACAATTCCTCTATGTATTCAAAAATGAGTACGTAAAATGTACATATTTCAGATTTAAAACTTAATATAATCATCATTGATTCATAAATGTATTCAAAAATGAGTACATATAGTTCATACATTAAAAATTTGAAATTTTGTATACTTAAACTTGAATTATAAATGTATTCAGAAATGAGTACATGGTAATTTTAAGTCTAAAGACTCATGTTTGAGTCCTATATGTACTCAAAAATATGAGTAGGTGTTTTTCTACACATACTTATGTTCGTGACCCTGTATGTACTAAAAAAAATAAGTACATGCGTTTCTCAAATTTAAGAGTTAAGTACTCGGAGCTATTTAAGTTTAGAAAGTACTCAAAAATGAGTACATTTTGCTTATGTTTAAGTATCCAGTTTTAATACTGTATGTTACAAATACAAATAAATTAAAAATTAATTTACTGTAAAATTATAAGCTTATCTATTTTTCAAATTTTCAACTGTCAAAAATAATACGAATTCCATAACTAAAAACTCAATAAAATAAAAAAGTAATTTTTATTAAATAAGAATAATTTTTATGTACCATGTATTACAAGGAATATACAAATGCTTGAATTTTACTATTAATTCTTTTTTTTTTTTTTTTTGGCTTACATTTTTATTAAAAGAGTATCTACGAAAACAATTTCTTGAATTATTTTAATCGAATAGAATTGGATTTTAAATTTTTATCAGATCCTCCAATATCATTTTTATATATTAGTTCAAAGAAAAATAAAAAAACAGATACATTCTATGACCAAAAGTCACTGGACACATTTGATTTTATTGTTTTAACGAATGCGAGAAATTCTGGAACTTCAGAACTAAAAGGAATATGTCATTAGATATTTGTCAGCGAAGGTTTAATCACGATTAAGGACCAACAACAAATTGAAAATAATCAATATTTTTAATCATACTGTAAAATAAAATACTCGAAATGTTTTGCAGCTATAGCACATATGTGGATCTCGTATAACGTATGTGTTTACTTGTGTAAAAACAGCACATATATTCATGGAGATATAAAATTCAAGAAATTTTCGCGTGGTTTTTGTTTTTAGAATGTGGGGATTTCAACGAAATGTATCGCCACTTACTTAGGAAATTTGTCACAGAATAATAGAAACAACATACTACAATTAGAATATAAATATAGTAATTATTATTGTATTACTACAATGTGGAATACTAATGCAAAGACGAAATTATGAAGCAAGTTTCAATTCAAATATTATCTAAACCTATACGGTATCGATAGCTTGTGCTCCGTTCACTGTTTATGATATATTTTAGAAAACTGTACCCTTTCCCCCCTTTTAACACTGTTATTACAGCCATAAAATGTATTAGCAATAAATTTGCTTTATTTTTTATTGTCCAGTGTATGATTTTAAAATCAGCATTTAGTGTCTGTCTTATAAAATAACGCATTTCAGCGCCACCTGTTGTCTGGTATACACTCTTTCATAATCTACATATATTTATTTAAAAGTATAACAGAGTATGATGTTTGATGAAATTCCGTTCATTTGTTCTTGAGATATGGCGCCCACGAAATTTGTGCCACACACACACACATACTAACAGACAGACATTTTCCAAATATAATCAAGTTCTGGAAAGCTTAAATTTCAGTCAAAGTATTGCTTCTGTTCCATTATTTAAAACTATTATATTAAATTAAATATTTAATTTTTTTTTAAGGCTGAAAATAGTCAAATATGCGGCGCCGCTATACTGTATTTTTACCGATTTCTATTTTAACAATAAATAAGAGTGTATTTATAAAAACACATAAAACTGATAAAAGGTATACAAACAAGAACCTTTATATGCAAAAGCACTTATAAAAATTTTTGTTTGTGTACCACTTAGAATTTTATGTGTTTTTATGAATATATTCTTATTTATTATATTCCATAGTGAAATTGTCTAACATATGTCTATTTTAACCTTATCTCTGAATCTATGACATAAATTTCCACTTAATTTAGTATTAAGAAGTTTATAACAGCTTGGTTGATTCAATTATAATCTAAAGTCAATTATAAAAATAGGTTAATTCAATTTTGGCTTTGATTACTCAAGGTAACTGCGATGTTATGCTTTTTATAGTGAATATTATCGCTATATCTCAGTTTCTATTAGGTTGAAATACACAAAATTTTATGTTAGTCTTTAATAAAATACACATGTTTAAATACATTTAATTTTTTAAGGTCGACAAAGGGCGATGCTGCGACGTCTTTTTTTTTTTTTTTAATAAATATTTACAGTTTACTGTGACTTCGTGGGAAATACATAGAAATATATTTCATTTCGTAATTTTTGTGCATAACTTCTCTATTTAAACTAACGTTTTAGAATGCTGCAGAAAAGAGGTTTTGTAACGGCTACAACATATTTGTCGGATTCCACTTCTCCGTCCACACAACTTCGAAATAAATCCGGTCTTTTGATATGCTGCCACCACCGATATGAAAACGTGATATCGGGCACGATACTTGATGTATATTCAAGAAAAACCTAACTCTTTCAATTAAAGTTAAAGTAACAATTTATTAACACTATATACATTTAAACTCGGATGTAAATTATCCGGTTTAACACTAAATCAAAACAATTACAGAAAACGCTCTACGTGTACCGTTATACTACGTTCATTTATTCCACACTGAGATTTTTATTCATCTCACACCCGCTCATTCCCCGAGCAACCTTCACACTTCGCTGCTTCGTCCGAACTCAACACCGGTCTCAAAGCTCCAACTCTGAACGACCTTACACCTTCGCTTCCTACGTTAGAACTAACTTTTTCTCTCTCGTAAATTGTAGAACACCCTCCTTTCTACGGGGTTTCTCCTCTGTTTCCAAGGGTCCTTCGACAACCCTTCCTCCCTCTTGACGGATCTGTCTTCCTGAACAAAAGAGTGCAATCGCTTTCTTATCTCTGAAAGACCACATTGCAATGGAAATACTTCCTTCATTCTGTTCCACTCGCCACCCTTCGTATTAAGATTTTCTAAATGACGCCTTTAACGGTACACAATAGATACATATACAATACATACAATATGCTAATCCCTTAAGAATAGCTTTCAACTCTTGCAGCTGATTCTAAGAAACCTGACACCCCCCACCTTAGCGGAAAATATGCCTTTTAGGGGCTAATTTTCCTCAAACTATGTAATGTCTGAGAAGAGTTCAACAGTTCCTTGATAGGTTTCTTCATTACTACAATTACATGAATATTTCAAGGTGTCTGAAAATTTAACTACTGACATCTCTAATGAACCATATACGAATGTGATAATTACAAAAAAAAAATACAATATGCCAATACACTGTTATAAACACAAGATGTACATACAATTATAAATACACAAAAAAAAAAAAATTACACTAGTATTATGTCATTTTAATGTCAGTCCTTAGGCTGAGATTGCTGGAGGCGGAACTTTTTCCTTCCAGTGCTTCCTCGTTAACTTAATTGGTACATCCCTTTCCGCAATGCACCCGCTTGAATGGCTAACTTCTGCCTCTGATGTCCCAATTAAATCTTCCTCTAACTAATCAGGCACTTGCCTTTCCAGGTCCTCTTTGTACGTGATGATAACATTGTACAATTTCTGCTTTATCTTACCCCTTTCCGGTTTACGACCAATCCGATTTTTCTCCATTTCTACCAGTTCGATAGGACCCATAAATAATTTCTTATTTTTCCTTAAGATTGATTTTATGTCCCCAACTTGAATATTTGTTAACCCTTTTATCTCAAATCCCTTCCTGTCTTTATTTTCCGGTTGTTCTCGGTCTAACAACAGATATTTCCTACAGTCTTCAAACTCCCCGTCACTATCCAAGACAATATCGACTACTTTATTTTTAGCCATAAATGCTCTCATTTCATTTTGATACACCAGTTTCTTACTCCCGTCCCCTAACTCAACTATAACTGCAGGTCGACATATTTCCTCTTTCTCCTTATTACTCACATTCATTTCCCTCGTTAATCGACATTCTACACATGATTCGCAATATATTTTAGCTTCCTTCGCCATATTTTCCCAATAAAATGAATGCTTGATTCTTTCTAACATATTCTTAACCGTCTGATGTTCTCCATATAAGGAGGTATGCGCTAATTTTAGAATTTCCTCCCTTCTAATTTTAGGTAATACTAATTGAGCTACAGTTTCATCTACCAATTTTTCTTTATGATATAATAATCCATTAACAAGATAGTAAGACCCTTTATCCTTTTCAGCTAATTCCCAAGCTTTCTCTAAATCTTTACAACTCATTTGGGATTCCTGAAATACATTTAATCTACTTTCCGTAACTTGATTAATCTTACTTGTCTCTATCTCGGCTTTTTCCTTCTCCTAACTTTGTAAATTTTCCGATCTCGTTTCTACGACATAACTGTTACTAGCTGGCTTCGCCCGCCAGCGGGCCCCTAATTTACATCGGTGCCTCGAATTGTAGAAAATCTCGAATCTTGTAAAACCTCAAACCGGACGAACCGCCGACCCGGGTCCCCGCTGCCTTCGGCACCGTATACCGGTCGTGCTACGCACGCACCGGGTAATCCCTTAATTAGCACATTGAATTGTACAAACCTCTAACCGAACGAACCTCCGACCCTATGGCCGCAAATTACTACGTTCAACTCAGCGTTTGGCATTATTAAACTTAATACGGACCTATAGGACTATCTCTCACGAAGCTCTGTATCTTCTTACAGGAACTCCACCAATCCTAATAAAAATACAGAATGAATTTCAGTACTACCAACTGAAAAGGGGAAATAGAAATTTGTTAATCAATAACACACAGCTAAACATTAACAATATAATGCAGAAAGAAAAATCGTATCGATTCCTCAATTACTACAGAGTCCAAAATATCAGAATTATAGAAGATAGAAAATCCATCCATCCAAAAGAATACGATGTGGAAGCCTACACAGATGGTTCTGTCATGCCAGGGGGTGTAGCCAGTGCTTTCACCATATATAAAGATGGAAATAATATACATGATGAAGCAATACGACATCATCCACTGAATAACATCTAACAAGCAGAATTAATGGCAATTTATAAAGCAATAAAATGGTTCTCTACCTCCGACTACAATAAACTACTAATTATTACAGATAGTTACTCTTCTATGGAAGTATTAAAAGTTGCTTTTCCTAGAAACTACATTATCAAAAACATTTACAATCAATTACTTCAAATTCCTGATAAATCCATTATAATAACATGGACTAAATCTCATGTGGGTGATACTGGCAACGAAAGAGCTGATCTCCTAGCAAAGCAAGCCATCTTACAAGACCAATATCAATCAAGAAAAGATCTGTTGTTCCCCATTTCAATAGCAAAATTGTATTTTAAAAAGAAAACCATCTCTGACTGGCAAGCCATTTGGGACTCATGTAATAAGGGCAGAGATACCTATAAAATTATAAATAAAGTCGATCCAGATTATCTCTGCAAACAGCCAACACTGCCGTATTATCTGAGTAACCATGGCAGTTTCCCACAATACTTACATAAAATAAGAAAAAGAGCCTCACCTAGATGTCCATGCGATAAAGCAGAAGGAGATGCAGTTCACTACATATTCGGATGCTGCCCTCTTATGATCCATCACTTCCCTTTTGATAAGAACGAAACTCTCAGATATAACCTTCGTAATATCATTTTCAATCCTTCAAACTCTCAAAAGTTAAAAGAGAATTATAATATTCTCAATAAAAATTTCTCTTTCATTACGAAAGAATTAAAAAAAAAAATTGACTGAACTGACCATTGACTTTCTGAACTAAAATACCATAAATTTAGGACATTATGAACTTATAGTACTTCGAAAATATTTTATATTTAACTTTCAATTTGCAAAAAATTGTTATTTTTTACCTTTTATATTTTATTATTGTTATGTAATTATATTCATTGTTTCAAATCTAATAAACAGGCGCCTCCTGCGGTGGGGGTTGGAACGGATGGGTGCTATCGGTGCCGGGTAGCGTTTATTTTTCCCCTCGTGGACTTATTGTTCCTATACCTCACGGGTGGCTGTCCACGAGTGGGTGATTTCGGTCCCCGCTGCCTGCGGCACCGTATAGCAGTCGTTCCGATCCTGGTCCCCGCTGCCTTCGGCACCGTATGACGGCCGTGCTACGCATGCACCGGATAATCCCTTAAATTGCACATGGAATAGTATAAACCTCTAACTGAACGAACCTGCGGCTCGGGTCCCCGCTGCCTGCGGCACCGTATAGCAGTCGTGCTGCGCACGCGCTGCAGTATACGTTAGTTCCACCTTCCGCCACCAGGTGGCACAATCTGTTTATATGATCATAACTGAAATCGTTAAGACTTTCGATGTCTAGTCGAATGAGCCATAACCCGTCGTTTTCATGCCCGTAGAACCGAAGATAGGAAAGCGCCCCCTAGTGGTGAAAAAACGAAATAAAATCGGTAAGCTCTATCGATGTCGAGTCGAATTGATTTAGACTACCTGAGTTCTAGTTCAAAGACAGGGACCTGTAGAAAAACTTAAAACTTAAAAAAAACAAAAATCGATAACGGGCGAAGCCCGCTTTTCCCTATCATAATATCTGGATAGGGGGTCCTTATTACTTTAATTATGATGTTTGGAATCAGTTTGGTGGACATCCGTAACATAGTTTCTTAGTTATAGAAACGGACCACAGTTAAAAGAAAAAAGCGGGGGGGGGGGGGGGTTGGCGATGACACTGCTTTTCCTCAAACAACTTATGTAGACTACCTGAGTTCGAGTTCAAAGACAGTGAGCTGTAGAAAAACTTAAAACTAAAAAAAAAAAAAAAAAAAAAAAAATCGATAACGGGCGAAGCCCGCTTTTTCCTATCATAATATCTGGTTGCCACTCTAAAACAAAAACTGAAAATACTCGTAATGCAGTTTTTAGACGCGGCCTACTTCTTAAAATCGTAATATCTAGCCGGCACTGTAATGGAAATCTTCCTTTTGCTTTAATTATACAAATAACGATGATTAATTATACAATAAAATAATATATCGGCTCGTAATGAAGATATGACAATAATTTTTAGATATTCTGAAAGCAGAATCCATTTAGCGTCGCCCTGTCAAAGTTTGGAATTTCTGCGCCTCTTAGAATCAGAGATTGGGACCCCTCTGAAAAAAACCCAATTGAACGTCACGTGACCACCGTAAAAAAATTGCGCCTCTACTCTTGAAAATATTCCTCTTGTCTGAAAATATCCGGTCACGTGTCGTTTTTCTGCATTGGTTACAAATGATTAGAAATAGATTGCTTCATTAACCGGTTTTCAATTCATATCTTCCGATTTTACTGGTCGAATTGTACAATCTTTTTTTTGTTGAAATCACGATTTTTTTTTACGTGTGATGGCCGATTTGGGGGTCCAGAGATTAATTCTTTCATTGTTTTTCGAAAACGGACTTGAGCATTACATGAAAGCTGTCAGGTGAATTTGCTCTTTCTTCCTTCCAAACATCTGCGTTCCAGGCAGTCTGCGGTTACCACATGCCGCGCCGAAAGAATTAAAACATTATTTTTTATTGATCGATTTTTAAAGGATTTTTTAAGTTCTAATGGTCGTACGGGAATGATTTTTCGAATTTCTGAAAGCAAATGCTCTCCTGAATCTGTCTGTCCCGTTTCCGAATTTCTGATCCCCCGACTTCCGTAGATCCGGGTCGGTTTAAAAACTCGCACTGCGGTTTGGGGCTTAATTTGCTCCTGGCAACCCTGCCTTTTTCGAGAATCGTCTCCACCGGCAACCCTCGGCGGAGGCGAACTTTTCGCTGTTTTGACTTCTCTTCCAACTTCGGTTTCGGTCGGTAATTAAAACACTTTCGCTCATTAATAACTCCCCGGGTCGGAATCCCGACCCGATCGAAACTTGAGCGTCGCGCCTTTTTTTTGCGAATTTTTCGGTCCGCGTCCGCCGTCCGTGCGTCGCCTGGTCCCGGAGCCTTTGCGGGTACAAAGGTGGAGTGCACAGACAGACAGAAACACACACAGACGTTTACCGTTCTTAATATTAGGGACTAGCTGGCTTCGCCCGCCAGCGGGCCCCTAATTTACATCGGTGCCTCGAATTGTAGAAAATCTCGAATCTTGTAAAACCTCAAACCGGACGAACCGCCTACCCGGGTCCCCGCTGCCTTCGGCACCGTATACCGGTCGTGCTACGCACGCACCGGGTAATCCCTTAATTAGCACATTGAATTGTACAAACCCCTAACCGAACAAACCTCCGACACTGGTCCCCGCTGCCTGAAGAACATTACGCGAAAGCATTATTTTCAACAAGAAAATTACCTATTCATTTTAATTTATGCCGTATAGAATATTACAATCCAGTGGTTAGGTGTAATAAATGTCAACGGTATGGCCATACAGTTGATAATTGTAGAAGTTATTACTTAACATGCGCATATTGCACAGGTAACCACAAAACAGACACATGCAAAATAAAAGAAAATTATGAACGTCATCGTTGCATCAACTGTGAAAGAGAATATAAAACCGCAGTAAAACCTGAAAAGATTGAAAGGCATAGTGCAAATTCTAGATTCTGCCCAATTTTTCAAAGATTGTTGCAACGAAAACAAAATATTACTATCGCCTATGATCCTTCAAAAGTATGTTCTCAGAACTAAAATCACTCAATATCTCTGATGACTCTATAGAAGATTCAACTGTAGAACCTCCAAACAATGCTACATATATAATAAATCAGACTATCCCATTGGACAATAGATATTATTTCGGAGAATCCAAGACCCCACCAAATCATTTAAAAATAGTTCAAATAAACCTTAATAATTGTAAGGCTGCAAATCTCCAATTGCTGAAGTACATACATGAAAATAAAGTAGATTTAGCTTTAGTTCAGGATTATCACAAAAGTAATAACACCTTCACGGGAATCCCAATTTCATGTTCTTTCTACCATTCAATAAATCAGACGTCGGGAATACTCGTATCCAATCCCTTATTAATTCATATTCAGACTCTACAAACAAATAACAGTGTATTTATAAACCTATCACTGTCATCAAAATTCATTAAAGTCGGATCACAATATTCAAAACCGAGTGGAAATCTTGATGAAGACTTCCGAGAATGGACCAGAGTCATAGAAGATACATCGAACCTTATCCTTGGGGGTGATTTCAATGCACACCTCCAGGCGTGGGGTTATAAAAGAAATAATGCTAGAGGATATATCCTACTTGACTATCTAGCAATGAGCAGATTAACTATTATTAATGATCCTGATTCAGAATGTTCTTTTGCGCGAGACAAGTTTAAAGGCAAACCAGATTTGACCCTCTGCGGTGAACATTCAAAAAATATTATAGATTCATGGAAAATAGACTCGACATTTAAATCACTAAGTGACCATCAATATATTACTTTTACTCTGAATGTCACACCCACAATAAGAAATTTATACCGTTTCAAAACCAAATATGAAACGTTTAAAAAATTCAATAAACTGTTTCAAAAACATGAAGAAACATTACTTTCAACACTTAAAGCAGTCAATTCTGTTCCAGAGTTAGAGAAGTGGACAGAGGAATTTAATGTTATCCTTTTAAACATCATGCAAAAATCACTTAAAAAGAAAAAGTTGTCTCATGAAATTAATGTATCCTGGTATACTGACAAACTTAAAGTACAGCGAAGCCACCTAAATGCTATATATAAACTACATAAAAGAAATCCAGATTCTGTAGAACTCAAGATTAAATATAAAAAAGCCAAAGCAAAATACAAATTAGATATTAAAAAAGCTAAAATTGATTCTTGGATAACATTTTGTTCGGAAACAAACAGTAAGTATGGTACTGCTTTTAAAATTCTGAAGCAGAAATATTTAAAAAATACAGATCTCATCCACTCTGTCATGGAATCTTCAACTCAAAATGATACATACAAAGAGATTCAAGAAACGTTACTTCATTACCATTACAATACAAGCCCAGAATTCGAATCATCATTTCAAAACACAAACACACTATCAATAAAAGAATATAACAATTTTAAATTTACCCATAGAGAAATTCAATATGCAATTAACCAACAAAATAAAAAGAAAGCCCCAGGATATGATCGGGTAGATGGCAGAATTTTAGAAAATTTGATAAAAAATAATATGAAGCTTATAAAGTTATTATATAACAAATGTCTCTACCTTGGACACTTTCCAGAAACGTGGAAGAAAGGAGTAGTCATCTATTTTAGAAAGAAAAACAAAGATCCATCAAAACCTGATTCATACCGTCCAATTACACTACTACCCATGATTGGTAAAATCCTAGAAAGATTAATAAAAAATAGAACTTTAACTTATCTTGAAGCAATAAACTATCTAAAAGATGAACAGTTCGGCTTCCGTGAAAACAGAAGCACTATATCAGCTCTGGAGAGACTTAAAGAGAAAATTGCACAATTATTACAAAAACATACTTATGTGGGCATCATATCATTTGATATTACAGGTGCTTTCGATTCAATAAACTGGCACCAATTATCAGAAATAATTGATGACTCACCGTTACCCAGATACCTCAAAACCTTATTAAAAAGTTATATAAGCAAAAGAAGTATAGGCTTAAATCAATATGAATATATAGAGTGGTTCAGGGTATTTAAAGGATGCCCTCAGGGATCCTGTCTTGGACCACTCTTATGGCTTCTTATAGCTAACTACATAATAAAAAATTATAAAAATCTATATGAAGATATTATTGTTTACGCAGATGATTTTTTGATTCCAATAGAGGGAAATACCGTAATAGACCTGGAAGTTACAACCAACAACAAAATAGTCCATTTTAAGAATATATGTGATGAACTCGGTTTAAAAATATCAACTCAGAAAACGCAATCAATGCTTTTCGGTAGCAATCTCCTCGAAAGAAGACTTCCGAGATTTAAATTAGAAAATATAAAAATAAAAGTAGTAAAAAATATTAAATATCTTGGCGTACTGTTAGATTCTAAATTCAATTTTACAGATCACATGAAAGACCTTCGAACAAAGATTGCAAACTTTGTAAACGGATTTAGAGGATTTCGATTCTTTAATAAAGGTATCAAACCAGACATCCTGAAAATATGGTATCAAACAGTCATAGAACGCCAAATACTATATGCTTACGAAATTTGGTATCCAAACTTGAATACTGATGGCCGCAAATTACTACGTTCAACTCAGCGTTTGGCATTATTAAACTTAATACGGACCTATAGGACTATCTCTCACGAAGCTCTGTATCTTCTTACAGGAACTCCACCAATCCTAATAAAAATACAGAATGAATTTCAGTACTACCAACTGAAAATAGGAAATAGAAATTTGTTAATCAATAACACACAGCTAAACATTAACAATATAATGCAGAAAGAAAAATCGTATCGATTCCTCAATTACTACAGAGTCCAAAATATCAGAATTATAGAAGATAGAAAATCCATCCATCCAAAAGAATACGATGTGGAAGCCTACACAGATGGTTCTGTCATGCCAGGGGGTGTAGCCAGTGCTTTCACCATATATAAAGATGGAAATAATATACATGATGAAGCAATACGACATCATCCACTGAATAACATATATCAAGCAGAATTAATGGCAATTTATAAAGCAATAAAATGGTTCTCTACCTCCGACTACAATAAACTACTAATTATTACAGATAGTTACTCTTCTATGGAAGTATTAAAAGTTGCTTTTCCTAGAAACTACATTATCAAAAACATTTACAATCAATTACTTCAAATTCCTGATAAATCCATTATAATAACATGGACTAAATCTCATGTGGGTGATACTGGCAACGAAAGAGCTGATCTCCTAGCAAAGCAAGCCATCTTACAAGACCAATATCAATCAAGAAAAGATCTGTTGTTCCCCATTTCAATAGCAAAATTGTATTTTAAAAAGAAAACCATCTCTGACTGGCAAGCCATTTGGGACTCATGTAATAAGGGCAGAGATACCTATAAAATTATAAATAAAGTCGATCCAAATTATCTCTGCAAACAGCCAACACTGCCGTATTATCTGAGTAACCATGGCAGTTTCCCACAATACTTACATAAAATAAGAAAAAGAGCCTCACCTAGATGTCCATGCGATAAAGCAGAAGGAGATGCAGTTCACTACATATTCGGATGCTGCCCTCTTATGATCCATCACTTCCCTTTTGATAAGAACGAAACTCTCAGATATAACCTTCGTAATACCATTTTCAATCCTTCAAACTCTCAAAAGTTAAAAGAGAATTATAATATTCTCAATAAAAATTTCTCTTTCATTACGAAAGAATTTTAAAAAAAAAAATTGACTGAACTGACCATTGACTTTCTGAACTAAAATACCATAAATTTAGGACATTATGAACTTATAGTACTTCGAAAATATTTTATATTTAACTTTCAATTTGCAAAAAATTGTTATTTTTTACCTTTATATTTTATTATTGTTATGTAATTATATTCATTGTTTCAAATCTAATAAACAGGCGCCTCCTGCGGTGGGGGTTGGAACGGATGGGTGCTATCGGTGCCGGGTAGCGTTTATTTTTCCCCTCGTGGACTTATTGTTCCTATACCTCACGGGTGGCTGTCCACGAGTGGGTGATTTCGGTCCCCGCTGCCTATAATAAAAAATAATAAAAAATTATAAAAATCTATATGAAGATATTATTGTTTACGCAGATGATTTTTTGATTCCAATAGAGGGAAATACCGTAATAGACCTGGAAGTTACAACCAACAACAAAATAGTCCATTTTAAGAATATATGTGATGAACTCGGTTTAAAAATATCAACTCAGAAAACGCAATCAATGCTTTTCGGTAGCAATCTCCTCGAAAGAAGACTTCCGAGATTTAAATTAGAAAATATAAAAATAAAAGTAGTAAAAAATATTAAATATCTTGGCGTACTGTTAGATTCTAAATTCAATTTTACAGATCACATGAAAGACCTTCGAACAAAGATTGCAAACTTTGTAAACGGATTTAGAGGATTTCGATTCTTTAATAAAGGTATCAAACCAGACATCCTGAAAATATGGTATCAAACAGTCATAGAACGCCAAATACTATATGCTTACGAAATTTGGTATCCAAACTTGAATACTGATGGCCGCAAATTACTACGTTCAACTCAGCGTTTGGCATTATTAAACTTAATACGGACCTATAGGACTATCTCTCACGAAGCTCTGTATCTTCTTACAGGAACTCCACCAATCCTAATAAAAATACAGAATGAATTTCAGTACTACCAACTGAAAATAGGAAATAGAAATTTGTTAATCAATAACACACAGCTAAACATTAACAATATAATGCAGAAAGAAAAATCGTATCGATTCCTCAATTACTACAGAGTCCAAAATATCAGAATTATAGAAGATAGAAAATCCATCCATCCAAAAGAATACGATGTGGAAGCCTACACAGATGGTTCTGTCATGCCAGGGGGTGTAGCCAGTGCTTTCACCATATATAAAGATGGAAATAATATACATGATGAAGCAATACGACATCATCCACTGAATAACATATATCAAGCAGAATTAATGGCAATTTATAAAGCAATAAAATGGTTCTCTACCTCCGACTACAATAAACTACTAATTATTACAGATAGTTACTCTTCTATGGAAGTATTAAAAGTTGCTTTTCCTAGAAACTACATTATCAAAAACATTTACAATCAATTACTTCAAATTCCTGATAAATCCATTATAATAACATGGACTAAATCTCATGTGGGTGATACTGGCAACGAAAGAGCTGATCTCCTAGCAAAGCAAGCCATCTTACAAGACCAATATCAATCAAGAAAAGATCTGTTGTTCCCCATTTCAATAGCAAAATTGTATTTTAAAAAGAAAACCATCTCTGACTGGCAAGCCATTTGGGACTCATGTAATAAGGGCAGAGATACCTATAAAATTATAAATAAAGTCGATCCAAATTATCTCTGCAAACAGCCAACACTGCCGTATTATCTGAGTAACCATGGCAGTTTCCCACAATACTTACATAAAATAAGAAAAAGAGCCTCACCTAGATGTCCATGCGATAAAGCAGAAGGAGATTCAGTTCACTACATATTCGGATGCTGCCCTCTTATGATCCATCACTTCCCTTTTGATAAGAACGAAACTCTCAGATATAACCTACGTAATATCATTTTCAATCCTTCAAACTCTCAAAAGTTAAAAGAGAATTATAATATTCTCAATAAAAATTTCTCTTTCATTACGAAAGAATTTTAAGAAAAAAATTGACTGAACTGACCATTGACTTTCTGAACTAAAATACCATAAATTTAGGACATTATGAACTTATAGTACTTCGAAGATATTTTATATTTAACTTTCAATTTGCAAAAAATTGTTATTTTTTACCTTTTATATTTTATTATTGTTATGTAATTATATTCATTGTTTAAAATCTAATAAACAGGCGCCTCCTGCGGTGGGGGTTGGAACGGATGGGTGCTATCGGTGCCGGGTAGCGTTTATTTTTCCCCTCGTGGACTTATTGTTCCTATACCTCACGGGTGGCTGTCCACGAGTGGGTGATTTCGGTCCCCGCTGCCTGCGGCATCGTATACCGGTCGTGCTGCGCACGCACCGGATAATCCCTTAAATTGCACATAGAATAGTATAAACCTCTAACTGAACGAACCTCCGGCTCGGGTCCCCGCTGCCTGCGGCACCGTATAGCAGTCGTTCCGACCCTGGTCCCCGCTGCCTTCGGCACCGTCTGACGGTCGTGCTACGCATGCACCGGATAATCCCTTAAATTGCACATGGAATAGTATAAACCTCTAACTGAACGAACCTGCGGCTCGGGTCCCCGCTGCCTGCGACACCGTATAGCAGTCGTGCTGCGCACGCGCTGCAGTATACGTTAGTTCCACCTTCCGCCACCAGGTGGCACAATCTGTTTATATGATCATAACTGAAATCGTTAAGACTTTCGATGTCTAGTCGAATGAGCCATACCCCGTCGTTTTCATGCCCGTAGAACCGAAGATAGCAAAGCGCCCCCTAGTGGTGAAAAAACGAAATAAAATCGGTAAGCTCTATCGATGTCGAGTCGAATTGATTTAGACTACCTGAGTTCTAGTTCAAAGACAGGGACCTGTAGAAAAACTTAAAACTTAAAAAAAAACAAAAATCGATAACGGGCGAAGCCCGCTTTTCCCTATCATAATATCTGGATAGGGGGTCCTTATTACTTTAATTATGATGTTTGGAATCAGTTTGGTGGACATCCGTAACATAGTTTCTTAGTTATAGAAACGGACCACAGTTAAAAGAAAAAAGCGGGGGGGGGTTGGCGATGACACTGCTTTTCCTCAAACAACTTATGTAGACTACCTGAGTTCGAGTTCAAAGACAGTGAGCTGTAGAAAAACTTAAAACTAAAAAAAAAAAAAAAAAAAAAAAAAAATCGATAACGGGCGAAGCCCGCTTTTTCCTATCATAATATCTGGTTGCCACTCTAAAACAAAAACTGAAAATACTCGTAATGCAGTTTTTAGACGCGGCCTACTTCTTAAAATCGTAATATCTAGCCGGCACTGTAATGGAAATCTTCCTTTTGCTTTAATTATACAAATAACGATGATTAATTATACAATAAAATAATATATCGGCTCGTAATGAAGATATGACAATAATTTTTAGATATTCTGAAAGCAGAATCCATTTAGCGTCGCCCTGTCAAAGTTTGGAATTTCTGCGCCTCTTAGAATCAGAGATTGGGACCCCTCTGAAAAAAACCCAATTGAACGTCACGTGACCACCGTAAAAAAATTGCGCCTCTACTCTTGAAAATATTCCTCTTGTCTGAAAATATCCGGTCACGTGTCGTTTTTCTGCATTGGTTACAAATGATTAGAAATAGATTGCTTCATTAACCGGTTTTCAATTCATATCTTCCGATTTTACTGGTCGAATTGTACAATCTTTTTTTTGTTGAAATCACGATTTTTTTTTACGTGTGATGGCCGATTTGGGGGTCCAGAGATTAATTCTTTCATTGTTTTTCGAAAACGGACTTGAGCATTACATGAAAGCTGTCAGGTGAATTTGCTCTTTCTTCCTTCCAAACATCTGCGTTCCAGGCAGTCTGCGGTTACCACATGCCGCGCCGAAAGAATTAAAACATTATTTTTTATTGATCGATTTTTAAAGGATTTTTTAAGTTCTAATGGTCGTACGGGAATGATTTTTCGAATTTCTGAAAGCAAATGCTCTCCTGAATCTGTCTGTCCCGTTTCCGAATTTCTGATCCCCCGACTTCCGTAGATCCGGGTCGGTTTAAAAACTCGCACTGCGGTTTGGGGCTTAATTTGCTCCTGGCAACCCTGCCTTTTTCGAGAATCGTCTCCACCGGCAACCCTCGGCGGAGGCGAACTTTTCGCTGTTTTGACTTCTCTTCCAACTTCGGTTTCGGTCGGTAATTAAAACACTTTCGCTCATTAATAACTCCCCGGGTCCGGGTCGGAATCCCGACCCGATCGAAACTTGAGCGTCGCGCCTTTTTTGCGAATTTTTCGGTCCGCGTCCGCCGTCCGTGCGTCGCCTGGTCCCGGAGCCTTTGCGGGTACAAAGGTGGAGTGCACAGACAGACAGAAACACACACAGACGTTTACCGTTCTTAATATTAGGGACTAGCTGGCTTCGCCCGCCAGCGGGCCCCTAATTTACATCGGTGCCTCGAATTGTAGAAAATCTCGAATCTTGTAAAACCTCAAACCGGACGAACCGCCTACCCGGGTCCCCGCTGCCTTCGGCACCGTATACCGGTCGTGCTACGCACGCACCGGGTAATCCCTTAATTAGCACATTGAATTGTACAAACCCCTAACCGAACAAACCTCCGACCCTGGTCCCCGCTGCCTTCGGCAACGTATACCGGTCGTGCTGCGCACGCACCGGATAATCCCTTAAATTGCACATAGAATAGTATAAACCTCTAACTGAACGAACCTCCGGCTCGGGTCCCCGCTGCCTGCGGCACCGTATAGCAGTCGTTCCGACCCTGGTCCCCGCTGCCTTCGGCACCGTATGACGGTCGTGCTACGCATGCACCGGATAATCCCTTAAATTGCACATGGAATAGTATAAACCTCTAACTGAACGAACCTGCGGCTCGGGTCCCCGCTGCCTGCGGCACCGTATAGCAGTCGTGCTGCGCACGCGCTGCAGTATACGTTAGTTCCACCTTCCGCCACCAGGTGGCGCAATCTGTTTTTTATGATCATAACTGAAATCGTTAAGACTTTCGATGTCTAGTCGAATGAGCCATACCCCGTCGTTTTCATGCCCGCAGAACCGAAGATAGGAAAGCGCCCCCTAGTGGTGAAAAAACGAAATAAAATCGGTAAGCTCTATCGATGGCGAGTCGAATTGATTTAGACTACCTGAGTTCTAGCTCAAAGACAGGGACCTGTAGAAAAACTTAAAACTTAAAAAAAAAAATCGATAACGGGCGAAGCCCGCTTTTCCCTATCATAATATCTGGATAGGGGGTCCTTATTACTTTAATTATGATGTTTGGAATCAGTTTGGTGGACATCCGTAACATAGTTTCTTAGTTATAGAAACGGACCACAGTTAAAAGAAAAAAGCGGGGGGGGGGGGTTGGCGATGACACTGCTTTTCCTCAAATCGATAACGGGCGAAGCCTTTTTCCTATCATAATATCTGGTTGCCACTCTAAAACAAAAACTGAAAATACTCGTAATGCAGTTTTTAGACGCGGCCTACTTCTTAAAATCGTAATATCTAGCCGGCACTGTAATGGAAATCTTTCTTTTGCTTTAATTATACAAATAACGATGATTAATTATACAATAAAATAATATATCGGCTCGTAATGAAGATATGACAATAATTTTTAGATATTCTGAAAGCAGAATCCATTTAGCGTCGCCCTGTCAAAGTTTGGAATTTCTGCGCCTCTTAGAATCAGAGATTGGGACCCCTATGAAAAAAACCCAATTGAACGTCACGTGACCACCGTAAAAAAATTGCGCCTCTACTCTTGAAAATATTCCTCTTGTCTGAAAATATCCGGTCACGTGTCGTTTTTCTGCATTGGTTACAAATGATTAGAAATAGATTGCTTCATTAACCGGTTTTTAATTCATATCTTCCGATTTTGCTGGTCGAATTGTACAATCTTTTTTTTGTTGAAATCAGGATTTTTTTTTACGTGTGATGGCCGATTTGGGGGTCCAGAGATTAATTCTTTCATTGTTTTTCGAAAACGGACTTGAGCATTACATGAAAGCTGTCAGGTGAATTTGCTCTTTCTTCCTTCCAAACATCTGCGTTCCAGGCAGTCTGCGGTTACCACATGTCGCGCCGAAAGAATTAAAAAATTATTTTTTATTGATCGATTTTTAAAGGATTTTTTAAGTTCTAATGGTCGTACGGGAATGATTTTTCGAATTTCTGAAAGCAAATGCTCTCCTGAATCTGTCTGTCCCGTTTCCGAATTTCTGACCCCCCGACTTCCGTAGATCCGGGTCGGTTTAAAAACCCGCACTGCGGTTTGGGGCTTAATTTGCTCCTGGCAACCCTGCCTTTTTCGAGAATCGTCTCCACCGGCAACCCTCGGCGGAGGCGAACTTTTCGCTGTTTTGACTTCTCTTCCGAATTCGGTTTCGGTCGGTAATAAAAACAGTTTCGTCGGTTAATAACGCCCCGGGTCCGGGTCGGAGGCCCGACCCGATCGAAACTTGAGCGTCGCGCCTTTTTTGCGAATTTTTCGGTACGCGTCCGCCGTCGGTGCGTCGATTAGTCCAGGAGCCTTTGCGGGTACAAAGGCGGAGTGCACAGACAGAAACACACACACACACACACAGACGTTTACCGCGCTTAATATTAGGGACTAGCTGGCTTCGCCCGCCAGCGGGCCCCTAATTTACATCGGTGCCTCGAATTGTAGAAAATCTCGAATCTTGTAAAACCTCAAACCTGACGAACCGCCGACCCGGGTCCCCGCTGCCTTCGGCACCGTATACCGGTCGTGCTACGCACGCACCGGGTAATCCCTTAATTAGCACATTGAATTGTACAAACCTCTAACCGAACGAACCTCCGACCCTTGAATAACATATATCAAGCAGAATTAATGGCAATTTATAAAGCAATAAAATGGTTCTCTACCTCCGACTACAATAAACTACTAATTATTACAGATAGTTACTCTTCTATGGAAGTATTAAAAGTTGCTTTTCCTAGAAACTACATTATCAAAAACATTTACAATCAATTACTTATAAATTCCTGATAAATCCATTATAATAACATGGACTAAATCTCATGTGGGTGATACTGGCAACGAAAGAGCTGATCTCCTAGCAAAGCAAGCCATCTTACAAGACCAATATCAATCAAGAAAAGATCTGTTGTTCCCCATTTCAATAGCAAAATTGTATTTTAAAAAGAAAACCATCTCTGACTGGCAAGCCATTTGGGACTCATGTAATAAGGGCAGAGATACCTATAAAATTATAAATAAAGTCGATCCAAATTATCTCTGCAAACAGCCAACACTGCCGTATTATCTGAGTAACCATGGCAGTTTCCCACAATACTTACATAAAATAAGAAAAAGAGCCTCACCTAGATGTCCATGCGATAAAGCAGAAGGAGATGCAGTTCACTACATATTCGGATGCTGCCCTCTTATGATCCATCACTTCCCTTTTGATAAGAACGAAACTCTCAGATATAACCTTCGTAATATCATTTTCAATCCTTCAAACTCTCAAAAGTTAAAAGAGAATTATAATATTCTCAATAAAAATTTCTCTTTCATTACGAAAGAATGTTAAAAAAAAATTGACTGAACTGACCATTGACTTTCTGAACTAAAATACCATAAATTTAGGACATCATGAACTTATAGTACTTCGAAAATATTTTATATTTAACTTTCAATTTGCAAAAAATTGTTATTTTTTTACCTTTTATATTTTATTATTGTTATGTAATTATATTCATTGTTTCAAATCTAATAAACAGGCGCCTCCTGCGGGTTGGGGTTGGAACGGATGGGTGCTATCGGTGTCGGGTAGCGTTTATTTTTCCCCTCGTGGACTTATTGTTCCTATACCTCACGGGTGGCTGTCCACGAGTGGGTGATTTCGGTCCCCGCTGCCTTCGGCACCGTATACCGGTCGTGCTGCGCACGCACCGGATAATCCCTTAAATTGCACATAGAATAGTATAAACCTCTAACTGAACGAACCTCCGGCTCGGGTCCGAAAAATTCGCAAAAAGGCGCGACGCTCAAGTTTCGATCGGGTCGGGATTCCGACCCGGACCCGGGGAGTTATTAATGAGCGAAAGTGTTTTAATTACCGACCGAAACCGAAGTTGGAAGAGAAGTCAAAACAGCGAAAAGTTCGCCTCCGCCGAGGGTTGCCGGTACACGTTCGGTCCGGGAAGGAAAAGGCAGGGGGTTCCCAGGGAGCGATTTATGCCCCAAACCGCAGCGCAGGTCCGACCCGTATCTCCGTAAGTCGGGGGGCCAGAAATTCGAAAGTCGTACGTACGCAACCGGGACGTCGTCAGGTTTGATAAATTCGAAAATTCTTTTCCGTACGACGATTAGAACCGAAAAAATCCTTTAAAAATCGATCGATAAAATGTAATTTTCGAATTCTTTTTCACAGTTCCACCTTCCGCCACCAGGTGGCGCAATCTGTTTATATGATCATAACTGAAATCGTTAAGACTTTCGATGTCTAGTCGAATGAGCCATACCCCGTCGTTTTCATGCCCGTAGAACCGAAGATAGGAAAGCGCCCCCTAGTGGTGAAAAAACGAAATAAAATCGGTAAGCTCTTTCGATGTCGAGTCGAATTGATTTAGACTACCTGAGTTCTAGTTCAAAGACAGGGACCTGTAGAAAAACTTAAAACTTAAAAAAAAAAATCGATAACGGGCGAAGCCCGCTTTTCCCTATCATAATATCTGGATAGGGGGTCCTTATTACTTTAATTATGATGTTTGGAATCAGTTTGGTGGACATCCGTAACATAGTTTCTTAGTTATAGAAACGGACCACAGTTAAAAGAAAAAAGCGGGGGGGGGGGGGGGGGTTGGCGATGACACTGCTTTTCCTCAAACAACTTATGTAGACTACCTGAGTTCTAGTTCAAAGACAGTGAGCTGTAGAAAAACTTAAAACTAAAAAAAAAAAAAAAAAAAAAAAAAAAAAGAAATCGATAACGGGCGAAGCCCGCTTTTTCCTATCATAATATCTGGTTGCCACTCTAAAACAAAAACTGAAAATACTCGTAATGCAGTTTTTAGACGCGGCCTACTTCTTAAAATCGTAATATCTAGCCGGCACTGTAATGGAAATCTTTCTTTTGCTTTAATTATACAAATAACGATGATTAATTATACAATAAAATAATATATCGGCTCGTAATGAAGATATGACAATAATTTTTAGATATTCTGAAAGCAGAATCCATTTAGCGTCGCCCTGTCAAAGTTTGGAATTTCTGCGCCTCTTAGAATCAGAGATTGGGACCCCTCTGAAAAAAAACCCAATTGAACGTCACGTGACCACCGTAAAAAAATTGCGCCTCTACTCTTGAAAATATTCCTCTTGTCTGAAAATATCCGGTCACGTGTCGTTTTTCTGCATTGGTTACAAATGATTAGAAATAGATTGCTTCATTAACCTGTTTTTAATTCATATCTTCCGATTTTGCTGGTCGAATTGTACAATCTTTTTTTTGTTGAAATCAGGATTTTTTTTTACGTGTGATGGCCGATTTGGGGGTCCAGAGATTAATTCTTTCATTGTTTTTCGAAAACGGACTTGAGCATTACATGAAAGCTGTCAGGTGAATTTGCTCTTTCTTCCTTCCAAACATCTGCGTTCCAGGCAGTCTGGGGTCTCGACATGCCGCGCCGAAAGAATTAAAAAATTATTTTTTATTGATCGATTTTTAAAGGATTTTTTAAGTTCTAATGGTCGTACGGGAATGATTTTTCGAATTTCTGAAAGCAAATGCTCTCCTGAATCTGTCTGTCCCGTTTCCGAATTTCTGACCCCCCGACTTCCGTAGATCCGGGTCGGTTTAAAAACCCGCACTGCGGTTTGGGGCTTAATTTGCTCCTGGCAACCCTGCCTTTTTCGAGAATCGTCTCCACCGGCAACCCTCGGCGGAGGCGAAGTTTTCGCTGTTTTGACTTCTCTTCCGACTTCGGTTTCGGTCGGTAATAAAAACAGTTTCGTCGGTTAATAACGCCCCGGGTCCGGGTCGGAGGCCCGACCCGATCGAAACTTGAGCGTCGCGCCTTTTTTGCGAATTTTTCGGTCCGCGTCCGCCGTCGGTGCGTCGATTAGTCCAGGAGCCTTTGCGGGTACAAAGGCGGAGTGCACAGACACACACACACACACACACACACACACACAGACGTTTACCGCGCTTAATATTAGTGACTAGCTGGCTTCGCCCGCCAGCGGGCCCCTAATTTACATCGGTGCCTCGAATTGTAGAAAATCTCGAATCTTGTAAAACCTCAAACCGGACGAACCGCCGACCCGGGTCCCCGCTGCCTTCGGCACCGTATACCGGTCGTGCTACGCACGCACCGGGTAATCCCTTAATTAGCACATTGAATTGTACAAACCTCTAACCGAACATTCGGATGCTGCCCTCTTATGATCCATCACTTCCCTTTTGATAAGAACGAAACTCTCAGATATAACCTTCGTAATATCATTTTCAATCCTTCAAACTCTCAAAAGTTAAAAGAGAATTATAATATTCTCAATAAAAATTTCTCTTTCATTACGAAAGAATTTAAAAAAAAATACCATAAATTTAGGACATCATGAACTTATAGTACTTCGAAAATATTTTATATCTAACTTTCAATTTGCAAAAAATTGTTATTTTTTACCTTTTATATTTTATTATTGTTATGTAATTATATTCATTGTTTCAAATCTAATAAACAGACGCCTCCTGCGGTGGGGGTTGGAACGGATGGGTGCTATCGGTGCCGGGTAGCGTTTATTTTTCCCCTCGTGGACTTATTGTTCCTATACCTCACGGGTGGCTGTCCACGAGTGGGTGATTTCGGTCCCCGCTGTCTTCGGCACCGTATACCGGTCGTACTGCGCACGTACCGGATAATCCCTTAAATTGCACATGGAATAGTATAAACTTCTAACTGAACGAACCTGCGGCTCGGGTCCCCGCTGCCTGCGGCACCGTATAGCAGTCGTGCTGCGCACGCGCTGCAGTATACGTTAGTTCCACCTTCCGCCACCAGGTGGCGCAATCTGTTTATATGATCATAACTGAAATCGTTAAGACTTTCGATGTCGAGTCGAATGAGCCATACCCCGTCGTTTTCATGCCCGTAGAACCGAAGATAGGAAAGCGCCCCCTAGTGGTGAAAAAACGAAATAAAATCGGTAAGCTCTATCGATGTCGAGTCGAATTGATTTAGACTACCTGAGTTCTAGTTCAAAGACAGGGACCTGTAGAAAAACTTAAAACTTAAGAAAAAAAAATCGATAACGGGCGAAGCCCGCTTTTCCCTATCATAATATCTGTATAGGGGGTCCTTATTACTTTAATTATGATGTTTGGAATCAGTTTGGTGGACATCCGTAACATAGTTTCTTAGTTATAGAAACGGACCACAGTTAAAAGAAAAAAGCGGGGGGGGGGTGTCTATATAAACAACTTATATAGACTACCTGTGTTCTAGTTCAAAGACAGTGAGCTGTAGAAAAACTTAAAACTAAAAAGAAAAAAAAAATCGATAACGGGCGAAGCCCGCTTTTCCCTATCGTAATATCTGGTTGCCACTCTAAAACAAAAACTTAAAATAATAATGCAGTTTTTAGACGCGGCCTACTTCTTAAAATCCTAATATCTAGCCGGCACTGTCATAAAAAGCGGGGGGAGGGGGGGGGGGTTGGCGATGACACTGCTTTTCCTCAAACAACTTATGTAGACTATTATTCGTCTTTCAGGAGATGGCGCCTGTCAATCATTCATGACGCAGAAGCGGACGAGTCCAATAGCTCCCGAACGGTCAAACTGTTAACGCGGGAAAGTGTAGTTTGCCACATTCAAAGCTTTGTCGCCTTTTTCTCCCTTTTGCTAGTGGGGCTGGGCTGTTTTTAAGTAGATTTCGTAAGAAATACTACTTATTACATTCTCCCCAATGTTGGAATTTTTGAAACATTTTTGCAGATCTACGCCGATCATGACTCCCAGAACCCAAAACCACCCCCAGTTCAAAACTTTATCTATCTATATATCTGTGCCACTTTTTTATGGACACGATAACGTCAATAATTCTGCACAAATCTCTTCGATACATAAAATCAAGGGGCATAAAATCTCGGTCAAGTTCGTTAATGGGCAAATCGAACCAAGGTGGGGGGGGGGGGGGGACTTTTTGTGAAAAAAGAAAAAACATAATTTCTTAATTAGGATACGTATGGAATCCGTTTAAAGTTATTATTACTTCTAGGAAAAGGGCCAAAAATGTATGTAGGACAGATTTTTGATATCATTGAAAATGGCCCCAATTGGGGGGGAGGGGTGTTAGAAGAAAAAAAATCATAACTTCGTCAATTCACAAGATATTAAATCCGCTTAAATTTATTATAAATCCTCTCAATATTATCTAAAACTTTCATATTGACTAGTTTTTTATAGGACCAACCCTTATAGAAAAAAAAAATCCCTGACGGCTCCGCCTGCAAACAAGTTAGGTTTCGAAGTGGGCGGTTCCAACTGTCGCATCATGGCAAAAAGGTCATTTCTTCCGCAATTTCCAACAAACAGCAGCCCCAAAGTCTGCGTCTTCAAAATCTACCTGTGCCTGTAGGCCGAGCCGTCAGGGATTTTTTTCTAATTATGTAGTTCTAATTTTTATGAATTCTTTTAGTTTGTAAGATTTTATTTCAGTTTTGTTGTAATAGCATTTTTTTTTTTTTTGTAAATTAACTTTATAGTTAAAAAATAAATAATAAAAGATTCAGAATATAAATGAAAAAAATATACACGTTCTTTACCTAACAAATCCCGTAGTATAATAAATTTTTACATCCCGATTTTCAACGGAAAATTGGGAAATTATATAAAGAGATTTGAGGTATCAAGATTTAATCTTTTTTTTTTTCGTTCTTTCTTTCTCTTTTTTTTTTTTATTTTTTAGAATTCATAAATTTTGTTCATAAAATTGTAGAATATTCATAACAATATATGCAAAATATGACATACATTGTAAGATAAATTAGAAGTATTATCTAGATTTATGGTTTCAAATTATGAACTTCATCAAGTTTCTATGTTTCGGGACGACTAATTTATTTTTCATTGTGGGTCGGGTTGAATATAACTGTTTCGGGTTCGGGTTAACCCGACTTTTCAAAAGGCAATTCAGAATATTTTTTTCAAATTCAAAACTTATATAGTATTTGAATATGAATGAGTATTTTTTTTCTTTTAATGAATGATAAAACTGATATTAGATATATAATTGCTGACTATTATTCCATTGTTACATTAAAAAAAAGGGGGGGGGGGGGTAATTTTCTTTTAATTTGGATTTCGGGTTGGGTCAAGAAAATTTTTTGCGGATTTCGACTTCAAATAGAATTTTTTGGATTATCCAACCGGTGCAGAACAGTGAAAGTTTCTCGGGTCGGGTTTTGGTGTATCCATTTCCTTAAATATAAAGGTCAGAATATTTTTTCAGATGTAAAGGCAAATTGTAGATTGTAGTTTTGTATATTGTAGACTAATAATAATAATTAATTTTCAGAACTGAGTTAAAATTGGCATTATTTTTCTTTCATTTTAGGTTTCGGGTCAATATAAATTAATTTTTCATTGACCCATATATTGATCATTGTTTTTTTTATGACTTCAAATTGAATTTCTGGGTTCGGGTCGGGTACTATTCTATCCACGCAGGACTCTACTTTTAGATGAGTTTTGACTGAATCAGTGAATAGGGTGGGAGGAAGAGGAGGGGCGCTGTTATTAAGCATAAGACAGTTTTGACTATATTGCTAGAGGAGGGATGCCTTCAGGGAGGACTTTCGAAGGGAAGGTGACCCGAATTATCGTTCTCGTGCAAGGGAAACCCTGAAAACCTTGCACAGTCACCCCGCACGGAACGCGCTGGTATTGAACCTGCGCATTGAACCTGCATAGGAATATCGGGAGAGGTATTACTTGGCGATTTTTTTTATCCTAAAGCAACCCTTCCCCCCAACCCCATCCTGCCTTCCTCGAAATGGACTCGGTTCCGGAGAGGGAGGTTCCAACCGCCATTTCCTAATCTACGGACTATACCTGAGTTCTAGTTCAAAGACAGTGAGCTGTAGAAAAACTTAAAACTAAAAAAAAAAAAAAAAAAAAAAAAATCGATAACGGGCGAAGCCCGCTTTTTCCTATCATAATATCTGGTTGCCACTCTAAAACAAAAACTTAAAATACTAAAACTTAAAATAATAATGCAGTTTTTAGACGCGGCCTACTTCTTAAAATCCTAATATCTAGCCGGTACTGTCATAAAAAGCGGGGGGAGGGGGGGTGTTGGCGATGACACTGCTTTTCCTCAAACAACTTATGTAGACTACCTGAGTTCTAGTTCAAAGACAGTGAGCTGTAGAAAAACTTAAAACTAAAAAAAAAAAAAAAAAAAAAAAAAAAAATCGATAACGGGCGAAGCCCGCTTTTTCCTATCATAATATCTGGTTGCCACTCTAAAACAAAAACTGAAAATACTCGTAATGCAGTTTTTAGACGCGGCCTACTTCTTAAAATCGTAATATCTAGCCGGCACTGTAATGGAAATCTTTCTTTTGCTTTAATTATACAAATAACGATGATTAATTATACAATAAAATAATATATCGGCTCGTAATGAAGATATGACAATAATTTTTAGATATTCTGAAAGCAGAATCCATTTAGCGTCGTCCTGTCAAAGTTTGGAATTTCTGCGCCTCTTAGAATCAGAGATGCCCCCCCCCCCTCTGTAAAACCCGAGTTGAACGTCATGTGACCTCACCTCCGTCAAAGAAAATGCCGATCCAGACAATCGTCTGGTCGTGCGTCTCCGATCTGGGAATCGCAGCTCGGAAAGAAAAGAAAAATAATTTTTTATCGATCGATTTTTAAAGGATTTTTACGGTTCTAATCGTCGCACGGAAACGATTTTTCGAATTTATGAGACCTGACGACGTCCCGGTTGCGTACGTGCGACTTACGAATTTCTGGCCCCCCGACTTCCGGAGATAGGGGTCGGACCTGCGCTGCGGTTTGGGGCTTAAATCGCTCCCTGGGAACCCCCTGCCTTTTCCTTCCCGGACCGCACGTGTACCAGCAACCCTCGACGGAGGCGAACTTTTCGCTGTTTTGACTTCTCTTCCGACTTCGGTTTCGGTCGGTAATTAAAACAGTTTCGCTCATTAATAACTCCCCGGGTCCGGGTCGGAATCCCGACCCGATCGAAACTTGAGCGTCGCGCCTTTTTTGCGAATTTTTCGGTCCGCGTTCGCCGTCCGTGCGTCGCCTGGTCCCGGAGCCTTTGCGGGTACAAAGGTGGAGTGCACAGACACACACACACACACACAGACGTTTACCGCGCTTTATATTAGGGATTATTACCATTTCTAATCCCTTCCCCTTCTTTCACTTTATTCCTACTATCTTCCTTACATTCCCTTTCTACATATTCTCTTAATGATTTCTCGTTGTTTAACCCTAATAATTCATTAGCCACGTCAGGATGTAAAATTACCTGTTCCTTACTATTATCAATTATCGCGCAAAGTACATCCTGATGAATTACATTAGTTTGACCGCGTTTTGCAATAGCTAAAGGTAACTGAATTAATGGCGATTTCACTGCCTTACCAAATATCCCTTGTAAATATATGCTACCAGCCCCTCTTAATTTCTCTGCTGGTACTAAATCTTTATGAACGACGCTAATTTGGCAACCAGAATCCACCAATCCTTTTGTTATCTTCCCATTTACACTAACTTCCACTTTCTCGAGATTATTTAACTTCTCTCCAATAACTTTAGCTCTCCAATTCCCTCTTGCTCCGATTCTTGCCATACTCGCTCCCCTTGGTAATTCTTTAATTCCTCGCACTGAGACATTATTGATACTAGCCCTTGGTTCTTGTCAGTTATTAATTTGATTACTTCCCTCATTATTTCCTTTTGTACAAAATCGCTGAACATGTCCTCGTTGAGAACACTTGAAACAGATAGGCGTCGTATCATTAGGTTTCTTATATTCCGGTTTTCTACCCAAAAATGGACTAACCTCATTATTCCCATTTTGTCTCCAATTACTACTAAATCCCTCATCTTTTGCCCTTCTAGAATCTTCATTATTAACATACCTTTCTTTACCTTTATAGCCCTTATAAGTTACCGCATAAGATTTTTGTTTAGCATCAAAGAAATTATCACATTCCTTAGCAATTTTTGAAACTTCTAACCAATTACTGTGCTGAGTTAATCCAATATGCGTCGCGGTTTCCTCATCTAGAGTAGTTAACAACTTATCCGTGACAATTAACTGATTAACCTTCTCATACGTATCTGCACCTCTAGTCTTACAGTAATTTTCCCACGTTGCTATTAAACGTGACACAAATAATACATGAGTTTCATTTTGATTCCTTCTAGCCTTCTTGAAATTTTCCAAACACGCCTTCGGTGTCGGCTCGTGTTCCCTTAGAACTAATTCCTTTAATTTCTCATAACTCTCAATTTGTTCCCTAGTAGTGTATATTAGCAAGTTATCTGCCTTATCTCCTAACATATTTAGCAGAATTTCGGCCTGCTGGGTTTCCGGTACATTTTTTGTTTGGAATGCTCGTTCTAAACTGCTAAAAAACAGATTCCATCCCTCAGTCCCTTCTGGAACCTTGATAGACAAAGTTTTAACACTTTTAATCAATTTCTCTAAGCTACTCTCATGATTAGATTCTCTAGTCCCATTAGCGTTATTAGCCGAACTTTGAATCTTTATCCTTTCCAACTCTAACTCATGTTCCAATCTCAATTTTTCAGCCCTTTCTTCTCTATCTAACTTTTCTCGTTGTAACTTTTCCTCCCTTTCTAAAGTTTCTCGTTGTAACTTTTCCTCCCTTTCTAACTTTTCTCGTTGTAACTTTTCCTCCCTTTCTAACTTTTCTCGTTCTAACTCCCTTTCTAACTTTTCTCGTTGTAACTTTTCCTCCCTTTCTAACTTTTCCCGTTCTACTACTAACGCTTCTTGTTCTAAGCGTTCCGTAACAATAGTGCTAGATAATTCCATAACGGCTCCCTCTTCATATTCGTCGCTCTCCACTATCTTTTTCTTAAGCTTAAACCTGGTATCATCTTCCGAGACCTCAATTCCTAACTCTCCACATATCGCCTGAAGATCCACCCTTTTTAATTTTAGTAAGAAAGCCATACCTTCTACTGATAACTATTACCACCCTACAACAATACTTAATCACAATATCAAATTAATACTTCCTCAAATCCTACCCTCATAAGTTACCTCCACCTATTATACTATTTAACATATTTCAAATAAGTAATAATACAATAATAAATTTCCTTAAACAATGATACCCCACAATTTGCTTCCAATAACAAAGTAACAATAATTTCAATTTGATTAATATGCAATAAAGATTTTAAATTTATCATAAATAATAAAATACAATTTACACAATAATACTGATACGTTGCAATTTGAATAAAACACTGATGCCAATCACTACATAAAAATATCCACCTAACAAAAATTTGCATGAAATACACATAAATCTCAATAAAATATTTCAATTTCAAAATTAGTTCTCACCTTAAAAAGTAAATCACAGCACTTTTTTTTTTCTCAGGGCCTTCAGTTCTTCCTTGAAGGTTATTTCAATTTAATTTAAATTCTACACAAATTTCCTTTCCTCATTTACTATCAATATTTCAAACTTAAAGCAAACAATATCACTTAATTTAAATATTACTTTAATAATAATTTAAATTTAAGAAATTTCAATTATTCCTTCCAACTATTAACACAATACATTAATTTTAATCATTGATCTTATCCGTTTAAAACAATTAGAAAATCACTTCTAGTAATTAATATAAGATCCTTTTCTTAAAACAATAGTGTAAAATGGTTGTTAATATCTCATTTGATTTAGACCAATTATTATATTGCACATAAATTATTATAAATTAACCACAACATTAACCCAAATTACCATCAATTATACACAATAAAATAAAAAAAATAGGTTCGAGAATGTCAGTAGAGTAAAATGATCAAAACACCTTACCTCGTACTTCATTCGCTGGGGCAATTCTCTGCTCACTTTTCCACAGGGTAAATCTTGCACTCTCGGGCCACAATCACTGCACCTTGCTTCACAATGCACAAAAAACACTACGCACAACACTACACTAACACAGCACCACCACTAATTCACTTCACTGTAATGACGATAGGCTAGCTGGCACTGGTCTACGACGATAGGGCACAAACACTTACACAAGACGATCCGGCATAAACTGACTTAATACGGCTAACTGGCGCTGGTCTTCGACGATAGAGCACAAACACTTCCGCTAGACGATCCGGCACAAACTCTCAGTAACACGGCTAACTGGCACTGGTCTTCGGTGATTCAATCCCGTCGCTGCCACCATTGTCGGATTCCACTTCTCCGTCCACACAACTTCGCAATAAATCCGGTCTTTTGATATGCTGCCACCACCGATATGAAAACGTGATATCGGGCACGATACTTGATGTATATTCAAGAAAAACCTAACTCTTTCAATTAAAGTTAAAGTAACAATTTATTAACACTATTTACATTTAAACTCGGATGTAAATTATCCGGTTTAACACTAAATCAAAACAATTACAGAAAACGCTCTACGTGTACCGTTATACTACGTTCATTTATTCCACACTGAGATTTTTATTCATCTCACACCCGCTCATTCCCCGAGCAACCTTCACACTTCGCTGCTTCGTCCGAACTCAACACCGGTCTCAAAGCTCCAACTCTGAACGATCTTACACCTTCGCTTCCTACGTTAGAACTAACTTTTTCTCTCTCGTAAATTGTAGAACATCCTCCTTTCTACGGGGTTTCTCCTCTGTTTCCAAGGGTCCTTGGACAACCCTTCCTCCCTCTTGACGGATCTGTCTTCCTGAACAAAAGAGTGCAATCGCTTTCTTATCTCTGAAAGACCACATTGCAATGGAAATACTTCCTTCATTCTGTTCCACTCGCCACCCTTCGGATTAAGATTTTCTAAAGGACGCCTTTAACGGTACACAATAGATACATATACAATACATACAATATGCTAATCCCTTAAGAATAGCTTTCAACTCTTGCAGCTGATTCTAAGAAACCTGACAATATTATTTAAGGATTACAGTCTAAAATCAGCAAATATAAAACAGAGATACAAAGATTATATTTTTGATTGTCGACTTTTAGAAAATTTCTACAGAGGGAGGAAATGAAAATAGGTACGTTGGAAAGTTCGTATCCTATATAATTATGGATATTTTAAATCTACAATAGTTACCCTTTAAAAAATATTTTATTTAACACATCTGAAAGTTATAGTCAGGAATTAAAAATATTGAAGGAAAATAATATAATTTTCAAGTAATGAAAAATATTTAAATTTTTCATTTTTTTAAATCCGTTTTTGTGTCAACTAGATTCCGGCATTGGTCTTCAACCACAATCCCCTTATTTTAGAAAATGGTCGATTGAATTGATAAAGGGCTGTGGAGTTTACAAGTTTCGTAGAGATGTACAGGGTTATTCAAAATGAGTCATCCGTTTCCGAAATTCCATATTTCAAAAATAAACGACACAAAATTATAAGTAATACATGAATACAAAGGAAACATATTGAAGTTTCATATTGTGAACAATAGATAGCGCACGTGTGTTCTTCGTGAAACTGTTTCATGAAAGTTGTTTTAGAAGCTGACTTTTCCCCCAAATAAAGGAAGATCTTACCACCTTCGTTTTCCAACAAGATGGGACACCACCCCACTTGTTTACAAAGGTACGTCGTTTCCTTAACACGGAGCTACCTTGCAGTTGGATCGATCTCAGTGGACCAGACTTGATGTTACACAGCCAGCCACCTACGTCACCTGATATGACTTCATGCGATTTCTTCCTTTGGGGGTTGTAAAAGATAAAGTTTATGTGCCACCATTTTATGTGAACAAATAACGGATTTTTGCTGTACAATCAATTACTAGTGGTACTTTACAACGTGTTTGGCAGGAATTTACATACCGGCTTGACATTATACGTGTAACTAAAGGAAGTTATATTGAACACTTGTAAAAAAAAAACTAATGCAAACTAAACAATATTTTCCCTTATATTACTTATCATTCTGTGTCGTTTATTTATGATAATATATCATTTTAAATCGGATTATTCATTCTGAATAACCCTGTATAATACCTTCACTAAAGCTTTGATTGTCGTCATACAGTGACAAAGTTCTTTCTTTGCCATTGTCATCATAAATGTATTGTTGGCTAATATTAAAAATGTATCCTCAAAAGTACTACGGTACGCCGATGTTATAAAAATAGTGGTAAAAGACCTGCTGTAGCGCTCATACACTAACTTCTAACTGTCACATAATTTCAATTTTTCCTATTATTGAATTAGAAAAAACATGTACTGTCATCTGAAATTTGTTTGAAAACAGTAGCACAATTCAAAGATTTTGTACCGGTTTTTCAATAATTTTCAAATATGAAGTTTTATTAAATCTATCTCATATAAGGAACATTTGTTTTATATAATAATGTCAAAGAAACTAGGGAGAGCGTAACAAAGTTGCCATATTTGCACAATTGGCAAATGATTGATTGCCCGTACCTGACGAGAGCAAATTACAAGCAAATTATGAGTAATCTTTGAGTTCACTTTCAAACATGGGCATCATGGTTGTAATGTCCTTTGAAGTAAATGTGAATACCATTAAATATTTTGAAAAACATTCTTGCGCCGAATAAAGTTTGCTCAGATACGCCATTTTGTTATGCATCTTATTATGGAAGATTCATAAAAAGATCCCGTCTTAATGTTGAGTAATATTAGAAAGAGAATTTATTGGTGACCATATTAGTAATTTCGAGTGTCTTTGAGAAAACTAAAATCGGAATATATAAGCATATAATTCTATCTTGAATGCTGACATGTTTAAAAATGTATGCGAATTACGTCATTGTGATGGATGTAATTAGAGTAAAATATTTGATCAACAGATGTATGTATTAAGAAATAATTTTTGGGGTGAATTTGTTTAGGTGCGTTAGTAATTATATAAATACGTAGCACTTATAGTCGTCGTCTGGTCCGTCCGTCTGCCCGCATATAGCATCGGAGAAACTACCCAACCAAATGATTTGAAATTTAATCTATATAATCGTTGCAAAATTTTGTCGAGTCATTTTTAATTTTATGAAAATTGAATCAAATTTAAAAGATATTAAAAAAAAAGTTTTCTTTATTCTATTGAATCCTATCATACGTAATTACTTTAATGATATCCCATGATAGGTAACGATTCCAGGTTGCCATGGTGATTATGTCCTATTTAAGATGGAGTCCTATAATTTCCGTATTACTGAATTTAAAAACGGAATTTGTGTACTAAAATTATTTAATTGTAGCAATCCTATAATCAATCGACAGTTTTTTGAATTGATATTTCCGGAGAAATAGATATTAAATGGAAAAAGTGTCTAAATATGGATTTCAAGTTCTGAAATTTTCAAAGCTAGGCTTAAGTTTCCCATTGGGATTTTCAGTAAACGTCAACAAAAGATAAAATGTTGCCAACTTAAAATGTACTTATTTCATTACGGAAATGAATCATATCATAATAACAGACGATATAATTAATTTCACTGAAATAAAAACGATGTTGTCTTTACATTGTCTTGTATTGGATATTTGTGCATAGTATAATTTCAATGCAATATAATTGTAATTAATTGTTTGTAAAAGTGTATTGAAACCTAATTTCATGAAATAAAATTAATATCTATAATATGAAAATCTGCACATAAAATAATTTTGTATTCATGCATTTTTGCATAAGAGTGCAACAACTATTGCACCTAGATCTGAATATTTATAAAACTAGTTATAGTACGAACGGACCTCATTTGTCACGTTTGATATACAATTTCCAACTTGTTTAATTAGATGTCATTTTTATCAATTAAAATGAAATAAAATTTATTTGGATTAATACTTTGATTTTAATTTAACGGGATGTTTATTAAAATTATTTTCCACAAATAAAATACTTGAAAATATTGGTCACCTTGATTCAAAAATTTATTAAACATAATAGTTTTCATCTGGAGATAAGTCATGGATTAAAAAACCACTACAATAACTAAAATTGAAAATATGCCTAAATTTATATTACTTGCGAGCTTGAAGGGAAAAAATAATGGAATAAGAAAATCGAGTTACGTACACTAAATGTGCTCACAATCAAAACACATGCAGAATGCATGATATATTGCTGCCGTCTTGGATCAATTATTAAAGTAAATTGTACCTTATTTTCAAGTGTTAGTCTTATTAGTAAATGTGCATCTGTCGTTTAATGCCAGTATCATATGTAAAAAGATCGTCTGTATGCAATCAGGGACAAATATAGTGATTGGATATAAAAAATTACTCGTCACGTCTTATAAGTAAATGGGCGTCTGTCGTTTAATGCCACACTTCTGTATGCAATCTGGGACAAATATAATGATTGGATATAAGAAATTACTTGTCACGTCTTATTAGTAATTTTGCGTCTGTCGTTTAATGCCACACTTCTGTATGCAATCTGGGGCAAACATAATAATTGGATATAAGAAATTACTTGTCACGTCTTATTAGTAAATGCGCGTCTGTCGTTTAATGCTCTTGTATGCAATCAGAGGCAAATATTATGATTGGATATAAGATATTACTTGTCACGTCTTATTAGTAAATGTGCGTCTGTCGTTTAATACCACACTTATGTATGCAATTAGGAACAAATATAATTTTTGAATATAAGAAATTACCTATCACGTCTTATTAGTAAATGTGCGTCTGTCGTTTAATTCCACACTTCTGTATGCAATCTGGGACAAATATAATGATTGGATATAAGAAATTACTTGCCACGTCTTATTATTAGTAAATACGCGTCTGTTGTTTAATGCCACACTTCTGTATGCAATCAGGGACAAATATAATGATTAGATATAAAAAATTACTTGCGACGTCTTATTAGTAAATGTGCGTCTGTCGTTTAATCAGGCCCCGACTAGCAAGTTTTTGTGGCCAGGGCACTTTCAATTTTTCGTGCCCCCTTAGATTGCTTGATTTACCGATACAAGTTTTTTTACTTATTACACAGTTATTTGAAAAGAGTCAACTTAAAAAAATAAGTTTTCCGGAAAATTGAAAAGTGGTTCCAGGAATAAAAATAAAATATTTTTTCTATTATTTATTGAGATATGCTTTTAACCATAGATTGAGTTTTTGTCATTTCATCGTATTTTCAAATATCACAGTTTTTCTAGTTGTGTCACTTTTTTAATAAATGTGCAGTATGATAAAATTGAATGATTTGAAAAATATAGTACATCAATTACTAGAAAATACTTATAAGAAGTCTGCTTATTAATGATGTTATTGATATTAAATGATAAAACCAATCTGATACTGAGTGCTAACAAAAGTCCTAAAAGAAATAAAAACTTTGTTACAATTATGATTTTTTTAATGGAAATTTAGATGAAATTATGAAAAATTTCGTGCCCCTCAGAAATTTTGTGCCCAGGGCATGGGCCCCGGGTGCCCGTGCGATAGTCAGGACCTGCGTTAAATGCCACACTTATGTATGCAATCAGGGACAAATATATAATGATTGGATATAGAAAATTACTTCTCACGTCTTATTAGTAAATGTGCGTCTGTCGTATAATGCCACACTTCTGTATGCAATCAGCGACAAATATAATGATTGGATATAAAAAGTTACTTGTCACGGCTTTCAGTAAAATTATTTTTGCATATAAATCTTCATTTTATACTAAATCGAGAACGCTCTGCAACAGCGCTGTCCAACGTGGCAGACTCGAGCGCTATGGCGCCCTTTTACGGTTTTCTTTGCACTCTTTAGAAAGTTTTCTATTACTAGCTTTTTAAAAAAATAAAAACCATTTTAAAGGATGCTTTCTTCAAAATCATTAATATTTGCAATTTTTAAAAATTAATACTATAAGCAAGATTAATTTTTCTGACATTCTCCCCTACAAAAATGTTTGAGATCCGTCCTTTATCAGAAAAAAATGTAATTCTAAATTTACTATGATTTATGTTTTTCTTAAAATTATTTTTAAAAGGGGATTTTCTGAATTGTAGGGGCCTTATGTTTACCAGTGTGAGATTTATAGGCATCTCGTATAAGACGTTTGTGAGTCGCTACCACTACTATGATGAGATAATATTGTTGCGAATTTTCAGTTATGTTAATAATGGCGTCCTTCATTGTTTTCAACCACATAATGTGTGCTCTTGCTTACTGAAAGGTTGGACAGTTGGATAGGCCAACTCTACGACTTTGTAATTGACATTTTTCCCGTAGCTCATAGGGTTTTTGAAATAGGAGCACTATCTCCACAGTTGACCGCTAGGTGGTCCTGTAGGAGGTCTCATATTGTAGTATACAGCCACTTTACGTAGACACCAAGTTTATTATTACAGCTGTCGCCGTTTTCAAGTTAATCGTGGGTTGACAGGAATTTAGTGAGCACTCTGTATATTGAAAGTTGTTGCACTTGAGTATGTTTGTATGTTATAAAGTGGATATAAGTATATTAGATGTATGCATGTAAGCATATAAATAAGGAAGGTATGTGTTAAAATATGGAAAAAAAGAATGGAGTATTCAATATGAATATAATTGGGAAACAAATAAAAAATTGTTAATAATCTTAATCACATTGGCACATAAATAAAGTCTGATCATAAATAAAGCAGACTTTCCTTCACTCTTCTTAATCTAACTATTCATAAATCAGATATTTTTTTCGTCAGCTTCAGAGCTTGGAGATACCAAAGAGTTTGATACCAATCGAGATACAGAAGAACTCGAAATTACCAGTAAGTTGTCTATATAATCCTTTTTAAATAAATGTGTTTCATTTCCCTTTAAAATTTTATAGCTTAAAAAATTCCATACAAACAATGCTACTTACCATCAGCCGTTGCTGGAACAACTTTGTTATCTCCATTAAGTGGAATACAATTATTCAATCCAATACACATGAGTAATAACACTAAAACAGTTACGTTAGATAATTCCATTGCCATGGTTTATAAAAAGCTACAAATCACTTATTTTACAAACTTATGAGAAATTCTATCCAACTGTAAACACGTTTCATTGAACCATCTTACACCTTCTCGAACAAATGATGAGAGAGTGCTATCACAAAAAAAGCATTTCCAATTTCTTATCAAAATTTCCAAACATTTCGTAAGGCAGCTGTTTGGTTACCTGCCTATCAGTAGAGAGTTAGGCAAATAAAAATGTCGTAAAAAATACTTCGGAGCTATTTAATCATGTAAATAGGTAAGAAAATCGAAACTGATGTGAACTTTAGCTACAGATATGGTTCTTAATCTCATTTCTTAGCTAAAAATAAGGTTAAAATAGATTTTTAATACACTGTATATTCAAAATGTATCTGGATACCACTATTACAATCATCTTCGCTTATAAGAACAACATTTTTGCTGAGATAAATTATTTTATTAAGTAGTATACTCCATTTACCAGCATCAAATATTTTGCCATTAAAAAATATTTAAAACTAGCTGACTCACCCGACGTTGCCCGAGCACTTGATAATAAATTTAAACAAACATCAAGTTTGTTTGATTTTATATCTTTAACCCGATTTTGTATGAAATTATATTTTTTATTTAAAAATTCGCAAAAATATATTGATATTTAGTAGTTAAAGTGCTTGGAAGAAGACATTTTCCTTTTTCTCTACGTAGGGTCGTTTCGTATTTTTTTTAAAAAAAGTTCTTGTTGTCCGAATTTTTTGAAATTTTAATCTGTTATAAATATAACGGTTTTACAGCCAGTGTAAAAATTTCGAGAAAAAGTATTGCTATCTAGTTGTAAAAGAAAAGTGTTTTCTCCTCGTTTTTCTTTTTTGTTTTACTGTTTTTGTTGTTGTTGTTGTTTGTTTGTTTGTTTTGTTTGTTTGTTTGTTTTTGTTTTGTTTTGTTTTTTGTTTGTTTGATTGTTTTTGCGTCAGCTCTTTTAACATAACAATAAAATAAAAGTTCTCATCTTTTGAGTTTTCTTAAAGTTTAATTGTTAATAACTGTATCTGAGCTCTCTTTAAAATTTCGTGAAAAAATATGTATATTTAGTAGTGAAAACATGAGTCGAAGTAGAGGAAAGCCACACCGAAACACCCGCTTTTTTTCCTTCGAAAATTTCTCATATATATATATATATATTAATACTTCTATACATCCGGATGTTTCGACACTTTTGTAGGTGATGTAAATCTGGTCTACCATTAAAGCACCGAATAACCTCGTTCGCCGGTGCTTATAAAACGGATTACATCATCGCATGGTTGAGTATTTGATGAAAAATCCTAGCCAAAAAGGCAGAAATTAAAATATGGTCAACAATTGTAAAAATCATATTTTATAATATCTAACTAACATGTGCATCGATCTATGTGTATTTCAGGAATATGAGTCATATCCGGCGGCTCCTAGCCCCAGTTTAAGTGAATGTTTCTTTGTAAGGAAACGTATATGTTTCAGCTTTGTTATTGCGTTTAAATGTGTACTTTGACGTGTGCATTTAAATAATTTTACTTTTCTCATAATAATAAAATAATTTAAATTGACAATGGATTAATATTAAGTCTTTTTATATCTAATTTATTGAAAAATATTTATTGAAATATATTATCCAATATATTCAAAGCTTTTTAAAGCTATGTCGGGGTTTGTCGGACCATTTTTGAATTATAATCGTATTGGTTATATTTTTGAAGGCATTTTTCTTTTAATGTTCCGCATATTGTTGTCATTTTTCGGGGAACTACAAACCTATTCAAAACACCCAAAAACCAGTTTCTCTTTACTATAGAGACTCAACTTTGGTAAATACTAAATGCAAATAATATATATATATATATTACATGCATTAGTTTTTATAAATAATTAAACCTTTATGTGTAGTAAAATTAAACACATTTAATTAAACATTACTTGTAAATAAAACAAACCTATCAACAATTAATTTCCTCTTATAAACAACTAAGAATTAACTAAACATTGTATCATATATTTATTGAAAATTAATTTTGGACAGGATTTTGCATCAAATACTCCACTGTGTACCGATTAGAAGAAGGTTTCAGCTTTAAGAGCATTCGTTTGTCGGAACTTTTGAAATTTCGCCTAGAGGTGCGTCGCCATAAAGGGGAAAAACGTCCTTCGGAAAAACAACCCAATTTTGATTTTTTTTCTCAAAGGGTTAACAACGAAATTTTTCGAAATGATTGCGGCATTTGAGACGCAAGAGTACTATCTTTCCAAATATGTCTTCCAATTTTAACTGTACCGAACGCTTTAGCCTGTTTAGGTTGAAACAAAACTACTATATAACGCACACCAAAAGAAAAAAAAAACGCGTGTTCGGTTCTTTATTTTCTCCCGATGCGTAAATCGGGTTTTGAACACGCACCAGCACTTTCGCCCGCTCGGAAAGAAAGAGATGAATTTTTATGAGTTTTTAATAAATATCTCGGGTAATTATCAAAAAATAAATAAAACTTTAAGACTTAGGTGCATTAGGAATTGCCTTGGACTATCCTGAACCAAATTTTCAGATTTGTACGGGTGGTACATTTCGCTAGCCATCGCAGACACACACACAGACCGAAACTTTTTTTTATTAGTATAGATGTAAAGTATTTTAAGTAGCCCAACCCAGGAAATTTCTTAATACTAAATTCTAGAATTTAAAAAAAAATTCAACCCATTAAAACTCAAATTTCAATATACAGGAAACTAAATAAATTTCTAAATAATTTAAAAATTCATGGAAAATAAAGGAATGTTTTTTGTAAAAATGCAGTTTCTCTTGAAGAGCGATAAATCAATAGGATGTTCTTATGTCAATGTCCGACGCAGAGCTTCAACTGCCTTCTACCCCGGAATAGTTTATATTTATATTTATTGATTGTTTAGAAATGATAAATCCTACCGGAATTCCACAATGTGTCCTCGGGAGCTACAAAAATGCTTCCCAGAAAAAATTCCTGAATTCAAAAGTGTATGTTATTAGTTAAAGAAACAAATTAGTTATACACTTTTCAGCAGAAGGTGAGGGAATAGGATTATTCGGTCTCGGCGTTACGGTCTTGGCGTTTCGGTACCGACATTCGGTTCCTATGCCATTTCGGTCCCTTGCCATTCGGTCCCCCCACCCTGTAACTCGGACTCTCATTGTTGTAGGCCCACCAAAATTTATATATTTCAACATCATAAGGTGCCATTATCATTTTTTATCAATCACCTAAATTTTATAAAAAGATAAAATTTAAACTCTTATAACTAATTACAAACTATCACAGGGTGCGGAAATTTTCTGTGAGTGCACAACGTGACATAATTTTACAGAATACAGTCACTGTTTTTAAACGAAGCCCTCTAAATTTTAGTATAGCGCGAATATAAGGGGCCGATAAATGCAAACACTTATAGCACGTATCCAAATAATCGTCGCAGCGCCCACAAATTCCACAAATTCGTAATCGTTTTAAGAGGAGAAAGGGTGGCTGTGGATTTTTTATAGAAGCCCCCCCATATTTTAGTGTATCATAAATATAAGCTCCCGAGAAATTAAAATACTTATAACTCAATCTGTAATTATCGTAGAACACTCATATTTTGTATAGTAAACGTAATCTTTATAAAGGGGGGGACTTTGTTGGGTTTTTATACCGTAGCCCTTAAATCTTAGTATAACGTCAATATAAGTGTCCGATAACTACGAACATTTATAACTCGGATCCAAATTGTCACAGTCCACACAAATTCCGTACGGTAAACGTAATCGTTTTACGGGGGGAGGACTCTGTGGATTTTTTTTATAGAAGACCCCCATATTTTAATGTCTCATTAACATAAGGTCCCTACAAATTACACCCCTTATAACTCAAGCTGTAATTATCGTAGAACACTCATATTTTGTATAGTAAACGTAATCTGTATAAAGGAGGACTTTGTTGGGTTTTTATACCGTAGCCCTTAAATCTTAGTATAACGTCAATATAAGTGTCCGATAACTACGAACATTTATAACTCGGATCCAAATTGTCACAGTCCACACAAATTCCGTACGGTAAACGTAATCGTTTTACGGGGGGAGGACTCTGTGGATTTTTTTTATAGAAGACCCCCATATTTTAATGTCTCATTAACATAAGGTCCCTACAAATTACACCACTTATAACTCAAGCTGTAATTATCGTAGAACACTCATATTTTGTATAGTAAACGTAATCTGTATAAAGGAGGACTTTTTTGGGTTTTGATACAGTAGCCCTTAAATCTTAGTATAACTTCAATATAAGTGTCCGATAACTACGAACATTTATAACTCAGATCAAATTGTCACAGTCCACACAAATTCCGTACGGTAAACGTAATCGCTTTACGGGGGGGGAGGACTCTGTGGATTTTTTTTATAGAAGACCCCCATATTTTAATGTCTCATTAACATAAGGTCCCTACAAATTACACCACTTATAACTCAAGCTGTAATTATCGTAGAACACTCATATTTTGTATAGTAAACGTAATCTGTATAAAGGAGGACTTTTTTGGGTTTTGATACAGTAGCCCTTAAATCTTAGTATAACTTCAATATAAGTGTCCGATAACTACGAACATTTATAACTCAGATCAAATTGTCACAGTCCACACAAATTCCGTACGGTAAACGTATTCGCTTTACGGGGGGGGGGGAGGACTCTGTGGATTTTTTTATAGAAGACCCCCATATTTTAATGTCTCATAAACATAAGGTCCCTACAAATTACACCACTTATAACTCAAGCTGTAATTATCGTGGAACACTCATATTTTGTATAGTAAACGTAATCTGTATGAAGGAGGACTTTGTTGGGTTTTTATACCGTAGCCCTTAAAACTTACTATAACGTCAATATAAGTGTCCGATAACTACGAACATTTATAACTCGGATCCAAATTGTCACAGTCCACACAAATTCCGTACGGTAAAAGTAATCGTTTTACGGGGGGGGGGGGAGGACTCTGTGGATTTTTTATAGAAGATACCCATATTTTAATGTCTCATAAACATAAGGTCCCTACAAATTACACCACTTATAACTCAAGCTGTAATTATCGTGGAACACTCATATTTGGTATAGTAAACGTAATCTTTATAAAGGAGGACTTTGTTGGGTTTTTATACCGTAGCCCTTAAATCTTAGTATAACGTCAATATAAGTGTCTGATAACTACGAACATTTATAACTCGGATTCAAATTGTCACAGTCCACACAAATTCCGTACGGTAAACGTAATCGTTTTACGAGGGGGGAGGACTCTATGGATTTTATTATAGAAGACCCCCATATTTTAATGTCTCATAAACATAAGGTCCCTACAAATTACACCACTTATAACTCAAGCTGTAATTATCGTGGAACACTCATATTTTGTATAGTAAACGTAATCTTTATAAAGAGGGGACTTTGTTGGGTTTTTATACCGTAGCCCTTAAAACTTAGTATAACGTCAATATAAGTGTCCGATAGCTACGAACATTTATAACTCGGATCCAAATTGTCACAGTCCACAAAAATTCCGTACGGTAAACGTAATTGTTTTAGGGGGGGGGGGGGAGGACTCTGTGGATTTTTTATAGAAGACTCCCATATTTTAATGTCTCATAAACATAAGGTCCCTACAAATTACACCACTTATAACTCAAGCTGTAATTATCGTGGAACACTCATATTTTGTATAGTAAACGTAATCTTTATAAAGGGGGGACTTTGTTGGGTTTTTATACCGTAGCCCTTAAATCTTAGTACAGAGTATCTCATTTATTTTGCAACCCCAAAAAAAGTACAATGTACAAACATTAATTTTTATTTTACAGAAGTGCTTAAACGACTACAAAAGGTGTTGGAAGAGACCGCCGTCTTCATCTGTACATATCTGGGCCCGTTTGAGGAGGTTTCGAATACGTTCTGCAATTTTTTTGGTGTGATAGCGTTTATCTCTTCCGTAATGCGAGTTTCAGTAATCTACGATCTAAAAGGTAATCTCAGTAATCAAAAAGGCTACTGGTTCACGGAACACGTGATTTTTCAAATAGCCCCACAAGAAGAAATTGGGCGGTGACAAGTCTGACTTCGTGGAGGCCATAGTCCTTTTGTAATTAGCCGATCACCAAAAAATTCTTGGAGAAATGACAGATTGTCGGTGGCCGTATGAGCAGGAGCGCAATCCTGTTGAAACCAAACGAAACGTTCATTTGCTTCCAACATGCTTCGTGCATCTGCTTCGTCTCGATTTCCTTCATTTTGTTGTCAGTTAGGACAAACGACAGATGGTTCTTTCTTTTCGGTTCCACAGTCCAATCTGTTAAAAATGGTCCCTTATTCGCCTAATTGTGCTTTTATTCGACACCACCTAGTCTGGAAACTTGCTTTCATATCGTTCCTTGACTGTTTTGTACGAAGACGTTCGAAAATAGTGTTCAATAATAAACGCGCGTTTTTCTGCACATAGCACCATGACGCAAAACTACCTTTCACATCGTTCTCCTTAGCACTTAAGTGTCTCGTGCGGTTTTCTAGCATGTTAGTAGTGTTGCTGGCACGCCCATCCACACCGCTACCTGCACTAACGGTGTGCGCGTGCACTGGTGTTGTTCATTTGCTTCGCGTTTACGCGGGTTGCAAAATAAATGAGACACTCTGTATAACGTCAATATAAGTGTCCGATAACTACGAACATTTATAACTCGGATCCAAATTGTCACAGTCCACACAAATTCCGTACGGTAAACGTAATCGTTTTACGGGGGGAGGACTCTGTGGATTTTTTTTATAGAAGACCCCCATATTTTAATGTCTCATTAACATAAGGTCCCTACAAATTACACCACTTATAACGCAAGCTGTAATTATCGTAGAACACTCATATTTTGTATAGTAAACGTAATCTGTATAAAGGAGGACTTTGTTGGGTTTTTATACCGTAGCCCTTAAATCTTAGTATAACGTCAATATAAGTGTCCGATAACTACGAACATTTATAACTCGGATCCAAATTGTCACAGTCCACACAAATTCCGTACGGTAAACGTAATCGTTTTACGGGGGAGGACTCTGTGGATTTTTTTATAGAAGACCCCCATATTTTAATGTCTCATTAACATAAGGTCCCTACAAATTACACCACTTATAACTCAAGCTGTAATTATCGTAGAACACTCATATTTTGTATAGTAAACGTAATCTGTATAAAGGACGACTTTTTTAGGTTTTGATACAGTAGCCCTTAAATCTTAGTATAACTTCAATATAAGTGTCCGATAACTACGAACATTTATAACTCAGATCAAATTGTCACAGTCCACACAAATTCCGTACGGTAAACGTAATCGCTTTACGGGGGGGAAGACTCTGTGGATTTTTTTATAGAAGACCCCCATATTTTAATGTCTCATTAACATAAGGTCCCTACAAATTACACCACTTATAACTCAAGCTGTAATTATCGTAGAACACTCATATTTTGTATAGTAAATGTAATCTGTATAAAGGAGGACTTTTTTGGGTTTTGATACAGTAGCCCTTAAATCTTAGTATAACTTCAATATAAGTGTCCGATAACTACGAACATTTATAACTCAGATCAAATTGTCACAGTCCACACAAATTCCGTACGGTAAACGTAATCGCTTTACGGGGGGGGGGGGGGAGGACTCTGTGGATTTTTTTTATAGAAGACCCCCATATTTTAATGTCTTATAAACATAAGGTCCCTACAAATTACACCACTTATAACTCAAGCTGTAATTATCGTGGAACACTCATATTTTGTATAGTAAACGTAATCTTTATAAAGGAGGACTTTGTTGGGTTTTTATACCGTAGCCCTTAAATCTTAGTATAACGTCAATATAAGTGTCTGATAACTACGAACATTTATAACTCGGATTCAAATTGTCACAGTCCACACAAATTCCGTACGGTAAACGTAATCGTTTTACGGGGGGGGGGGAGGACTCTATGGATTTTATTATAGAAGACCCCATATTTTAATGTCTCATAAACATAAGGTCCCTACAAATTACACCACTTATAACTCAAGCTGTAATTATCGTGGAACACTCATATTTTGTATAGTAAACGTAATCTTTATAAAGAGGGGACTTTGTTGGGTTTTTATACCGTAGCCCTTAAATCTTAGTATAACGTCAATATAAGTGTCCGATAACTACGAACATTTATAACTCGGATCCAAATTGTCACAGTCCACAAAAATTCCGTACGGTAAACGTAATTGTTTTAGGGGGGGGGGGAGGACTCTGTGAATTTTTTATAGAAGACTCCCATATTTTAATGTCTCATAAACATAAGGTCACTACAAATTACACCACTTATAACTCAAGCTGTAATTATCGTGGAACACTCATATTTTGTATAGTAAACGTAATCTTTATAAAGGGGGGACTTTGTTGGGTTTTTATACCGTAGCCCTTAAATCTTAGTACAGAGTATATCATTTATTTTGCAACCCCAAAAAAAGTACAATGTACAAACATTAATTTTTATTTTACAGAAGTGCTTAAACGACTACAGAAGGTGTTGGAAGAGACCGCCGTCTTCATCTGTACATATCTGGGCCCGTTTGAGGAGGTTTCGAACACGTTCTGCAATTTGTTTGGTGTGATAGCGTTTATCTCTTCCGTAATGCGAGTTTCAGTAATCCACGATCTAAAAGGTAATCTCAGTAATCAAAAAGGCTACTGGTTCACGGAACACGCGATTTTTCAAATAGCCCCACAAGAAGAAATTGGGCGGTGACAAGTCTGACTTCGTGGAGGCCATAGTCCTTTTGTAATTAGCCGATCACCAAAAAATTCTTGGAGAAATGACAAATTGTCGTTGGCCGTATGAGCAGGAGCGCCATCCTGTTGAAACCAAACTAAACGTTCATTTGCTTCCAACATGCTTCGTGCATCTGCTTCGTCTCGATTTCCTTCATTTTGTTGTCAGTTAGGACAAACGACAGATGGTTCTTTCTTTTCGGTTCCACAGTCCAATCTGTTAAAAATGGTGCCTTATTCGCTTAATTGTGCTTTTATTCGACACCACCTAGTCTGGAAACTTGCTTTCATATCGTTCCTTGACTGTTTTGTACGAAGACGTTCGAAAATAGTGTTCAATAATAAACGGGCGTTTTTCTGCACATAGCACCATGACGCAAAACTACCTTTCACATCGTTCTCCTTAGCACTTAAGTGTCTCGTGCGGTTTTCTAGCATGTTAGTAGTGTTGCTGGCACGCCCATCCACACCGCTACCTGCACTAACGGTGTGCGCGTGCACTGGTGTTGTTCATTTGCTTCGCGTTTACGCGGGTTGCAAAATAAATGAGACACTCTGTATAACGTCAATATAAGTGTCCGATAACTACGAACATTTATAACTCGGATCCAAATTGTCACAGTCCACACAAATTCCGTACGGCGAAAATAATCGTTTTGCAGGGGGGAGGACGAATCTGTAGATTTTTTACCGAAGCCCCCCCCCCCTCATATTTTACTATCTCATAAATATAATGTCCCGTACAATTACACCCCTTATAACTCGAGCTGTAATTATCGTAGAACACTCATATTTTGTATAGTAAACGTAATCTTTATAAAAGGGGTGATTTTTTGGGGTTTTTTGTTTTTACCGTAGCCCTAAATTTTAGTATAGCGTCAATATAAGTGTCCGATAATCACGAAAATTTATAACTCAGATCCAAACTGTCAAAGCACACGCAAATTTCGTCCGGTGAACGTAATCGTTTTACTGGGGAGGGACTCTGTGTATTTTTTTATCCTCCAGATTTTAGTGTATTATAAATATAAGGTTCCAACAAATTAAAACACTTATATCTCGAGCTGTAATAGAGTACTCGTAGAGACTCGAGCTCGAGTAGAAAACTGATATTTTGTATAGTAAATGTAATCTTTATAGAGCGGGGATTTCGCTGGTGTTTTAATCTGTCGAAACCTTATATTTAAGATACACTAAAATATGAGGTGCTTCTATAAAAAAATCCACAGTTTCCCTCCGTAAAACGATTGGGCCATACGAAATTTGTGTGGGCTGCGACAATTTGAATCCGAGTTATAAATGTTTGTGGTTATCGGACTCTTATATTGACTCTACACTAAAATTTTGGAGACTACGGTAAAAAAAAAGTCCCCCCCCCGTTATAAATATTACGTTTACCATACAAAATATGAGAGTTCTACGATAGTTACAGCTCGAGTTATAAGTGGTTCAATTTGTCGGTACGTTATATATATTTATGAGACACTAAAATATGGGAGGCTTCTATAAAAAATCCACAGAGATCCCTCCCCTTAAAACGATTACGTTTTCCATAAGATTTTCAATTGTGTGGGCTGCGACAATTATTTAGATACGAGCTATAAGTGTTTGCAATTATCAGCCTCTTATATTCGTGCTATACTAAAGTTTAGGGGGCTTCGGTTAAAAAAAGTGACACTGTCTTCTGTAAAATTATGTCACGTTGTTCACTCATACGAAATTTCAGCATGCTGTGACAATTTGTAATTAGTTATAAGAATTTAAATTTAAGCTATTGTATCCATCGCTTATAAATTTAAGGGATTGGTTAAAAAATGGCTGAACATTAAATTTTTTGGGCTTACAACAATCAGATTCCGAGTTACAGGGTGAGGGGACCGAAATAGCAAGGGAAAGAAAAGGCTAGGAAGATAAATGGCAAGGGACAGAAATGGATTGGGACATAAATGGCAAGGGACCGAAATGACAACGGGACCGAAACGATGGGACCAAAGTGTCGAGACCGAAAACTCATTTACTCGAAGATGCTATGCATTCTTCGCCAGATTTACACAGCTTTTTAAAATTGTGAAGCTAATAAGTTAGTTTCAGTGATATTAGTGATCGACAGCGAAAGCCATTTTGGATATCGTTTAAGCAGCCAGCCACCCATACGTAAATTAGTTTTCGACTTAGTAATTTTTTCAGTTTCATAGATTTCCGAATAAATTTACGGGTTATAGTGGTTCTAATTCAGAGAAGTTTAAATTGAGAAACTCCGTCACAGACTTTTCCTATATTGATGCCTCCATTACCCCGTGGCGTCCCTGATGGGCATGTCACAAAGTTTTTATGATTTCAGCTCGTTTGACTATCCGCGCTTTAACTTTTGTAAATATAATTGGGTTATGACGAAATTGATACATATTATTGAGTTTTATTATGACATGTTCTCCGTTGAAAATGGAGTGTGTATAACTTAGAGTTCATTTACAAGAACAATAAAAGGAATTCGTATATACATTATGGTCTATTTGGAAGTAATTGTTTGAATTACATTTTAATAATAACTACTTCAAACATTACGAAATTAATAGGCATTCTTGATATTTAGTACAACATGTTTTCTAAAGAAAATACTGCGGGTAGCACTTATCGTTCATTTACAGGGAAACACAAGATATTCGATTACATTACTGTTTATAGGCAGTAAACGTTTAACGTGCACTTTTATAATGTTGCACTATTTCTAACGTGATGGACATAACATAAGTTATCTAGGTGCACTAATACATTTTCTCTATAGAAAATGATGCATGAAACATGTAATCTCCTTTTACAGGGCTACGCAAAAAAATTCAGTTATATTATCGACTATGAACGATAATTACTGGAAGTGCATTATCAGTTGCTTTGTACGGTATAAGCTAAAAAAATTAGAAAATATATGATATGTAAATTCTATTGTTCATATTCAAGGATGCACAAAACAATTAAAATACATTGTCTTCTATGGGCTGGAATTGCTGAAAGTGCATTTTTAACTTCCTATGCGTTTTTCAGCTAAAGTAAATTTTAGTATACTATGTTGTGTATGTAAAATATAAATAAATTCATATACAAGGCTACATAAAAATATTTGGATATATTGCCCTTTATTGAAGGTATTTGAAGGAAGTGTACTTTTAATTGCGTTATGCGTTTCCAATCTGAAATCAATTTTAATATACTATGTGGAGTGTATAACAATCACCAGATTATATACAACACTGCTCAAAAAAATTTATATACATTACCACCTATGGGCGGTAATTGCTGAATGTAGGTTTTCAACAATGTTACGAATTTTCTCAATGGTTTTATCAGACATCTCCTTTCACCGTATCAAAAGATCAAGTTACGTAACAATATTCTGGTAGTATTGCAAAGCGTTTTATAATATATTCATTAAGCATGATCTTTCATTCTTGCTTTTTGTTGGTTTCGACTTTTGCAAAAAACTATTTAATTCATCCAAAAAGTGGGAATGTATTTGTAGTATTTGTGTAATATATGAAGCACTAAGCAAATCCAATATACTATTTGGAGAAACACGTTGCATTAAGAGATGTCATCTGGTAAGGTTAATACCGACAATGTTAAATCGTGAAATTTTGATGTACCGTTACTCCGAACATATTTGAAATGGACATATACATTTTTTGACTGAAACTAGCTTTTTACAATAACTTCTTTGGATTGCTTTTTAAAAAATGTACAATGGAAATCATTTTTAAAATGCAGAAAAATTCAATTTTTCAAGTTACAAAAAAAAATGTAAAAACCTAACTATTAAAACAAATGCAAAAATCTCATTTTATTGTATACTTATGTTAAAGAGAAATACATCACAAAAATTTCCTTTCCCAAAAAGCAGTTTTTTTTGTGATAAGGTACGTGAAATAGAAAAAAATCGCATTTTGAGAAAAACATGATATTAGCAAAAAATCATACTTTTTTTAATTTAACAGCACCATATACTAAATGGTCTTCTATTTTGCAGATTACTTTCTTCTTTCTTTCTTTAATCCTTTTTTGTATTCTTGCAGCTTTTGTTTGCAGGGAATGTACATATTTTGCTTTTAACAACCTTGCTCTAACAGATCGTTTTATAGTAGTGTTGTGTATTCCGCAGGATCTATGCCTAATTTTACCAGTATTTCAAGTTTTGGTAATAGCCCTTGTTGAAAGATGCAACTGCATCTAAGTACCAAATAATGATGTTTCTATTTGTACAAATGTCTTTTTGGTCATACAAGACCATGCTACATTGTTCACACTTTCATTAGGATTTTGTGTATTCTCATGCATACATTTTTCCAGCAGTTCAGGATGTGACAAATCTTTGAATATACGCCGCATTGTTTCCATCACAGCCTCAGGGAGATTTATTTTATTATTGTAATTTTTTGCATAAGCTTTAGCACCATTGAATCTACACCATGATTCTTTCTCCGATTGGAAATTTTCAAACTTCTAAACCGAGTAGGGAGATAAAATTGATATCATTTTTTAAAAGGCATGAATCAAACATAAAAATCTGAAAATCGATATTTTTCAATGTGTTTTTCCTACCAACACCCTTTAAAATATTTTTTTTTACTTTTATTTCTCTTAATATGGAGATAACAACAATTTTTCTGTTATCGTAAAAATCGTAAAATTTTACATTTTAAGTTAATTGCGGATTTACTCCGAATGTTTCCTACATTTTTACAACTTACATATGAAAAATATTCTATCTGATCAGCTACCCCTTAGATAACTATGACCTAATATTCTATTGCTGCTGTTTTTAAATGTGTTTTAGCAAAATTGACAAATTGACAAAAAACATTGACAAATTTTTGTAAATATATAAAGATTTAAAATTAGTGAGGCAGCTCCCTGTAGTATGATACAAAACACCCATATTGAAGAATTCTTGATCCACAAATTCTTCATTTAGAAAATTTTTAATATCTGCATTTTATTACAAACTACACAAAATTTGTATTTGAATTCTATTAATGAAATGCAGATGTAAATTATAATGTCTAAAGTTTATTTGTAAAAATCAAATATTACTTATTTATTTATTATGTTTGTCAACTCTCCCTAGTCTTTCCTACCATAGGTTGCTATATCAGACCTATATCATAATGAATGACAAATGAAACTGCAGTTAAAAGCCATAATCTTATTTCTCATACTGATAAACTTTTTATAAGATATTATTCCAATGAAATTAGGTATACTCAAGTTGTTGCTCATTAACCAAACGAGGGAGATTATACAAGTCGTTTTTATCATTTTTTCCTATCATGTTCACGCATAACTCTTGAATAATTTTCATACTGTTTTTCTTGTTGGAAAGGTCTGAGTCTGCAGATGATCGCGTTGGAATATCAGTAGGATCTAAAAATGATATATTTGTATGTCTGTCTGTCTCTTTTCATGGCTTTTTTTTGGCTTTCTAGGCTTTAACTTTCATAAAATTGGACCACTCGTTACGATATTTTAACGTGGTGTTACGGCACACGCTACAGCAATACGTTTTCAAAATAGTCGTATCGTGTATAGTTTTTTTTTTTTTTTTTTTTTTTTTTTTTTTTTACTGGCACATTTCATAGTAAATTTATAATCGTCTACTGCGCGTCAAAAAAGCGATATTTAAAGCAATGAGATTTAAAATTACTGTCGATTACAGTCCTGTATCAGTTCTTGTAACAGTTCATGTAATCCGATTTTGACCGAACCCCATCCGACCCGTCGTTTGGATCGAGTCGGCTTAGCAATAACGTTTTCTTTGTTAGTCGGTTTGACTGTAATTGTTTCAGGTTTGAGTCGTATTTTGTTTCTTGTGGGTTGGGTTTGTAACCTGTTTCTTTTTTAAAGAATGTCCCCAACATTGTTTAAGATAAAAAAAACAAAAAACTACATATTTGAATATAAATGAGTGTATATTTGTTTATTTTTCAACAAAATGTTAAAATTGATATTAGAACTATAATTACAGAGTTTCATGATTTCATTAAAATATGGATTAATGTATTAAAATATGGGATTCAAGTGCTTCGTGTTCAGGTTACCATCAAATATAATTTTCAGACTCGGATCGGTATAAACCGACACGTACAGAACTCTAATGTGGATAACAATGCAGGATTACCACAAAAACACGAAGGTAAAAAACAATCCCTTGATGGCTGCTTTATTTTTTATTAAAATTGCTTGTTTTTGTCTAAAATCCAGAAAAATTACTGTGTCATTAGTTGTAAGCGAAATACTCTTTGTGGTAAATAAAACTTTTTTTACTTTTCATATTGAATTATGTTCTTCATGTTGTAGTCTAAATTGCAATATTTGGATACATGTCGTGCTTCAAAATATTTTTATTTCATTATCATCAAAATTAAGTCCAATTCCTGCACACAATATGTAGAGTTAGTCAAAAAACAAACAAAAAAATATAAAACCTCATACATTTTAATTACAAAATTGTCGCAGAGAATAACGAAAATAGCTATTCGATTGGTAATTATGTCTTCTTTAAAGTTATACCTAAAAAAGAGTTAGGGGGTGTTTTCATATTGAAATAGTAACAAACTTGACATTTTTTAATACCAGCTCCTAATTTTTACATCAGAATAAAAATTCAGACGCTCGAACCTATGTATTTTCACGGAGCTTCTATGATTAGTTTCAGAGATATTCAATATTAAATATCAACCTAATTTGTGATTGACGGTCTTCTCAGAAGTGATAATCGTTACTTTAATGTTCAGATTTGATACAAATTTTATTAATGTATTTCTTTGGGAAGTATTATATGTGCTATACAAACACTAAGTAAGTCGTTTAATTATTCTAACAAATAACTAATATCACTGTTACATTTATTAAAAGTATTTATTACGGAAACGTCAGTGGAGGCTCACTGTTGAGACCCGAAAAGTTTTTGGTTTCTGTCTGTCTGTTTGTCTGTTCCGCGATAACTGCCGCTAAAATATTCCAATTAAGCTGATTTTTTGTGGATATGTTGGTGAGGTACTCGGAATTATCTTCATCGTGTTTAGTTACATTTAGTTCATTCGTTCGAAAAATATAGAACATTTCTTTTTAGGTCATAATGCTTTTCAATGGGAAGTCAAATGATTTTTAAATTTTAACATTCGTCGAAAGGATGCATTGGGATAATTGACATGTGAAAGTGTGGATGCTAAATTTCCGAAATGGAGATCTTAAATTAATACGATCAACACTTCAAACATTTTAATTTCTCATTTTTTATAAAAATGTCCAATGCATTTTCTTTTTTTTCCTCTCTTTCATTAAATGGTTGTCCTGTATTTCAAAAAATATTAAAAAAAAGAAAATTTGAGTAAATCGCATTACTTTGACATAAATTTTTATTAACAAAATAGCTGATTTTTGGATAATTTTAGTTTTTAATATGCTTTTTCTAATGAAATAGATGAGAATTTATTTTAATTGCTAAAGAAATATTAACTAATTTGTTTTCCAAATGAAATTTTAAAAACGTTGAATGTGTAAAATGAATATAAGTATCATAAGAGCAATTTACAATTGTATAAGTATATTTAATACACGAAATTTTATTCAAGTTCAGCAACATATGATATTGTTTAGTGGTTGAAAAATAACTATTCATTTAAGGATAGTATACAATCTTCTGTACAAGGGATAGTAATCTAATGATATCACGATAGTAAATGCATTAAGACATACACTCGAATAATGAAATAGCACAATTACTGGAAATTGGGAACATAAAATTAAAGCGACAAAAAAAGGGGACTTCAGGGGGCTCCACCCCCTGAAGGAATTTATTGTTATTCTGAAAGATACAGTAATAAGTAGTTTATCCTATCATTGCATAACATTGTGTTTAATGTGATACTTCTAAAATTTCCGGAATTTTCGATAAATCTCATATTCTTATAAATGTATAAATAACTTTAAAAAATTAAATTTAGGATATCAAATATTATGCAGATTATAATAAAAATTAGTGAGATTAATGAACAATGATTTGTAGAGCTGAAGTTGAGTCCTTTGATTTGCAGATTTAGTAGTAAAATGATTCTGTTTTTAATGCATATGTGGTCTCCGTTCTGTTTTAGGGGTAATAGGGGCGAGTGGGCTGCATGGAGGAGAAAGGACCCCTTTAACTGGTTCTGGAGCAGAAGATTACTACAAATTTCAAATCGATGTTACTTCTGTTCAGTTAATTTATGTGGTATCTAAGTGTCGAGCTTTTTCACCTTTGCAATTTGAAAATGGGCTCTGAAATGATTGATAGTAAAGCACCAAACTGTTCGGCAAGTTACCATATTGTGAGTCGAAGATTCGCTTCCACAGTTTCCGTCTGCATGTCATTATCAGGAACATAATATCGTATTTAGTCTTCAAGACTTGTGTAGCCGCGGCGAAATTTTGCAAATAATCCGTTTATGGTACGTTGTAATGGACTTTATGTACGTGACCTCATACCCTAGAGCTGGTGGTATTTTGATCCACCAGAATATCAGTACGCACAGCCGCAAACACCGCCAGCAGACAAATTTTAACCTCGAACCCATTTTATATCATAACCTCGAACTAATTTTAACCCAAGTTGCGTACATGAAGTTTAACCGAAATTTTTCAAATTTAGAGAATGATCTCGAATACAGAAAAGTATTTGAATTTATAAGGTATCTACTACTACCTCAATGAATTTTTTGCTGATTTTTTAACAAATAAATATTAATAACACATACTACTCTATGCTAATATTCAAAAGTACTGCCTTCAGTGAATTTTAGCCTCGACACAGACTAAGTGCATGAAGTTTAACCGAAATTTTGCAAATTTAGCGAATGATCTCGAATACAGAAAAACATTTTGAATTTATAAGGTGTCTACTACTATTTCAATGATTTTTTGCTGTACTTTTAAAAAATAAACATTAATAACACATACTCCATAGAGCGATATGCTAATATTTAAAAGTAAATACCGCCAGCAGACGAATTTTAGCCTCGATCTCAGGTCACGTGCATAAAGTCCATTGTCATGTTGCCATCTCGCCTTTTGCCTCGGCTGCAGTGCGATAAGATTGTGTTACATTTGGGACATTATTCCGAATCTAATGACACTTTTGGTGTGATTTTAGTGTAAACGGTCTGCGAATAAAATATTATTATTAATTTTTTTTTTAACACAGACAGCAATACATGTAATTTCGCAACTATTGTCCATCCACTAACCTTTCAAAAGAAAAACTTTAATTCATCAGCAAAAAGATATGGGAGTTTGAAGTTCCAAGTTTTAATTATATACTTAATTGTATATTTAATTTCTAAAAATCGAAGTCTATGTCAAGGATTTTTTTAGATATATTTTATGTACATGTAAATAATCCAACGTACATGTAAGTTTATGTGTAAATTTTATTTTAGACTACTAGGGAGCTCTGCACCCTACGAGCTGCGTTCGCCAATCCCTGTCCAGACACTGCATAGGCTCTGAAAACACGCTGATTTGCTGAGTTTAAAAATGATTATCCGATTACGGAAGATTGGATGATATTATCACGACCAGTGGCGACCTTCAGTAATCGGGTTACTGTTAATTTCTCCTTGACTGGAGATTTTTTCGATTCCCAAGGCCACATCCATCGCTCCAGCGAAAGTTGACGGCTGTTTACGTGATTGATTAAATAAGATTAATTACACAATTGAAAATTATCTTATATAAAATGATTCAGTAAAAATTGTCGCTGCCTCCCGGACTTTTATAACAACGCTATAAAAAATCGTAATGTATCGTTTTAAATAGGACGTAATAGCTTAATCATTTCAGAGTTTTCTGTCTTTTTTAAAACTCACGTGTGAATATATTTTTCAATTGAAAAGTGCTTGTAAATATTTATTATCTGGGCTTTTTTTAAATCTGATAACAGTAGATAAAACGGCTATTTCAAACTATGAATTGAATCTCATATAGATAATGGAATTTAGAATAAAGAATTAGACAAATTTAAAAAACGATTAGATATTTAATTGCTATGCATATTTTTTTATTCTAGAACACTTATGTAATTGTTATTTAATGTTATGCTAATTTAATGTAGTACTATTTAATGTTGACCGATTTTAGCATTAAATAGCACTTTGAGTAATTCTCAGATTTATAAACTGTCTGCTTCAGCAAGTTTATCATACTTTTTTTTAATATAAAACTACCAGTTTCCATATTTTTATATGTTTTTATAGTATAAGCCGAGAAAGTGAAAATGTTACAATAAATTCAATTACCGCAACAGCAGTGTTAGTTTTTTTCTTCTTTTTTAGAATATAGAGATTATATTCACTGAAAAGTCTTAAAATGCATACGATAGATATGGTGAAATGAAAACTTATTTTGATTTCATATATTTGATTCAAACACATAGAATAAATTTCTTTTATTAAATTTTGATGCTAATCTTACGTAATCGGGTCCATGTCAAGGGATGATGTTACACATAAATGATGTTGTCAAGAATATGGTATAATGTTAATAATAATCTGTATTATAAACCAAACACATCTCTGATTATTGTTAGTCATTTTGATGTTAGCATCGATTTGACTAATAAATTTCGTTTCTACTGTATTTTCACAATTTCTAAACATCGATCAATTTCAATTTTTACACCGTCAAATAGGGGAAAATGCAATTTCTTTGAAAACTGTATTTGAGTTTACTGATTTTTTATGGTTTTTAAAATAATTTCCAAGCATGAGTTGTTTTTAAATCTACCTTTATCACATGCAGTCCGATTGCGAAAGATTAATCCGTTTGCATTTAAAATAATATAAATAGTCCCGCATTTATTCCCGGCAAAAATTGCAGAACGGAATTAAAACTTCATGAAACTATAAATATAAATAATAATATAACGTAAATAAAGTGCAAATTTAACAAACATGTTCTCGAACTACGCGCTTAAATAGTTTAAATTTTCAGAATAAAAAAGCCTGCAATAAGCAGCGAAATCTTGGACGATTTCTTTGGCCATTAACTCCTTTCATGCAGCTAATACAAAAGGATCGCTTTATTAAATTTCATACAAATATATTTACCCTAAAATTTTTATTTGAATATATTACTGATATTTTTTTTACAAAAATTCTTTTGGCTTTGTTAATGAAACGGTTTAAAAAACATATATTAAATCTGAAAAATCTAATATAATTAGAAAAAAATGTTTTCGCATATTCTCTGCAACCCGGGAAGCCCGCGTTCGATTCCCTAGTGATTTTAATAACTGAGTGTGTGTTCTGCAAAGATTTAAAGTTTTTGGATTGCAAAACAAACAAAAAATAGGCTAGCAGGAATTTTTTTTTCTTTATAAAGCATTAATCGGCAATATTTATTTTCCATTCTGTCGTATAAAAACAAACAATGAGTTAAACTGGAATACAATTAAATTTTGATTTTAATATTCGTAGAAAGGCATAATTTTTAGCTGTAAACATATAAACGAAAGCTCCAAAGTTCATTTAGATGATTAGATGTGTAAATAAGCCCAATTCCTGCAAATTTGTGGAAATCACGTTTATTACGAGACTTTTGTCCAATCTCTTGAAATACGTTTTAACCGGGTTCGACTGTACCGCCTTTCCGTGTGCCAATTTAACTACTGTAGAATCTGCTAAAACGGAATCAGTAGGGGCCTAGAAAATTTCTATATTAGGCAGGTTTCTGTCTTAGCAGGTATAAGTACATGTAATTTCTTTTACCGAAATTATAAAATATTTCCGGTTAGGGCAAGATTCCTTTTTAGACAATTTTCGTTTTTTCAGGTTTTACTGTATTTCTAGAAATATTATTAGCAATATGGAAATTCGCCGCATACATTTTCTACTTTTAAGAAACTAAAATTATTTTTAAGAAAGGAATTCTAATGGTAATAATATAATTATGACACTGCAAATCTTGTCAAAACACAATCACTAAGGACTGGAAAAAATTTCATTTTAGACAGATTTCTATCTTTCGGGTATAATTATATGGAATTACCTTTGCAGGAACGATAGCATTTTTCCGTTTAAAACAATAGTTCGTTGTAGACAGGTTCCGTTCCTCAGATTTTACTCCATAAATATTTCTGAAATTATTTTGAAAATTAATGTTATTTTAATGGTCACTTTGAAGTAATTAAAAAAAAAAAACAGCTATCAGCTATAAGAAAGTCCACATCATTATTTTTCAATTTTTAAAAAATAATTAAAATTATTTCATATTGAAATATCCGAATGGAAATAATATACAATAAAACTTTCTAAGACGGAATTGTTATAGACTAAAGAAAAGTTCGGTATTAACCAGGTATCCGTTGTAACAGGTATAATTGTATGGTATTCTTTCCAACATGTGAAAGCGAAACTATCTCTAAAACAGAAAATTTTTACAGTTTCGATGAAGGAATACCATAACAACTTACGAGCTATTACGAAACCTGTCACAAACGGATTTTTTCCTGTTTTCAGCAATTTTGTTTTCACATTGATAAATTATAGAAATTATAGTAAAACCTGTGAAAACGGATCAGCTATGAGCTGCAAAAAATTGTTTTATGCTGGTTTCCATTTTAGAAGATAGATTTATTTAGTACTCCATCCACCAAGCTTATAAAGTTTTTCATTTCAGATAAAATTCCGGTATAGGCAGGTTCCGCTCTAAGAGGTTTTACTGCATGAATTAACCAACATGAACTATGCGTTATAAATAATTGTAAATACGTATTAACTCACTATATTGTTTTACAAACAGTAAAACCTGTAAAAACGGAATCGCTAGGGATTCGAATAAAATTCAGTTTTAGACATGTTTTTGTTTTTGCAGGTGTACTTGTTTGCTGTTTCCTCCGTGTGGAACAATAAAATTTTTGTGTTACATACAAGATCCATTTTCAAAAGTTTTACTGTACTATACTATACTTATTATATGTAACTATGTAAATATGTATCGTCACACCCCCCTCCCCCCCCCCCCCTAAAAAAATAAAAAATAAAAAAAGATTCTCTGGATCCGCTTCTGTTTTTAGATACTACAATCTGAGAAAGATTATCATGAAACTGCAAACATTTGTAAATCAAGACATTTATAACAAAAAAATATTAAAAAACGTAATTTGAATTCCGAATCACGTTATCAGTCAGTCATGTCAATTTCATATTTCTTTGTTTAAAAATCTGCTCTTGAATTAGTCGGGAAGAGTTATCTGCTTTAAGTGCTAAGTTCAATCTTTATCATTTTATATCAGAATTGTTTTTGAAATCCGTATCACCTGCAACACTTTAGCAGCTGTTTTAAATCACAGTCGGTTTATATACAGTAAAACCCGGATATAACGCTCTTCCGGGGGACCGGGCTAGAAGAGCGTTAAAAGCGGGAAAGCGTTAAATGTGGGAGAAGATTTTCGATATTTTAAAATTGAGAATATTAGATTATCTGCTTTAAATAATGCGGTGAATCATTTTTTGTGTATTATTTAAAATAGAAATTCCACAGCATAGGTACAAAAACGTTTCCTTCATTTAAAATATCACAAATTTACATAAGTACGTATAGTGTTTACAGAGTGTATTATTATTTCAAATCAGAATAAGTAAAAGAATTGTTAGCATTAAAGCAAAAGGTACAAAATATATTTAACATTTCTAATAGGAACCTTTATCCTTATATTAAACATAAAATAAAATTATGAAAGAAAGTACTAATAATATTTTGTTAAAAAAAAAAATAATAACATTTGTATTCTTGAGCACCACTATGAGGACTATAAACTTTCACTTACTGTTTATTCTCTTTTAGAGAAAAGCTCTTCGAGTTTCGTCTGACGGGTGAACGAACGACCACATAAAAGAGCGTTTTCTGCATTGTTTATGTGTCTTAATATATCTTCATGTGAAGCAGAGGTATCTACTGAAGCGGTGTATAGGCGGATAGTGCTAAAAGCTTCCATTACTTCAGCTATTGTTGGGATGCGCTCTTGAACATCGCCGTCAGCAACTTCATCAGGGTCCTCTTCTGCGGCATCCTGTATAGTGTCCCTTATGATGTCGTCAATGCTCCTAACATTGCTTGTGATAACGTCTTTATCAATGTTAAGATAGTTCTGAAAGCTGCCTGCGTTTTCTGCAAGATGCTCGCAAACAGTTTGCCAGTTCTCGTCGATCCCTCTTCAGCCGCATCCATATCACTGTCGGCGTCCCTTATGAAGCCTGCCTTTTTAAAACAGTTTTGGATTATTTTAGGTTCGATTGCATGGCGTCGAGAAGAGTTACAGAAGATCGACTACTTTTAATTTCCATTTGATGTAGAAATCGTTTCACTAAACCTTTGCGATAATGTTGTTTTAAAACCTTTATGATCCCTTGATCCATCAGTTGAAGTACGCTTGTGGTGTTGGCATGTAAAAATTCCAGACAGACGTTTGAAATATCTGGTATTTCTTGGGGATGCGCTGCGCAATTGTCTACGAATAGTATGACATGCCTATTTTGCTTCCGCATCTCGACATCAAAATCAGAAATATATTTAATGAACTCGGGACCCGTCATCCAAGCTTTACGTTGATGTGCATAGTCACAGGGCAGTCGTTTGATGTTCTTGAAACAGCGAGGTTTGGCCGATTTTCCAATCACCAGAGGCTTGCGTTTGTCGCTTCCATCGGCGTTGGAACAAGCAAGCACAGTCACACGTTCTTTACTGAGCCTCCCTCCATGGCACTACTCATCTTTAAACGTTAAGGATTTATCAGGCATCGCTTTAAAAAATAAGCCAAATTCGTCGGCGTTATAAATATCACAACTGGCATAGTTTCTGATAAGCCTTGGAAGACTGTTCGTTTTCCAAAAATCTGCATCTTCTAGGTTCACGGCAGCGGATTCTCCGCAAATCTTCTTGTACACAATGCCGTGGCGGGTTCGAAATCGGTCTAACCACCCATTAGATGGAGTAAAATCTTCAATTGTTAGCTTTTGGGCTATTTCTGCAGCTTTTTCTTTAACTATGGATCCGCTGATAGGTATGTTACAGAGTCTGGACTCAAGAAACCACTCGTACATAACTTTTTCTAAATCTTCATATTTTCCTGTTTTCACTCTCTTTTTCTTTGAGCCACCAATCGCAGCATTTTTTTCAATATCTTTTCTGTTTTGAAGAAGAGTCCGAAGAGACGACGCGACGGTGCGATATTCATAGATAACGCAAAATCTTTCTGGCTCAGAATAGGTGACTTTTTATCATATTTCTTTAGAATTTCTAATTTTTTCGAAAGTGTCAGTGTCAGGTTCTTCTCTCACAGCTGCAAGAGTTGAAAGCTATTCTTAAGGGATTAGCATATTGTATGTATGGTATATGTATCTATTGTGTACCGTTAAAGGCGTCCTTTAGAAAATCTTAATCCGAAGGGTGGCGAGTTGAACAGAATGAAAGAAGTATTTCCATTGCAATGTGGTCTTTCATATATGGGAAAGCTATTGCACCCTTTTGTTTAGGAAGACAGATCCGTCAAGAGGGAGGAAGGGTTGTCAAGGACCCTTGGAAACAGAGGAGAAACCCCGTAGAAAGGAGGGTGCTCTGCAGTTTACAAGAGAGAGAAAGTTAGTTAAAACGTAGGATGCGAAGGTGAAAGGTCGTTCAAAGTTGGAGCTCTGAGACCGGTGTTGAGTTCGGACGGAGCAGCGAAGTGTGAAGGTTGCTCGGGGAATGAGCGCTGAGAGCGGGTGTGAGATGAATAGAAATCTCAGTGTGGAATAAATGAACGTAGTCTAACGGTACACGTAAAGCGTTTCTATAATTATTTTGATTTAATATTAAACCGGATACTTTACCTCCGAGTTTAAGTGTAAATATTGTTAATAAAGTGTTTGTTTAAGTGTAATAGAAAGAGTTAGGTTTTTCTTGAATATACATCACGTATTGTGTCCGATATCACGTATTCATATCGGTGGTGGCAGCATATCAAAAGACCGGATTATATTTCGAAGTTGTGTGGACGGAGAAGTGGAATCCGACAGTCAGCGTCTTTCTTTTCACACTCTTAGCTTCCATGTTGCACTCAATTTGGAGTTGGAAGCGACACTACTTACTTATGTCTAAATTAATAAAGTGAAAACAGTTTGTGTGAAGTAAGAGAGAGACAGGTGCTGTTGAGATGAACGGCATAAATTATTTTGTTCTTTGATCCCTGCTTAAAAGGAGACCAATGAGAAAAGACCGCCGCGCCGGCTGATTTTTTTTTTTCTTTTACATAGTCTTTGGGCGTTGGCTGGCTGCCAATTCACGTATCCTCTCTCTCTTTGAACGGGCGAGAAAATGAGATATCCGGATGTAAAACAAAGTATCAAAGCGTAATATCCAGGATTTCTTTATTCAAAGGACCAATAAAAAAGCGCGTTAAAAGCGGGAAAGCGTTAAAAGCGGGAAAGCGTTAAAAGCGGGAAAGCGTTAAAAGCGGGAACGTTAAAAGCGAGGAATTTTTACATTGTTCTTATGGGTATGGGTCAAGGGATCGGGACAAATGAGCGTGAAAAGCGGGAAAGCGTTTTAAGCGGTGAGCGTTATATCCGAGTTTTACTATACCAGTAAATCTGATAGTACAACACACATTGATTTACTACTTATTTAGGTAAGTGTACTTTACTTAACTTATATTTTGTATCTATACGTTGGAATGTTTTAACTGATTTTTCTTTCACTCCCTTACAGGCTAGAATTATAAATATTGTGTATACGGCTATGTTTCCGATGACAGAACACATTTTAATATTTTTAGAACTTAATTCTAAATTAATAAATTAATTTGAGTGAATTTTTAGCTGGCCGTGGCCGCAGGTGATCAATCGTCAAATATTCTTTAGAATTACAACTGTAAGCGAGTTACAAAAACAATACAGTTCAATATGAATAAGCAATATTCGCCAAAATAGGCCATCTGGCTGTGAGTATGCAACAATGAAATATTTTAAGCTACTAAAAATAACTTACTAAACAAAAAGCCGAAATTACAAGAAAATGAATACGCTGTAATCAATTATTTTTTTAATATTAAATAATAATTATACGTTTAAAAAAAATTTAAATCCTGGATAGATAGTTCAAATATTTCTTTTCTCTTCCTTGTTGTTTTAAAAGCAACAAAATAAAAATTAGTATTTTTAAAAATTAATTCATTACTTGGCGCTTTCTACCAAGCACAAATCAAAGCGGTGAGTTTTTCAAAATCCGGACCCACGCCAAATGGACCGATCGTTACGAATTTTTTTGGAGGCAACATGAATTGAAATCATTAAATTAAGCGCGGTTTTAAAGTTAGACATCGAATGCCTATAAAAATGCATGTTTAAAAAAAAACTATTATTTTACTTTTATACATTTTAAGCGATATACTTTCATCATTTTCAATAACTAACATTTTGACAGCCACAATTTATCTTCCCATTCAGTATAAACCGAAATATTTATTTAGTCATTTCACCCCGTTTAAAAATTTTTAGGAGTGCGTTGAAAAGTGTAGGAGTAATTTTTAAAAAATTTTTATTTTTACTCTAATTTTATCAGCTTTTTATTTTTTCTCTAATTCTGAATATTCTATGCGTTATCTTTAGACTCAGATATATCGTTACTGCTCTTACGTAGTCACGTGTCTTACAGCATTACATACATACACAGGGCTTAATTTGCACCGGAGCCCGCCGGAGCTCAGCTGCGGTACTTCTCTGTTTTTAGTAAAAATTTAAATATTGGTCAGAATTCACCGGAGCTCATAAACACAGCGCTCCGGAGCCCAGTGCCATAACGCTTCCGAATAACGAATCCTAAATGACCCTTTCCTTTCCCTCCCATCTCCAATATTTTGCCTTCGTTTGTATCAAAACACTTATAAGTACGTAATGTTTCGCCCACGTATGAGATGGAGATGAAACGGGCTCCATTTTTAACACTTTCCAACCTAGTTGAAAAGTGTTTATGACTTCGGTTTGTCTGGCCGTCTGCCGTCTGGCCGTCCGGCCGTGCTCTAACTCCCGTAAATAGGCTCGGATTGCCCTGCAATTTTTATATGTTATAATCGTTATCTATAGCATGTTCCCTATTTCAACGGAAGTGTGTAGCACTTATAGTTTTTTTACAGGGACACTCAAAAGAATTCCGTTAAATTGCGGTCTATGGGGAAAAATCATTTGCGGTTTATTTAAATAATGTTTCACTATTTTAAACGCATTGAAATTTATATATATCACTAAGGTGCATTAGAAGAAGCTTAATATGGAATAGGGTGTGCATGGCACATATACTTACTTTACAGGGACAGTCAAAAGAATTCCGTTACATGACGTCTATGGAGAAAAATCATCTGCGGTTTATTTAAATAATGTTTCCCTATTTTAAACGCATTGAAATTTATATAAGGTTCATTACAAGAGACTTACTATAGAATATTGTGTGTATAGAAGTCATCGTTCATTTACAGGGACACACAAAATAATTCTCTACTGTATGTTAACAATAATTCCTGGAAGTGCGTTTTAAGTTACTGAACGCGATTTTAATTTTAAATCGCTTTTTGTGTATTACGTGGTGTGTATAAATTCTGTAGATCCTATACAGGGAAGCACAAAAGTTCGGGAACACATTTCCGTATTATTTAACTCCAGACGGAGAATTTTAAACTGTGCTACGTGTTTCCTAACTGAACTAAAATTTAGCATCCTATGTAGTATATATACAAATCTATAGATCCTATACAGGGCTAAATAAAAGTATTCGGATTACTTAGATGTTATCTTTTAGCTTATTAAAGAGTATGATTTAAAATTATTTTGGAAGCATTGGAAAGTGTTACATAATCTATGCTTGACGCATGATTTTTCGTTCTTGTTATATCAGTCTTCGAGTTTGGGCAGGCTTGAGCTCAATCTGTTTTAAATTCAATTTTTTTTTCCATTTCAAATCATTTTAATGATATTTTGAATAAAGAGTAAACATAAATAGCCCTTTTCCATGTTTTATGGAAGCGAACTATTCATATTTTGTGTTAATTATTTCCGAATCATAATCCTGAGCTTATTGAATCGCTGAATTCTGCTATTAATGAACATTAAGATTAGGCAAAGGTTTCTATTTGGAAGTAGTAATAACTAAAAAGTGGAATAGTTGGTTGCTAATATACGAAGATAGATGCATTTAAAAAAAAATTATTTCGCTAAATATAAAAACGATGTTTTAAATTTTGAAAATAATGTATGAAATATAAATATGCCGATTGGGGTGACGGCGGGGAGGGGAGGGGGGTGAGTACACTACGGGTGCTTGTACTGCAGAATATTAGAGCTCAGGTACTTTTTTTCTTACAATTAAACCCTGCATACAGACATATTTTCAAACGGAAAACTTTTAAAGTTGTATGATATAGTTGCAAGTCAAAATGTTTGTGTTAAAATAAAACAGTGTCCTTATATTCCTTTATACATAGATGTTTTATTATAAGGTATATATTGAAATTATATAAATATAACAGTTATTCAATTGGCTATCATAATGAAATGTTAATAAATAAAAAATAAACAAACATTTAACAATAAATAAACATTTTAAAATGAAATCATTGTATAAATAATTTAATTTTAAAAATGGAGTATTTGTGCAATTCTTATTGATTTGTTTTCGTTCATTTTGAAGTAATAGATGTTGTATCATGTGGGATTTTCGCACACATTTTTTTTTTTCAAATTTCTAATAATTTGTTTTAAAATATCATTTTTTAAAGTTTTTACTTTTATTCGCTCTCTAATTTCAATGTTAATAGCTGTTCAGTTAGCAACACCGCCTAGGAATTTTTCTGAAATTTAAAAGAACTCTTTGCCATTTGGGTGGAAAAACAATTAAAATTTTAAAATTTCTTTTGATTTATGGTGTTTATTTAGAGCATGGAAGTCTTTGAAATTAGTACAGTTTGATGTTATCGAAAAATATATGTGTATCAGTTAAAAAGACCTTTTTAAATAGGACGACATTTCCATCGGCTGAAATCTGTTGAAATTAATATCGAAGATTAATAATTTTTCTATATTGTTTGAGGGTTTTATCTGCCGTTTATTTAGAAAATCCTATTTAAAGGTGTTTGTTTTGAGTGTTAAATTGAGTAGTTAAATCTGAACAGTTCAATTTCCGCAGAACGTTTAAAATAGGTTGATTAAAAAACCTGTTAAAGTAACTGACTTCTTTAAATTTTTTATCAACAGAAATAATGTTCTTCATCTCATAACTGGGTTTTGTTATATTATTAAAAGTTAATGAACAAATTTCCTGTAAATAATATTTATCTCTCTATCTATTATATGATAATATTTAGACATAGAAACAAAGCAGAACATTTAAAATAGGTTGATTAAAAAACCTGCTAAAATTAACTGACTTTTTTAAATTTTTATCAACAGAAATAATGTTCTTCATCTCATAACTGGGGTTTGTTATATTATTAAAAGTTAATGAATAAATTTCCTGTAAATAATATTTATCTCTCTATCTATTATCCTCTTTAATAAAAAGGTATGCGTTGCTGACGACTGGGATTTTCGCTAATCGTTGCCACAGATTAATCTCGGAAAATAAAAATTTGAAGTTACTGAAAAAATTAATTGCTCGAAAAGTATTTGTCATTGTTAGACAAACTGCGTTAGACCTTGTATATAAACAAGGTTACATAATGTATGTAAACAAGTATGTACAAGTATATAATACAATACAAGTATACAATACAAGTATACAATACAAGTATACAATACAAGTATACAATATATCTAATATAATAATGTATTAGTATACAATATATATCTAATATAATAATAATTAATACTACTGATAATACTGATATTATTTAAATCAAATTTATATATTATAATATTAAATTAGATATAATTTACTGATATGATATTATGATAATGATCATATGATTATGATATTATATTCATGATATATATATTATATCATATATATCATATATAATGATATATGATATATATATATATATATAATATATATATATATATCATATATATATATATATATTTATTTATTTATATATATATATATATATATATATATATATATATATATATATATATATATATATATATATATAATTATAATATCTATGAATTTAAAAAACATATCAAGTTCTATTATCATTCTACTAAAATCTACAAAGAGATAATTAATGATATTGTGTAATCAGAATACCACATAGCTAATAATTAACTTGTGCAATCATAAAATTACCATAGCATGTGCTTCAATGGTAATTAGCCAAATTTACTCATACCTGAAGAACATTTAAAAAGAAAGAGAGAGAAAGGGGAAAAAAAATTATAAATTGGAGTTGCTATTAAGTAAACACAAATGGATTAATAAATTAATTATGAACATTATTCAGTGGAAAAACTGGACCACAAGAGAACCAATCAAGAATTGGATATGAAAAAACATATGTGGATGTACTCGTCAGCTTGGCTGCACCCACATGTGTTTTAAAAATAATTCAGTATTTCATAATTCTACTGGCATGATGCTAAGAACAGTAGAATCAGCCAAGTATACTGAATTATTACCAGACAACAATTGGAAAAATTTTAAATTGGAAATATGTAAAATGTAAATAAAAACCATTAAGAAATATATAATATATCACTTACAACGATTATCCTAAAATCTTTATAAATCACCACACTAAATTACCACCAGATATCATTTTTGAAATAATATTGGAAATTAGAACCCTTAAATTGTTGAAAAAATGTTTTACTCACAAGAATAATCCAGAATCCTCAAAATATATCAACTGCTGCATAATGATCAATTCCACATGGCACGTATCAAACATGTTGACATTCGAGTCGAGTTGAGAGAAATGATTTGAAAGACAAGTTGAGAGCTCATTTTTTTAAAACACAACTCGATCAATGACACCCCAACACAAAATAATTCAAAAACACACAAAACTATTCTGTTGATAATACTCTTATAACAAAATTATATCCGTGAATATATAATTACTCCATCTAATTTTAATTCCTGAAAGTAAAATTAATATACAAGCAATAGCTCCCTCTATAGTTAAATTAAAAATAATATCTATAATATCATCAACTAACTAAAACGTAAAGTGTCGCCATCTGTTGGTATTATAATTATTCATAATTAACATTTAGTTACATATCCATATTATTATTAACAAAATCACTTCATTAGATTTAATCAATATATAAATTTTAATAAACAATACTTCCTTGTAGTTTTTACATTAAATTCGAATAAAATCCTACAATATGAATAAATATACACAGAATTTATTCATCCTGCACAGCATTTCAGATATTCTTAACAAGAGTATATTTTGTAAAAGAGATATTATTTTAAAACAAAGTGCTATGCTGCCAGCTGTGTTAAACCACTGATATATATTATAAACTTATAATTAAATTATTAATTTTTTATTGTTACTTCTACTTAAATATATTTTAAACTTGTTATTAAATAATTAATGTATTGTTTATACTTATACTTAATTATATTTTAGATTTCAGAGATTAATTTAATATCAAATTAAATAATTATTATTATTACTACTGTGCTTCAGTCAAATTTATGCTATGCAGTAATTAAAAATACTTATTAAATTTAATTTCATAGATAAAAATAAAAAACTATATATCACTTTGCAAATAGATATGTTTGTGAGTTATAATAACCAACGTTATCCATGTATAATTTTATGTGTTATTGTATAAGTTAAATTATATATGTATGAAAACTGCTCATCAAAGACACCCTAAACATATGTGATCGGCAACGCACAATCACATACTATACAGAGTGTATATAATGTTCAATCAAATTTTAAATTTCCTAATATGTTATAATTGTATTAATGTATGTTATAATTGTAATATTATATCTATTGTTATATGTTATCGCACATTAAAACAAAAATTTATTACATACAGTGTTAATAATTAAATGATATAATAAATGTTATTTAAAAAAGTTGATAATTGAATTTATCATAAAAATTGGATAACCATATATTTTTGCTTGATCTCGAATAAATCTAATATTTTTGTTTCTATTTATATCTGAGCATAAGTATTTTATACGATGTAGATAATTGATAATTATATTTTTATATACAGATTTATGTAAACATGAAGCATAATTGGTAAAAATATTTACTGTAAATGGGAAATCAAATCTCTTATCATAAATATCAAAAATTAATTTATAATTATTATTAATATTGATTTTTAAGTCAAGAAAGTTAATATTATTATTAATTAAATCATTTTCGCTTAATTTAAGTTGAGTAGGATAAAAATTGAGTGGTGATGTGCAATTTTTTTCATTGAAATAAAATATGATAATGTCATCAATATAGCGATAAAATACATAATCATTGTTCGTACTAATATTTCTTTCATAATAATATAAGTAAAGGTCAGATAGAATACTAGATGCTGTTCCGCCCTGCGGAATTCCCTGGCATTGTTTATAAATAATATTGTCATATATGATGTAATTATTATGCAATGTATAATTTAGTAAAGTTTAAAAAAAATTTACTGAAATATGTTCTTTTAATTTTAATTGAGATTTAAATTCTTTAAATTATATACACATTGTTTTATGTAAGTCTTTTATATCAATGTTATTAAATAAATCATTAAAATCCAATGTTTTTATGAATTTTACCGGATTGATATTATGTATTTTATTAATGAGTTGAAAACTGTTTTTTAGGCAATGTTGGTTATTATGTTTTAACGTTATATCATATATCTGCTTTAAAATATTAAGTAGTAAATTACTTGCATTATTATTATATGTGTTACACCCGATGGTAACAGTGCGAAATTTAATAGGATTTTTATGAAATTTTGGAATTATAACAAGATAAGGATAATTTAAATTATTACATTTGATTTTTAGTAATTTGTGATAATTTAATAATTTTCTATTATTTCAATATTTAATTTAGTTTTATTAAAAATATTACTTCTGTTGATTGCATTGTGAATTAACACTTTATAGTATTCCTTACAAATGATAGCATAATTATTTGGAGATTTATCTACATAAGTAATTATAAACTCGTTTTGTAATTCTGATATATGTTTATTTATATTATTAAAAGCTGCATGTGTAATATGATGATAATTTTTTATAATTTCATTTTTCATTTTATCTATAACAGAAAATCTCCATTCACTAAAACACTCGATTGGTTTATTGTAATCACTAGCAATTTTATATATAAATAAATCAATATCTTGAATAAACTGCAATATTATGGATTTGATATTACACTTATATGGAAGGCGAAATTTTGTTCCATTATGCATTAAATTTTGTAAAATAGGTTGTTCTACAATATTAAGATCATTAGTAATGATATGACCATGTGTTGTATTTATGTACTTATCATATATAATGATATAATTCTATTATATGATATATATTACATAATCATGATACGAGCAGGGAAGACCGAGCTATGCTCGGTCACAATTAAATTTGAGTTCAAATATCATGACCCATGACCAAAATGACCCACTAATTGAATTTTCTCGAACATGTGACTTAGCCCAACAGTCTTCTTGTGCCGGAAAACCATAGGATGCCAAATTCAGTGTAAATTGAGCCGCTTTTTAGATATTGACCCACAATGACCCAGAAATGACCCACTAATCGAATTTTCTCGAACATGTGACCTAGTCTAATGATATTCGCGTGCCCGAAACTCGTAAAATACAAAATTTAATCAAAATCGTTAGAGCCGTTTTTTAGATAAAATTAATTTGACCCGCTTTGACCCAAAAATGACCCTCTAATCGAAAGTTCTCGAACATGTGACCCAGCCCAATAGTCTTCTCGTGCCCGAAAATAGTCGGATACAAAATTTCGTCAAAATCGTTTGGACCGTTTCTTAGATACAATTAGCTTGACCATGACCCAAAATGACCCACTAATTGAATTTTCTCGAACATGTGACCCAGCCCAACAGTCTTCTCCTGCCCGGAAACCATTGGATGCAAAATTTAGTGTAAATTGAGCCGCTTTTTAGATCTTGACCCACAATGACCCAGAAATGACCCACTAATCGAATTTTCTCGGACATGCGACCTAGCCCAATGCTTTTATCGTGCTCGAAACTCGTAGGACACAAAATTTAATCAAAATCGTTAGAGCCGTTTTTTAGATAAAATTAATCTGACCCGCGTTGACCCAAAAATACCCCACTAATCAAAAGTTCTCAAACATGTGACCCAGCCCAATTGACTTCTCATGCCCGAAAATGGTCGGATACAAAATTTCGTCAAAATCGTTTGAACCCTTTTTTTAGATACAATTAGCTTGACCATGACCCAAAATGACCCAAAATGACCCACTAATTGAATTTTCTCGAACATGTGACCTAGCCCAACAGTCTTCTCGTGCCCGAAAACCATTGGATGCAAAATTTAGTGTAAATTGAGCCGCTTTTTAGATCTTGACCCACAATGACCCAGAAATGACCCACTAATCGAATTTTCTCGGACATGCGACCTAGCCCAATGCTTTTATCGTGCTCGAAACTCGTAGGACACAAAATTTAATCAAAATCGTTAGAGCCGTTTTTTAGATAAAATTAATTTGACCCGCGTTGATCCAAAAATGACCCACTAATCGAAAGTTCTGGAACATGTGACCCAGCCCAATTGACTTGTCATGCCCGAAAATGGTCTGATACAAAATTTCGTCAAAATCGTTTGAACCGTTTTTTAGATAGAATTAGCTAGACCATGACCCAAAATGACCCAAAATGACCCACTAATCGAATTTTCTCGAGCATGTGACCTAGCCCAATGGTTTTCTGGTGCCCCAAAACGGTAGGATACGAAATTTCGTCAAAATCGTTAGAGCCGTTTTTAAGATAATTTTTGCATATATATATATATATATATATATATATATATATAACCACCCACAAGATTTGCTCGTATTAGAATATATGATAATCATATAATTATATCATATAATCATATGATAATGATCATATGATTATGATATTAGTGATTATGATATTTATATATTATAATATTAAATTAGATATAATTTACTGATAACTGATAATTACAATATTATCAGTATATCCAATGTATTAGTATACAATACAAGTATACAATACAAGTATACAATACAAGTATGACCTTGTATATAAACAAGGTAAAATACAAGGTTGTTTAAAATACAAGGTTTTTCAAATATTGAATTTCAAAAATTACTAAATTTCACAATGGAGTACCATAGCGAAAACTTCACGCGTAAAAAAATAATAATAACAGCAATGTATAAGCCTCAGCACGAGTCACAAATTACAGTAACCGTATTATTCTGTTAAATTATAAAAGTGAATTATGATGTCACGAGTGCATGATTTTTATTTAATTCTCGACAAATACTAGATGCGCCATTTCGGTTTAGTTGTGAATAATATAGGTTAATTCACGTTATTAAAAAATGTAGCTATAAAACATATAAATCAATGGAAAACGGTAGGTAATAAAATGTAAACGTAATAGTAAACCGTATTAAAAAAACATAACTCAGTGAAATAAGTATCCGTTTTTATGTTATTTTAGGATATTCCAGGTAAAGGTACAGATTACTTTAAAATACGAGGTTAAATTCACCGATATATTTCGTTTGATTCAAGGTTCTTTTGGAGAAACCGACCAGCGCAGCGGGCGTAGTCTGCTAGTATGTTAATATTTAGACATAGAGTTAATCTTCATATATTTAATAAGATCTATAATAACAAATCTAATAACAAATCAGAACATTTAAAATAGGTTGATTAAAAAACCTGCTAAAATAACTGACTTCTTTAAATTTTTTATCAACAGAAATAATGATCTTCATCTCATAACTGGGATTTGTTAAGTTAATGAATAAATTTCCTGTAAATAATATTTATATCTCTATCTATTATATGTTGATATTTAGACATATAGTTAATCTTCATCTATTTAATAAGATCTATAATAACAAATTTAATAACAAATCAGAACATTTAAAATAGTTTGATTAAAAAACCTGCTAAAATAACTGACTTCTTTAAATTTTTTATCAACAGAAATAATGTTCTTCATCTCATAACTGCGTTTTGTTATATTATTAAAAGTTAATGGATAAATTTCCTGTAAATAATATTTATCTCTCTATCTATTATATGTTAATATTTAGACATAGAGATAATCTTCATCTGTTTAATAAGATCTATAATAACAAATCTAATAACAAATCAGAACTTTTAAAATAGGTTGATTAAAAAACCTGCTAAAGTAACTGACTTCTTTAATTTTTTATCAACAGAAATAATGTTCTTCATCTCATAACTGGGATTTGTTATATTATTAAAAGTTAATGAATAAATTTTCTGTAAATAATATTTATCTCTCTATCTATTATATGTTAATATTTAGACATAGAAACAAATCAGAACATTTAAAATAGGTTGATTAAAAAACCTGCTAAAGTAACTGACTTCTTTAAATTTTTTATCAACAGAAATAATGATCTTCATCTCATAACTGGGATTTGTTATATTATTAAAAGTTAATGAATAAATTTCCTGTAAATAATATTTATCTCTCTATCTATTGTATGTTAATATTTAGACATAGAAACAAATCAGAACATTTAAAATAGGTTGATTAAAATCCTGCTAAAGTAACTGACTTCTTTAATTTTTTTATCAACAGAAATAATGTTCTTCATCTCATAACTGCGTTTTGTTATATTATTAAAAGTTAATGGATAAATTTCCTGTAAATAATATTTATCTCTCTATCTATTATATGTTAATATTTAGACATAGAAACAAATCAGAACATTTAAAATATGTTGATAAAAAAACCTACTAAAATAACTGACTTCTTTAAATTTTTTATAACAGAAATAATGATCTTCATCTCATAACTGGGATTTGTTATATTATTAAAAGTTAATGAATAAATTTCCTGTAAATAATATTTATCTCTCTATCTATTATATGTTAATATTTAGACATAGAGTTAATCTTTATCTATTTAATAAGATCTATAATAAAAAATCTAATTACAAATTAGAACATTTAAAATATGTTGATTAAAAAACCTGCTAAAATAACTGACTTCTTTAAATTTTTTATCCACAGAAATAATGATCTTCATCTCATAACTGGGATTTGTTAAGTTAATGAATAAATTTCCTGTAAATAATATTTATATCTCTATCTATTATATGTTGATATTTAGACATATAGTTAATCTTCATCTATTTAATAAGATCTATAATAACAAATTTAATAACAAATCAGAACATTTAAAATAGTTTGATTAAAAAACCTGCTAAAATAACTGACTTCTTTAAATTTTTTATCAACAGAAATAATGTTCTTCATCTCATAACTGCGTTTTGTTATATTATTAAAAGTTAATGGATAAATTTCCTGTAAATAATATTTATCTCTCTATCTATTATATGTTAATATTTAGACATAGAGATAATCTTCATCTGTTTAATAAGATCTATAATAACAAATCTAATAACAAATCAGAACTTTTAAAATAGGTTGATTAAAAAACCTGCTAAAGTAACTGACTTCTTTAATTTTTTATCAACAGAAATAATGTTCTTCATCTCATAACTGGGATTTGTTATATTATTAAAAGTTAATGAATAAATTTTCTGTAAATAATATTTATCTCTCTATCTATTATATGTTAATATTTAGACATAGAAACAAATCAGAACATTTAAAATAGGTTGATTAAAAAACCTGCTAAAGTAACTGACTTCTTTAAATTTTTTATCAACAGAAATAATGATCTTCATCTCATAACTGGGATTTGTTATATTATTAAAAGTTAATGAATAAATTTCCTGTAAATAATATTTATCTCTCTATCTATTGTATGTTAATATTTAGACATAGAAACAAATCAGAACATTTAAAATAGGTTGATTAAAATCCTGCTAAAGTAACTGACTTCTTTAATTTTTTTATCAACAGAAATAATGTTCTTCATCTCATAACTGGGTTTTGTTATATTATTAAAATTTAATGAATAAATTTCCTGTAAATAATATTTATCTCTCTATCTATTATATGTTAATATTTAGACATAGAAACAAATCAGAACATTTAAAATAGGTTGATTAAAAAACCTGCTAAAATAACTGACTTCTTTAAATTTTTTATCAACAGAAATAATGATCTTCATCTCATAACTGGGATTTGTTAAGTTAATGAATAAATTTCCTGTAAATAATATTTATATCTCTATCTATTATATGTTGATATTTAGACATATAGTTAATCTTCATCTATTTAATAAGATCTATAATAACAAATTTAATAACAAATCAGAACATTTAAAATAGTTTGATTAAAAACCTGCTAAAATAACTGACTTCTTTAAATTTTTTATCAACAGAAATGATGTTCTTCATCTCATAACTGCGTTTTGTTATATTATTAAAAGTTAATGGATAAATTTCCTGTAAATAATATTTATCTCTCTATCTATTATATGTTAATATTTAGACATAGAAACAAATCAGAACATTTAAAATAGGTTAATTAAAAAACCTGCTAAAATAACTGACTTCTTTAAATTTTTTATCAACAGAAATATTGATCTTCATCTCATAACTGGGATTTGTTATATTATTAAAAGTTAATGAATAACTTTCCAGTAAATAATATTTATCTCTCTATCTATTATATGTTAATATTTAGACATAGAGTTAATCTCCATCTATTTAATAAGATCTATAATAACAAATCTAATAACAAATCAGAACATTTAAAATAGGTTGATTAAAAAACCTGCTAAAGTGACTGACTTCTTTAAATTTTTTATCAACTGAAATAATGTTCTTCATCTCATAACTGGGCTTTTTTATATTATTAAAAGTTAATGAATAAATTTCCTGTAAATAATATTTATCTCTCTATCTATTATATGTTAATATTTAGACATAGAAACAAATCAGAACATTTAAAATAGGTTGATTAAAAAACCTGCTAAAATAACTGACTTCTTTAAATTTTTTATAACAGAAATAATGATCTTCATCTCATAACTGGGATTTGTTATATTATTAAAAGTTAATGAATAAATTTCCTGTAAATAATATTTATCTCTCTATCTATTATATGTTAATATTTAGACATAGAGTTAATCTTTATCTATTTAATAAGATCTATAATAACAAATCTAATTACAAATTAGAACATTTAAAATAGGTTGATTAAAAAACCTGCTAAAATAACTGATTCTTTAAATTTTTTATCCACAGAAATAATGATCTTCATCTCATAACTGGGATTTGTTATATTATTAAAAGTTAATGAATAAATTTCCTGTAAATAATATTTATCTCTCTATTTATTATATGTTAATATTTAGACATAGAGTTAATCTTCATCTATTTAATAAGAGCTATAATACACAAATCTAATAACAAATCAGAACATTTAAAATAGGTTGATTAAAAAACCTGCTAAAATAACTGACTTCTTTAAATTTTTTATCAACAGAAATAATGTTCTTCATCTCATAACTGCGTTTTGTTATATTATTAAAAGTTAATGAATAAATTTCCTGTAAATAATATTTACCTCTCTATCTATTATATTTTAATATTTAGACATAGACACAAATCAGAACATTTAAAATAGGTTGATTAAAAAACCTGCTAAAGTAACTGACTTCTTTAAATTTTTTATCAACAGAAATAATGTTCTTCATCTCATAACTGCGTTTTGTTATATTATTAAAAGTTAATGGATAAATTTCCTGTAAATAATATTTATCTCTCTATCTATTATATGTTAATATTTAGACATAGAAACAAATCAGAACATTTAAAATATGTTGATTAAAAAACCTGCTAAAATAACTGACTTCTTTAAATTTTTTATCAACAGAAATAATGATCTTCATCTCATAACTGGGATTTGTTATATTATTAAAAGTTAATGAATAAATTTCCTGTAAATAATATTTATCTCTCTATCTATTATATTTTAATATTTAGACATAGAAACAAATCAGAACATTTAAAATAGGTTGATTAAGAAACCTGCTAAAGTAACTGACTTCTTTATATTTTTTTATCAACAGAAATAATGTTCTTCATCTCATAACTGGGTTTTGTTATATTATTAAAAGTAAATGAATAAATTTCCTGTAAGTAATATTTATCTCTCTATCTATTATATGTTAATATTTAGACATAGAAACAAATCAGAACATTTAAAATAGGTTGATTAAGAAACCTGCTAAAGTAACTGACTTCTTTATATTTTTTTATCAACAGAAATAATGTTCTTCATCTCATAACTGGGTTTTGTTATATTATTAAAAGTAAATGAATAAATTTCCTGTAAGTAATATTTATCTCTCTATCTATTATATGTTAATATTTAGACATAGAAACAAATCAGAACATTTAAAATAGGTTGATTAAAAAACCTGCTAAAATAACTGACTTCTTTAAATTTTTTATCAACAGAAATAATGATCTTCATCTCATAACTGGGATTTGTTAAGTTAATGAATAAATTTCCTGTAAATAATATTTATATCTCTATCTATTATATGTTGATATTTAGACATATAGTTAATCTTCATCTATTTAATAAGATCTATAATAACAAATTTAATAACAAATCAGAACATTTAAAATAGTTTGATTAAAAACCTGCTAAAATAACTGACTTCTTTAAATTTTTTATCAACAGAAATGATGTTCTTCATCTCATAACTGCGTTTTGTTATATTATTAAAAGTTAATGGATAAATTTCCTGTAAATAATATTTATCTCTCTATCTATTATATGTTAATATTTAGACATAGAAACAAATCAGAACATTTAAAATAGGTTAATTAAAAAACCTGCTAAAATAACTGACTTCTTTAAATTTTTTATCAACAGAAATATTGATCTTCATCTCATAACTGGGATTTGTTATATTATTAAAAGTTAATGAATAACTTTCCAGTAAATAATATTTATCTCTCTATCTATTATATGTTAATATTTAGACATAGAGTTAATCTTCATCTATTTAATAAGATCTATAATAACAAATCTAATAACAAATCAGAACATTTAAAATAGGTTGATTAAAAAACCTGCTAAAGTGACTGACTTCTTTAAATTTTTTATCAACTGAAATAATGTTCTTCATCTCATAACTGGGCTTTTTTATATTATTAAAAGTTAATGAATAAATTTCCTGTAAATAATATTTATCTCTCTATCTATTATATGTTAATATTTAGACATAGAAACAAATCAGAACATTTAAAATAGGTTGATTAAAAAACCTGCTAAAATAACTGACTTCTTTAAATTTTTTATAACAGAAATAATGATCTTCATCTCATAACTGGGATTTGTTATATTATTAAAAGTTAATGAATAAATTTCCTGTAAATAATATTTATCTCTCTATCTATTATATGTTAATATTTAGACATAGAGTTAATCTTTATCTATTTAATAAGATCTATAATAACAAATCTAATTACAAATTAGAACATTTAAAATAGGTTGATTAAAAAACCTGCTAAAATAACTGATTCTTTAAATTTTTTATCCACAGAAATAATGATCTTCATCTCATAACTGGGATTTGTTATATTATTAAAAGTTAATGAATAAATTTCCTGTAAATAATATTTATCTCTCTATTTATTATATGTTAATATTTAGACATAGAGTTAATCTTCATCTATTTAATAAGAGCTATAATACACAAATCTAATAACAAATCAGAACATTTAAAATAGGTTGATTAAAAAACCTGCTAAAATAACTGACTTCTTTAAATTTTTTATCAACAGAAATAATGTTCTTCATCTCATAACTGCGTTTTGTTATATTATTAAAAGTTAATGAATAAATTTCCTGTAAATAATATTTACCTCTCTATCTATTATATTTTAATATTTAGACATAGACACAAATCAGAACATTTAAAATAGGTTGATTAAAAAACCTGCTAAAGTAACTGACTTCTTTAAATTTTTTATCAACAGAAATAATGTTCTTCATCTCATAACTGCGTTTTGTTATATTATTAAAAGTTAATGGATAAATTTCCTGTAAATAATATTTATCTCTCTATCTATTATATGTTAATATTTAGACATAGAAACAAATCAGAACATTTAAAATATGTTGATTAAAAAACCTGCTAAAATAACTGACTTCTTTAAATTTTTTATCAACAGAAATAATGATCTTCATCTCATAACTGGGATTTGTTATATTATTAAAAGTTAATGAATAAATTTCCTGTAAATAATATTTATCTCTCTATCTATTATATTTTAATATTTAGACATAGAAACAAATCAGAACATTTAAAATAGGTTGATTAAGAAACCTGCTAAAGTAACTGACTTCTTTATATTTTTTTATCAACAGAAATAATGTTCTTCATCTCATAACTGGGTTTTGTTATATTATTAAAAGTAAATGAATAAATTTCCTGTAAGTAATATTTATCTCTCTATCTATTATATGTTAATATTTAGACATAGAAACAAATCAGAACATTTAAAATAGGTTCTTTAAAAAACCTACTAAAATAACTGACTTCTTTAAATTTTTTATCAACAGAAATAATGTTCTTCATCTCATAACTGGGTTTTGTTATATAATTAAAAGTTAAGGAATAAATTTCCTGTAAATAATATTTATCTCTCTATCTATTATACGTTAATATTTAGACACAGAAACAAATCAGAACATTTAAAATAGGTTGATTAAAAAACCTGCTAAAATAACTGACTTCTTTAAATTTTTTACCCACAGAAATAATGATCTTCATCTCATAACTGGGATTTGTTATATTATTAAAAGTTAATGAATAAATTTCCTGTAAATAATATTTATCTCTCTATCTATTATATGTTAATATTTAGACATAGAGTTAATCTTTATCTATTTAATAAGATCTATAATAACAAATCTAATTACAAATTAGAACATTTAAAATAGGTTGATTAAAAAACCTGCTAAAATAACTGACTTCTTTAAATTTTTTATCCACAGAAATAATGATCTTCATCTCATAACTGGGATTTGTTATATTATTAAAAGTTAATGAATAAATTTCCTGTAAATAATATTTATATCTCTATCTATTATATGTTAATATTTAGACATAGAGTTAATCTTCATCTATTTAATAAGAGCTATAATACACAAATCTAATAACAAATCAGAACATTTAAAATAGGTTGATTAAAAAACCTGCTAAAATAACTGACTTCTTTAAATTTTTTATCAACAGAAATAATGTTCTTCATCTCATAACTGCGTTTTGTTATATTATTAAAAGTTAATGAATAAATTTCCTGTAAATAATATTTACCTCTCTATCTATTATATTTTAATATTTAGACATAGAAACAAATCAGAACATTTAAAATAGGTTGATTAAAAAACCTGCTAAAGTAACTGACTTCTTTAAATTTTTTATCAACAGAAATAATGTTCTTCATCTCATAACTGCGTTTTGTTATATTATTAAAAGTTAATGGATAAATTTCCTGTAAATAATATTTATCTCTCTATCTATTATATGTTAATATTTAGACATAGAAACAAATCAGAACATTTAAAATATGTTGATAAAAAAACCTGCTAAAATAACTGACTTCTTTAAATTTTTTATAACAGAAATAATGATCTTCATCTCATAACTGGGATTTGTTATATTATTAAAAGTTAATGAATAAATTTCCTGTAAATAATATTTATCTCTCTATCTATTATATGTTAATATTTAGACATAGAGTTAATCTTTATCTATTTAATAAGATCTATAATAACAAATCTAATTACAAATTAGAACATTTAAAATAGGTTGATTAAAAAACCTGCTAAAATAACTGACTTCTTTAAATTTTTTATCCACAGAAATAATGATCTTCATCTCATAACTGGGATTTGTTATATTATTAAAAGTTAATGAATAAATTTCCTGTAAATAATATTTATCTCTCTATTTATTATATGTTAATATTTAGACATAGAGTTAATCTTCATCTATTTAATAAGAGCTATAATACACAAATCTAATAACAAATCAGAACATTTAAAATAGGTTGATTAAAAAACCTGCTAAAATAACTGACTTCTTTAAATTTTTTATCAACAGAAATAATGTTCTTCATCTCATAACTGCGTTTTGTTATATTATTAAAAGTAAATGAATAAATTTCCTGTAAGTAATATTTATCTCTCTATCTATTATATGTTAATATTTAGACATAGAAACAAATCAGAACATTTAAAATAGGTTCTTTAAAAAACCTACTAAAATAACTGACTTCTTTAAATTTTTTATCAACAGAAATAATGTTCTTCATCTCATAACTAGGTTTTGTTATATAATTAAAAGTTAAGGAATAAATTTCCTGTAAATAATATTTATCTCTCTATCTATTATATGTTAATATTTAGACACAGAAACAAATCAGAACATTTAAAATAGGTTGATTAAAAAACCTGCTAAAATAACTGACTTCTTTAAATTTTTTATCAACAGAAATAATGTTCTTCATCTCATAACTGCGTTTTGTTATATTATTAAAAGTTAATGAATAAATTTCCTGTAAATAATATTTACCTCTCTATCTATTATATTTTAATATTTAGACATAGACACAAATCAGAACATTTAAAATAGGTTGATTAAAAAACCTGCTAAAGTAACTGACTTCTTTAAATTTTTTATCAACAGAAATAATGTTCTTCATCTCATAACTGCGTTTTGTTATATTATTAAAAGTTAATGGATAAATTTCCTGTAAATAATATTTATCTCTCTATCTATTATATGTTAATATTTAGACATAGAAACAAATCAGAACATTTAAAATATGTTGATTAAAAAACCTGCTAAAATAACTGACTTCTTTAAATTTTTTATCAACAGAAATAATGATCTTCATCTCATAACTGGGATTTGTTATATTATTAAAAGTTAATGAATAAATTTCCTGTAAATAATATTTATCTCTCTATCTATTATATTTTAATATTTAGACATAGAAACAAATCAGAACATTTAAAATAGGTTGATTAAGAAACCTGCTAAAGTAACTGACTTCTTTATATTTTTTTATCAACAGAAATAATGTTCTTCATCTCATAACTGGGTTTTGTTATATTATTAAAAGTAAATGAATAAATTTCCTGTAAGTAATATTTATCTCTCTATCTATTATATGTTAATATTTAGACATAGAAACAAATCAGAACATTTAAAATAGGTTCTTTAAAAAACCTACTAAAATAACTGACTTCTTTAAATTTTTTATCAACAGAAATAATGTTCTTCATCTCATAACTGGGTTTTGTTATATAATTAAAAGTTAAGGAATAAATTTCCTGTAAATAATATTTATCTCTCTATCTATTATACGTTAATATTTAGACACAGAAACAAATCAGAACATTTAAAATAGGTTGATTAAAAAACCTGCTAAAATAACTGACTTCTTTAAATTTTTTACCCACAGAAATAATGATCTTCATCTCATAACTGGGATTTGTTATATTATTAAAAGTTAATGAATAAATTTCCTGTAAATAATATTTATCTCTCTATCTATTATATGTTAATATTTAGACATAGAGTTAATCTTTATCTATTTAATAAGATCTATAATAACAAATCTAATTACAAATTAGAACATTTAAAATAGGTTGATTAAAAAACCTGCTAAAATAACTGACTTCTTTAAATTTTTTATCCACAGAAATAATGATCTTCATCTCATAACTGGGATTTGTTATATTATTAAAAGTTAATGAATAAATTTCCTGTAAATAATATTTATATCTCTATCTATTATATGTTAATATTTAGACATAGAGTTAATCTTCATCTATTTAATAAGAGCTATAATACACAAATCTAATAACAAATCAGAACATTTAAAATAGGTTGATTAAAAAACCTGCTAAAATAACTGACTTCTTTAAATTTTTTATCAACAGAAATAATGTTCTTCATCTCATAACTGCGTTTTGTTATATTATTAAAAGTTAATGAATAAATTTCCTGTAAATAATATTTACCTCTCTATCTATTATATTTTAATATTTAGACATAGAAACAAATCAGAACATTTAAAATAGGTTGATTAAAAAACCTGCTAAAGTAACTGACTTCTTTAAATTTTTTATCAACAGAAATAATGTTCTTCATCTCATAACTGCGTTTTGTTATATTATTAAAAGTTAATGGATAAATTTCCTGTAAATAATATTTATCTCTCTATCTATTATATGTTAATATTTAGACATAGAAACAAATCAGAACATTTAAAATATGTTGATAAAAAAACCTGCTAAAATAACTGACTTCTTTAAATTTTTTATAACAGAAATAATGATCTTCATCTCATAACTGGGATTTGTTATATTATTAAAAGTTAATGAATAAATTTCCTGTAAATAATATTTATCTCTCTATCTATTATATGTTAATATTTAGACATAGAGTTAATCTTCATCTATTTAATAAGAGCTATAATACACAAATCTAATAACAAATCAGAACATTTAAAATAGGTTGATTAAAAAACCTGCTAAAATAACTGACTTCTTTAAATTTTTTATCAACAGAAATAATGTTCTTCATCTCATAACTGCGTTTTGTTATATTATTAAAAGTAAATGAATAAATTTCCTGTAAGTAATATTTATCTCTCTATCTATTATATGTTAATATTTAGACATAGAAACAAATCAGAACATTTAAAATAGGTTCTTTAAAAAACCTACTAAAATAACTGACTTCTTTAAATTTTTTATCAACAGAAATAATGTTCTTCATCTCATAACTAGGTTTTGTTATATAATTAAAAGTTAAGGAATAAATTTCCTGTAAATAATATTTATCTCTCTATCTATTATATGTTAATATTTAGACACAGAAACAAATCAGAACATTTAAAACAGGTTGATTAAAAAACCTGCTAAAATAACTGACTTCTTTAAATTTTTTATCAACAGAAATAATGTTCTTCATCTCATAACTGCGTTTTGTTATATTATTAAAAGTTAATGAATAAATTTCCTGTAAATAATATTTACCTCTCTATCTATTATATTTTAATATTTAGACATAGAAACAAATCAGAACATTTAAAATAGGTTGATTAAAAAACCTGCTAAAGTAACTGACTTCTTTAAATTTTTTATCAACAGAAATAATGTTCTTCATCTCATAACTGCGTTTTGTTATATTATTAAAAGTTAATGGATAAATTTCCTGTAAATAATATTTATCTCTCTATCTATTATATGTTAATATTTAGACATAGAAACAAATCAGAACATTTAAAATATGTTGATAAAAAAACCTACTAAAATAACTGACTTCTTTAAATTTTTTATAACAGAAATAATGATCTTCATCTCATAACTGGGATTTGTTATATTATTAAAAGTTAATGAATAAATTTCCTGTAAATAATATTTATCTCTCTATCTATTATATGTTAATATTTAGACATAGAGTTAATCTTTATCTATTTAATAAGATCTATAATAAAAAATCTAATTACAAATTAGAACATTTAAAATAGGTTGATTAAAAAACCTGCTAAAATAACTGACTTCTTTAAATTTTTTATCCACAGAAATAATGATCTTCATCTCATAACTGGGATTTGTTATATTATTAAAAGTTAATGAATAAATTTCCTGTAAATAATATTTATCTCTCTATTTATTATATGTTAATATTTAGACATAGAGTTAATCTTCATCTATTTAATAAGAGCTATAATACACAAATCTAATAACAAATCAGAACATTTAAAATAGGTTGATTAAAAAACCTGCTAAAATAACTGACTTCTTTAAATTTTTTATCAACAGAAATAATGTTCTTCATCTCATAACTGCGTTTTGTTATATTATTAAAAGTAAATGAATAAATTTCCTGTAAGTAATATTTATCTCTCTATCTATTATATGTTAATATTTAGACATAGAAACAAATCAGAACATTTAAAATAGGTTCTTTAAAAAACCTACTAAAATAACTGACTTCTTTAAATTTTTTATCAACAGAAATAATGTTCTTCATCTCATAACTAGGTTTTGTTATATAATTAAAAGTTAAGGAATAAATTTCCTGTAAATAATATTTATCTCTCTATCTATTATATGTTAATATTTAGACACAGAAACAAATCAGAACATTTAAAATAGGTTGATTAAAAAACCTGCTAAAATAGCTGACTTCTTTAATTTTTTTATCAACAGAAATAATGATCTTTATCTCATAACTGGGATTTGTTATATTATTAAAAGTTAATGAATAAATTTCCTGTAAATAATATTTATATCTCTATCTATTATATGTTAATATTTAGACATAGATTTAATCTTCATCTATTTAATAAGATCTATAATAACAAATCTAATTACAAATTAGAACATTTAAAATAGGTTGATTAAAAAACCTGCTAAAATAACTGACTTCTTTAAATTTTTTACCCACAGAAATAATGATCTTCATCTCATAACTGGGATTTGTTATATTATTAAAAGTTAATGAATAAATTTCCTGTAAATAATATTTATCTCTCTATCTATTATATGTTAATATTTAGACATAGAAACAAATCAGAACATTTAAAATAGGTTGATTAAAACACCTGCTAAAGTAACTGACTTCTTTAAATTTTTTATCAAGAGAAATGATGTTCTTCATCTCATAACTGCGTTTTGTTATATTATTAAAAGTTAATGAATAAATTTCCTGTAAATAATATTTATCTCTCCATCTATTGTATGTTAATATTTAGACATAGAAACAAATCAGAACATTTAAAATAGGTTGGTTAAAAAACCTGCTAAAATAACTGACTTCTTTAAATTTTTTATCAACAGAAATAATGTTCTTCATCTCATAACTCGGTTTTGTTATATAATTAAAAGTTAATGAATAAATTTCCTGTAAATAATATTTATCTCTCTATCTATTATATGTTAATATTTAGACATAGAAACAAATTAAAACATTTAAAATAGGTTGATTAAAAAACCTGCTAAAGTAACTGATTTCTTTAATTTTTTTATCAACAGAAATAATGTTCTTCATCTCATAACTGGGTTTTGTTATATTATTAAAAGTTAATGAATAAATTTCCTGTAAATAATATTTATCTCTCTATCTATTATATGTTAATATTTAGACATAGAAACAAATCAGAACATTTAAAATAGGTTGATTAAAAAACCTGCTAAAATAACTGACTTCTTTAAATTTTTTATCAACAGAAATAATGATCTTCATCTCATAACTGGGATTTGTTATATTATTAAAAGTTAATGAATAAATTTCCTGTAAATAATATTTATCTCTCTATCTATTGTATGTTAATATTTAGACATAGAAACAAATCAGAACATTTAAAATAGGTTGATTAAAATCCTGCTAAAGTAACTGACTTCTTTAATTTTTTTATCAACAGAAATAATGTTCTTCATCTCATAACTGGGTTTTGTTATATTATTAAAATTTAATGAATAAATTTCCTGTAAATAATATTTATCTCTCTATCTATTATATGTTAATATTTAGACATAGAAACAAATCAGAACATTTAAAATAGGTTGATTAAAAAACCTGCTAAAATAACTGACTTCTTTAAATTTTTTATCAACAGAAATAATGATCTTCATCTCATAACTGGGATTTGTTAAGTTAATGAATAAATTTCCTGTAAATAATATTTATATCTCTATCTATTATATGTTGATATTTAGACATATAGTTAATCTTCATCTATTTAATAAGATCTATAATAACAAATTTAATAACAAATCAGAACATTTAAAATAGTTTGATTAAAAAACCTGCTAAAATAACTGACTTCTTTAAATTTTTTATCAACAGAAATGATGTTCTTCATCTCATAACTGCGTTTTGTTATATTATTAAAAGTTAATGGATAAATTTCCTGTAAATAATATTTATCTCTCTATCTATTATATGTTAATATTTAGACATAGAAACAAATCAGAACATTTAAAATAGGTTAATTAAAAAACCTGCTAAAATAACTGACTTCTTTTAATTTTTTATCAACAGAAATATTGATCTTCATCTCATAACTGGGATTTGTTATATTATTAAAAGTTAATGAATAACTTTCCAGTAAATAATATTTATCTCTCTATCTATTATATGTTAATATTTAGACATAGAGTTAATCTTCATCTATTTAATAAGATCTATAATAACAAATCTAATAACAAATCAGAACATTTAAAATAGGTTGATTAAAAAACCTGCTAAAGTGACTGACTTCTTTAAATTTTTTATCAACTGAAATAATGTTCTTCATCTCATAACTGGGCTTTGTTATATTATTAAAAGTTAATGAATAAATTTCCTGTAAATAATATTTATCTCTCTATCTATTATATGTTAATATTTAGACATAGAAACAAATCAGAACATTTAAAATATGTTGATTAAAAAACCTGCTAAAATAACTGACTTCTTTAAATTTTTTATAACAGAAATAATGATCTTCTTCTCATAACTGGGATTTGTTATATTATTAAAAGTTAATGAATAAATTTCCTGTAAATAATATTTATCTCTCTATCTATTATATTTTAATATTTAGACATAGAAACAAATCAGAACATTTAAAATAGGTTGATTAAGAAACCTGCTAAAGTAACTGACTTCTTTATATTTTTTATCAACAGAAATAATGTTCTTCATCTCATAACTGGGTTTTGTTATATTATTAAAAGTAAATGAATAAATTTCCTGTAAGTAATATTTATCTCTCTATCTATTATATGTTAATATTTAGACATAGAAACAAATCAGAACATTTAAAATAGGTTCTTTAAAAAACCTACTAAAATAACTGACTTCTTTAAATTTTTTATCAACAGAAATAATGTTCTTCATCTCATAACTGGGTTTTGTTATATAATTAAAAGTTAAGGAATAAATTTCCTGTAAATAATATTTATCTCTCTATCTATTATATGTTAATATTTAGACACAGAAACAAATCAGAACATTTAAAATAGGTTGATTAAGAAACCTGCTAAAGTAACTGACTTCTTTATATTTTTTATCAACAGAAATAATGTTCTTCATCTCATAACTGGGTTTTGTTATATTATTAAAAGTAAATGAATAAATTTCCTGTAAGTAATATTTATCTCTCTATCTATTATATGTTAATATTTAGACATAGAAACAAATCAGAACATTTAAAATAGGTTCTTTAAAAAACCTACTAAAATAACTGACTTCTTTAAATTTTTTATCAACAGAAATAATGTTCTTCATCTCATAACTGGGTTTTGTTATATAATTAAAAGTTAAGGAATAAATTTCCTGTAAATAATATTTATCTCTCTATCTATTATATGTTAATATTTAGACACAGAAACAAATCAGAACATTTAAAATAGGTTGATTAAAAAACCTGCTAAAATAACTGACTTCTTTAAATTTTTTACCCACAGAAATAATGATCTTCATCTCATAACTGGGATTTGTTATATTATTAAAAGTTAAAGAATAAATTTCCTGTAAATAATATTTATCTCTCTATCTATTATATGTTAATATTTAGACATAGAGTTAATCTTTATCTATTTAATAAGATCTATAATAACAAATCTAATTACAAATTAGAACATTTAAAATAGATTGATTAAAAAACCTGCTAAAATAACTGACTTCTTTAAATTTTTTATCCACAGAAATAATGATCTTCATCTCATAACTGGGATTTGTTATATTATTAAAAGTTAATGAATAAATTTCCTGTAAATAATATTTATATCTCTATCTATTATATGTTAATATTTAGACATAGAGTTAATCTTCATCTATTTAATAAGAGCTATAATACACAAATCTAATAACAAATCAGAACATTTAAAATAGGTTGATTAAAAAACCTGCTAAAATAACTGACTTCTTTAAATTTTTTATCAACAGAAATAATGTTCTTCATCTCATAACTGCGTTTTGTTATATTATTAAAAGTTAATGAATAAATTTCCTGTAAATAATATTTACCTCTCTATCTAATATATTTTAATATTTAGACATAGAAACAAATCAGAACATTTAAAATAGGTTGATTAAAAAACCTGCTAAAGTAACTGACTTCTTTAAATTTTTTATCAACAGAAATAATGTTCTTCATCTCATAACTGCGTTTTGTTATATTATTAAAAGTTAATGAATAAATTTCCTGTAAATAATATTTACCTCTCTATCTATTATATTTTAATATTTAGACATAGACACAAATCAGAACATTTAAAATAGGTTGATTAAAAAACCTGCTAAAGTAACTGATTTCTTTAAATTTTTTATCAACAGAAATAATGTTCTTCATCTCATAACTGCGTTTTGTTATATTATTAAAAGTTAATGGATAAATTTCCTGTAAATAATATTTATCTCTCTATCTATTATATGTTAATATTTAGACATAGAAACAAATCAGAACATTTAAAATAGGTTGATTAAGAAACCTGCTAAAGTAACTGACTTCTTTATATTTTTTATCAACAGAAATAATGTTCTTCATCTCATAACTGGGTTTTGTTATATTATTAAAAGTAAATGAATAAATTTCCTGTAAGTAATATTTATCTCTCTATCTATTATATGTTAATATTTAGACATAGAAACAAATCAGAACATTTAAAATAGGTTCTTTAAAAAACCTACTAAAATAACTGACTTCTTTAAATTTTTTATCAACAGAAATAATGTTCTTCATCTCATAACTGGGTTTTGTTATATAATTAAAAGTTAAGGAATAAATTTCCTGTAAATAATATTTATCCCTCTATCTATTATATGTTAATATTTAGACACAGAAACAAATCAGAACATTTAAAATAGGTTGATTAAAAAACCTGCTAAAATAACTGACTTGTTTAATTTTTTTATCAACAGAAATAATGATCTTTATCTCATAACTGGGATTTGTTATATTATTAAAAGTTAATGAATAAATTTCCTGTAAATAATATTTATATCTCTATCTATTATATGTTAATATTTAGACATAGATTTAATCTTCATCTATTTAATAAGATCTATAATAACAAATCTAATTACAAATTAGAACATTTAAAATAGGTTGCTTAAAAAACCTGCTAAAATAACTGACTTCTTTAAATTTTTTACCCACAGAAATAATGATCTTCATCTCATAACTGGGATTTGTTATATTATTAAAAGTTAATGAATAAATTTCCTGTAAATAATATTTATCTCTCTATCTATTATATGTTAATATTTAGACATAGAGTTAATCTTCATCTATTTAATAAGAGCTATAATACACAAATCTAATAACAAATCAGAACATTTAAAATAGGTTGATTAAAAAACCTGCTAAAGTGACTGACTTCTTTAAATTTTTTATCAACAGAAATAATGTTCTTCATCTCATAACTGCGTTTTGTTATATTATTAAAAGTTAATGAATAAATTTCCTGTAAATAATATTTATCTCTCTATCTATTATATTTTAATATTTAGACATAGAAACAAATCAGAACATTTAAAATAGGTTGATTAAAAAACCTGCTAAAATAACTGACTTCTTTAAATTTTTTATCAACAGAAATAATGATCTTCATTTCATAACTGGGATTTGTTATATTATTAAAAATTAATGAATAAATTTTCTGTAAATAATATTTATCTCTCTATCTATTATATGTTAATATTTAGACATAGAAACTAATCAGAACATTTAAAATAGGTTGATTAAAAAACCTGCTAAAGTAACTGACTTCTTTAAATTTTTTATCAAGAGAAATGATGTTCTTCATCTCATAACTGCGTTTTGTTATATTATTAAAAGTTAATGAATAAATTTCCTGTAAATAATATTTATCTCTCCATCTATTGTATGTTAATATTTAGACATAGAAACAAATCAGAACATTTAAAATAGGTTGGTTAAAAAACCTGCTAAAATAACTGACTTCTTTAAATTTTTTATCAACAGAAATAATGTTCTTCATCTCATAACTCGGTTTTGTTATATAATTAAAAGTTAATGAATAAATTTCCTGTAAATAATATTTATCTCTCTATCTATTATATGTTAATATTTAGACATAGAAACAAATTAAAACATTTAAAATAGGTTGATTAAAAAACCTGCTAAAGTAACTGATTTCTTTAATTTTTTTATCAACAGAAATAATGTTCTTCATCTCATAACTGGGTTTTGTTATATTATTAAAAGTTAATGAATAAATTTCCTGTAAATAATATTTATCTCTCTATCTATTATATGTTAATATTTAGACATAGAAACAAATCAGAACATTTAAAATAGGTTGATTAAAAAACCTGCTAAAATAACTGACTTCTTTAAATTTTTTATCAACAGAAATAATGATCTTCATCTCATAACTGGGATTTGTTATATTATTAAAAGTTAATGAATAAATTTCCTGTAAATAATATTTATCTCTCTATCTATTGTATGTTAATATTTAGACATAGAGTTAATCTTCATCTATTTAATAAGATTTGTTTTGAATATCCCTTTTACAATTTAATTTTACGAATAAGCCTCAACAATCTTCACAAAATCTAGTTGATATATATATATTTTTTACATTTTAATATTTATATTTTTTAACATTTACTTTTCACTATAGAATTTTTTTTTCTTATATATGCATATATAAGTTGATCGAGAATATTTCTTTTGTAATATTTGCAAATTCGTTATTTACCAAATCAACAGATTGTAATGTTCGCTGTTGAATTCTTTTTTATTGTGTTTTCAAATGTACTAAGAGATTTCTGAATTGTTTACTTATATATCATCTTTCTCTTATTATACGTTGAAGTTGTTTTACACTATTCTGAACGTGTTTCATATTCTATGCTTCACGCATGATTTTTCTTTCTTGTTATTTCATTATCTGCTCTTAGTCCGATATTCAATCTTTATCATTCCATATCAGATTTTTACTTTTTTTAAATCTGTGCCGCTTTCACAGCTGTTTTAATTCACATTCGTTTTATATATATATATTTCATTAACCTCGTACGTTCAAATTTACCAGCAAAGCTTCAGACTAACTTCGGACTAACTAAATACTTCAGACATTCAGTTACTTATTCAGGTAAGTGTATTTTTACACTCTTTTACTTATAACTTGTTTTTTTGTAATCGAATTTCATTCACTTCCTGATAGGCTAGAATTTTTAACATTATGTGTTTCCGATGAAAATACAAAATTTTTATATTTTTATAACCTCATTATCATTTAATAAATTGATGTTAATGCGTTTTTCAATTAGCCAACCGCGGATGATAAATCGTTGAGTATTCTTCCGGATTACGACTATATACGAGTTAGAAATACATTGCAGCTCTATGGATAAACTACGCTCGCCAAAATAAACTAACTGATTGTGAAACTTCTACAATGAAATATTTTAAACACTGAAATGACAAAAATATAAATAAATAAGATAATATGTATATATTTTTAATACGCTTTAACCAATAGTTTAATATTAAAAATAATTATACGTTTAGAAAACAATTTAGAAATCCTGAATAGATAGTTTAAATAATGTTTTTTTTCTTTTGTATTGTCAAATGTTAAAAAAGAAACAAATCGCATATTCCAATTTTTGTAAATAAATTCATTAGTTCGCGCTTTCTATAAAGTGCAAATCAAAGCGGTGAACTTTCAAAATACGGACTCACACCAAATGAACGTATTGTAACGCACTTTTTGGAACAACATGAATTGCGTATATGGTATGAGGCGTGATTTTAATGTTAGACATCGAATGCCTATTAAAGAGTTGTGTTTAAAAAAAACACATTTTTTTTATTTTTATACTTTTTAAGCAATACACTTTTATCATTTTCAGTGCCTAACATTTTGCCACACACCTTTTTTTACCATGCAGCATAAACCAAAATATTTATATAATCTTTTCACTCCCTTTCAAAACATTTAGGGATGCGTTTTTTAACTTTACTTTCAGACTTTTTTTTAAACTTTAATTATATATAATTTTAAATTTTACTTCCATTCTGAATATTCTATGCTGTATCTCTAAACTCAGATATATCCTTGCCTACCTTATTTGCTCGACTATATCATACTTATGTACTCACTTATCTTACAATGTACATACATATACACTTTCAAATGTAAAATACTTCAACTTGTATGGTATCTTCACCAATCAACAGCATTTCGTGAAAATTATAAAGTGTAATTGGCCATGTTTACTTCAAAAACAGATGTTAAGTTATAAGGTATAAATTGAAGTTGTGGGTATTGAACATAACGGCCCAACGTAACAAAATGTTAATAAATAAATAGTAAACAAACAAAAGAAAAAAATCAGGAATAATTCTATATTAAATTGAACAGGTCGGCACAATGAAAAATTGCATTAAAAAATGGAAGCTTTGTGCCTATTGTGTATATTGTTTTGTTGTCCTTTAATTTGAAGTAATAGATGTAGTATCATGCGTGATTTTTGCTTTCAAGTTTTTCTTATTACTAACAATTTATTATTTTTTTTAACTGGGCTTTCTCTCGTACGAGCTATGCTCGCCAATCCTCGACTTGACACAGCAAACTGTAAAAACACGTTAATTTGTTCTGCTCTAAAACGATTACGGAAGATTGAATTATAATTAAAGGATCTGTGGCGATTTCCTGTAATCGGATTTCCTTTGACTAAGGAATTTTAAGCTGAATCCTGCTGCCGAAACAGCTACTAACTCTTTTTGTGATTTTTTAAATAAAATCAATTAAACCTTTAGCAATCAACTTGTAGAAGAGGGCTATGTAAACATTGTCAAATTGCAACAATCGGTAAAATATTTTGTAGAAATAAATTGATTGCTTGTGGAAATACATTTTTAAATTGAAACTATTTGGAAATATTATTTGAGTATTTTAAATAGGGCGTAGTTTTCTTATTTGCAGTTTTTAACGCATAATAATTTAATTATTACGTTATAGTTTATTTATCTTTTCATTATTAAAGTGGAAGTACATTTTTTGTAATATAATTTTCCCCATTGACTACTTTTAACACGCGATCGTTTAATTATTATTTTAAAGTTTTCTTTCTGTTTTTAATAGTCACGTGTAAATACATATTTTAATTGAAATGGAATATTATTATATGCACTATTTTACAAATTGACAACAATTTTAAAAATAGCCTTTTCGAAATATGAAATAAATCTCCATCGGTATAATGAGAATTTAAATAAAAAAAAAAAAAAAAGTCAAATTAGAAAAGTATTTTCACACAGCAAACCTCAAGTTTGTCAACTCCCTTGAAATTATGATTAAATTACGACGTATAGTTTTTGTTCGTATAAAACTTTTTTAGCAGAATAGTTTTGACTGCAATCAATATTAAATATCTCTTAAAATAATTCTTTCAAAATGGTTTGTTTCAGCGGGTTTATCGAACATTTCTTCATAGAGCTACCAATTTTTATATTTTTATATGCAATAGTTTTCTTTAGCGTAAAAAGATTTCCGGACACAAAAAGTTCATTGACAGCGGTGGCAGCGTTACTTATTTTTTTTTTTTTTTTTTTTTTATTATTATTTTTTTTTTTATTTTTTTTTTTTAGAATAGAGAGATTCAAAAGTTTTTGCTTTGATTCGCTCCCCAATTTCAATGTTACTCTTCATTTATAAACACCTTCTAATAATTTTAGCAAAGTATTAAAGAACTCATTCTTGTCACCCATTGTATGTGAAAACAATTAAAATTTTAACAATTGATTTCATTTATAAAACTTAATTTAGGCAGCGAAATCACTGAAATTACAAAAGTTTGAAAGACTCAAAGAAAAATATTTCTGTTTCATGATCGATAATGACGTTTTCTAAATAGGATGAATGTCATCAGCTGATGTCTGCCAAAATTAATATTAAAGATTAATAACTTTTCTATAGGGTCATTTTCTTAAGGGTCCTCTTCACGCACTTGACACTCCAACAGCGGATTATATCCACTTATGGCAGAAGAACAGAAATGCCGAACGTTGAACTATTCCAAATTTTGAAATGAAATTATTTTAAAATCCTTTAATGGCTTTAATAAAAACTTTGTATTTTCATAGCAATAGGTAAGACCAAAAAGAAAAAAAGATAACAGAATATTTTGATGTAGAAACAAAGTATCAAAAAACAAATAAAATTTGTTTGGATCAAAAAAGATAACTATATCAAAAGACATATCCCCCTACCCCTAGAGATATCGTACGGTATCAAGTGTCAGAACCCCCCTCCCCCTAAAGCGATTACGTTATATATGCACAGCCCCTCATTAAACGGTGAAGTTTTTTTACACTGTTCTGAATGCGTTTCATATTTTATGCTTGACGCATCATTTTTCTGTCTTGTTATTTCATTACCTGCTCTTAGTCCGATATACAATTTTTTTTCTGATGTTTTTGAAATTTAATTCACATTCGATTTATATATTTTTCAGTAACCTCATACGTTCAACGATACCAGCAATGCTCAATCTACTTCTTACGTTTAGCTACATATCAAAGTAAGTGTACTTTTACACTTTTTTACTTAAATCAACTTTTTTTTTCTTTTATAATCGAATTTTCATCTACTTCTTGATAGGCTAGAATTATAAAAATTATGTGTTTCCATGGCAATACAAAATTTTAATATTTTTATAACTTCATTATCTACATATATATAATATAAACGGAAATTTCGTACCAGCTGCATATAACTCGAGTTCTGCTGAACGGATATTGATGACACTTACACTGTTAGATAGATAATTTTTTAGGGAGAGTTTTTGTGTATAACATATTGTTCTACGTAGATTAGCTATAGAATTATGACGGAAAGTTCTGTTGTTTTGGATGAAAAGGTTACCAATGGTCATTTTTTGGCGCCATTATCGTTGGTGAAAGAATTGAAACGGCTATATTGTTTAGAAAATAATACAAACACCTCGAAAAATAAAAGGAAAATTTTACTAATTTTATTTAAACTTTAAAATAATTAAAAAAAGACAAACAGTTTTGACGAGAGATACTGTTATAAAACGGAAATATTTAATTTAAACGTGAAAGAAAATGTTCGTAATGCTTAAAAATTATTTAGTGTGAAATATTGCAATTGAAACCTTATTGGGCGATTTATCGTTTACGTCAGGTTAAGAAAAATGCATCCGAAAATTTGATTCGATAAAATCTGAGTAACAATTTTTTTTTTTGATTTGTTCTTTATTATTTTTTTATCTAACTCTTCATCATATGACTTAGAGAAGAAACTAGCAGATGTATTTATAAAAATGACTGTACTTGTGAGTTACATTTCATTTGTTTATTTACAATTTTGACTTTATTTTTATCGCCAAACGATTTGATTTTAAGCCAAAAAGGCATAACCGTGATATCGGTCCGAGCAATGTTCATAATAATGATGATTTTAAGAGTATGAGAACGTTTTTGGAGCAGTATTTTATATCCAAATGTAAATTATATAAATAACATTTAATATTCTAAAAGGGAGTCAAATATTTAAATTTTAATGTAAATGTCTGCCACACACAAATTATTAACACACATGTTAAAAACATTTTGCACTATTTATTTCTTTTTTAGTCTTTGCATATATTTTCTTCTTTTTGAAGGTTTTTAAAAGATATTGGACTGTTCTTTTGTAATCGGGTCACCCGTCAATTGGCCTATTTACTATATTGTTGAAAATTTCTTTTCAATTTGAAGGGGACTCTGGATGGGGAATCCGATTGCAGGAGATTACACGAAATTTTTACTCAGCGATTAGTAAATTTAAGGTTTTTCATTATGAAGCAAACGGACAAAAGAATATTTACTAAACTATATTTTTCATCTGCATTTATTTTACTATCATTAAAAAATAAATACTTGAAATGTACGTAAAAAATCTCTGAAATGGCAATAGTGGGCAAGAAAGAATGTTTGCTGATTTATCATTTTATCTTAGATAAGAAAAAATTACCTGAAATTCAGATTAGAAAAAAATTCGATCATTATAAAGTAATTTCGGCTGAAGCACAGCCATAGCCGCTAAACTTTGTGACAAATTAATGATTATTTTCATTATGTTCATTATTTAGACAACAGATTGAAGAATAATGTAATCTTGAAAATAAAATAAATAGCAAGCCTAATTATTTCTCTTGTTACACATTAAAGAAATAGAAAAAAATCTTCGGTTCGAGTATTCACTTAAAATATTAATACTAAAAATTTTGCATAACTAACATTATTTATCATTCTCAAGGAGTTTTATTGGAGAAATATATATGATTCAGTCAACAGTAATTTGACATTATTTTATGGAACGTAGTTTGGTGCATAACTAACTTCGTTTTGTAGCTAACTTTGGTACATTTGTAACCTTATCATTGCAAAAACGTCTAATGTTTGACTTCAAACTTGGCTGTGGAACTGATTACGGAAGATTAGAAAGGTTTTATTTGATGCAAACTAGAGGATTATTTTTCTACCAGAATCAGCTATGGAGGTTTTTTTCCAGCTAAATGGTTACATGATTGCAACTGGTATATAAAATGAAAAGGCGGTGAAAATGGCATTATTTTAATTTTATTCAAAGATTTCGGCTTTAAAAACCCACTTTTTAATGATTCACATTTCTTTTAAATATGAAAGTTAAAGACTTCTTTGTGTGCAAATAATGTATTACATTTTTCACTGTACCTGCTAGAAGATGACGTATATTACGAAATATAATATAACTTAGGGTGAGATTGTATTTAATCTATCAGAACCACACATAGCACCAAGCTGAGGGGCCCGGAGTTAAAGAACTAAAAACAAAAATGAATAACAGAACATTATTTAAGTTCATTGGTCAATCTTGGTGATCAACAATGATTGTAATGTTTTCTTTTTTAATAATGTGGTGACTAGAGAACATTTTAATTTCTGTTGATCATAACGGACACATATATTTACCAAACTCTACTATAAATGATCAAATAGAAGAGTTGCTTCTTAATCACCCCAGTTTTGTCTAAAGCATAAGATAAGATATTAGCGCAGTGGCATTCACATTGTATTCAGCAATGCGGAAGGATTTTCTAATTGAAATTCCATGTTACTTTAAAATACATGGTCGAATTCACCATTTAGTTTGATTCAAGATTCATTTGGAAAATGGACCAGCGCAGCGGCATAGCCTGCTATTAAATTAATAAATTAATGTTAATGTATTTTTCAATTTAGCAGGCCGCGGATGATAAATTTCCCAGTATTCTTTAATATTACAACTATATACGAGTTACAAATACAATGGAGCTCCTAACAGACAAACTATGCTCGACAAAAATAAGCCAACTGTCTTTGAAACTTCTACAATAAAATATTTTAAACACTAAAAAGCCAAAAATATAAATAAATTAGGTAATATATACTTTTAATACGCTTAAAAATTGGTATTTATGAAATCCCTGTCACCAAAGCAGATGGAACATTGCAATGTTATATAAGAATGACAACTAGTAAGTTTAAAACAAGATTAAAAGAGCATATGGCAGATATCAAATATGACAGAAGAATTACAGCTTTAGCAAGACTACATAGGAAAAAGAATTTAAAAATTGATTTTAAGAACAGTAAAATAATTTATCCAGCAAGACTTTATTTTCCATCTATTATCCGTGAATTAATAGAAATCTATATGCGTAACGAGAATATATGCAAAGAATCAGCTTCTTTTGAATTACCTAAAATTTGGTACGTGGTATTTTTTAATTTAAAAAAGCAATAAGGAAATATTAATTTTTACGTTTACAGTTAACTATTTTTAAGCATCTGCTTTCATCACACGTATGATCTCGTGATTTATGTTTTTCAAGTATATTTTCAAAAAATGTTGCGAGAATACTTTGTTTATCGTGTAAATATTGAAGAGGGCGTCGTTTGTGCGTTCGAAACGTGTCGATCATTTTATTAAAAGGTTTTATAAGCCTTTTTATGATCCGTTTTTATCACTTAAGTATTTATATCTGTATTTTAATTATAATTGATGATTTTATTATATGAATATGTAACACTATTTTCCATTTTAATACAATCTTTCCAGTGAAAAAAAAAAGATATTTCCCAGACGGCATTCGTTGTATCTGTATATTTGAGAATGGTTTCATAAATTACTATCTTATTATTTTTAAGGCTCTTCAAACAGATGCAATAGACCGTATAGAAATGCAAATATATTACACTGAATCACATCACAAAGTAGGGGAGAAGAGGAGAATGACAGTCATACTTAAGAAAATGTTAACCGTACAAATATAGGTAGGAACTTGATAGCATTTGTATGTACCTGATAGCAATATCGTTAAAAATAATTAAAACTTTTTACGAATGTATTATTTTGCAAAATTGGATCAATTTTACAGAAGTTCTGTACAAAAAATTCTAACCTTTAATGAAGAAATATTGATTTTTTTCGTAGTTTTAGAGAGTTATGTGGATTTTATACGCATATTCTTTTTGAGTATATTTTATTCTTTGGTTTAATTTTCTGTACTTTAAAGAAAAGATACACAACCTGCGGCTGCCGGGCCGCCTATGTCCAGCTGGCTTTTTTTGTGCGGTCCGAAATACACAGTCATTAATCTAAATTTATAGAATCTTGAGATGCGCATAAAATGTACTTAATACCTGCACTAATATCTTATATATTTTTTATGAGAGGAAACAAATTGCCCCTTCATTTACACTGTTAAACGTTTGCAGCAAACTGTCCCGTCATTCGACCCTTTCTAAAGTTACGATTATGTAACCGTTAACTATAAAAACTGTCGAACGACTGGACAGTTTGCTGCAAATTAACAGTGTATTTTGTTTCTATTTATATTTTTATTACTAAATTATAATAAACCATCTTACATGTCATTTGTTTACTCAAATGTGGTTTTTACATATTATGTTTGTATATTACAGTAATGCATATATGTTTTTAAATCTTAAACTCGAATAATTATTTTAATTAATTCTTTTACATTTTACATTTTTACATTTAAAAAAGTTGGTTAAAGTTTTAGACGGTATAAGTTTTTGCTATGAAAGCAAGTTTGATTTATTAAAACAAATTTCATCATTTTTTATCTCTTAATCTTGGAAACTCTGAATGATTAAATTATTGCATTTCATACTTATCATTTAGCTAACATTGATTATATTATTTTTATTATATAGCTTTCTTATACTACTTTCACTATAAAAATTACCTGCACTCGTGTAAATTTTAAAGACAGCAATTTAAGCATGATTGAAAAAAAAAAAATGTCTCATTGATCTATGATCTGGCGATAGTCTGAAAAATAAATATTCCAGTAATCAATCTCATTTTTGGTTCTCCATAAAAGGGAATAATCATTGCCAGTGTAGAATTCATTCTTTTTTCTCCGAGAGTTTCTGAAGATTAACGGTTGAAGGGGAAGGGGAAAGGAGGAGATTAAGGGAAGAATGTGCAGTGTTTGGGAATACGTAAACATAAAAACTCGAAACTTTAGGGAAAGATGTACCCCCTAGCCAACACTTAAATCTATCACTGTCCATTTCTGTAAAAGTAATAAAAATTTTGACACAGGTTTCAACAACATATTTGTGTAAAAAGACAATTTCACACGCCACAGAAATTAAAATTCTACATCAGACTCAGCTTGCCACGGAAACGGCTTTCCATCTTGATGTATCGTCACTAGATGCAATTTATTGTCATATGAATTTATTTCATATAGGCAAGAACAAATATCACTCAAAAGATGAATCATAAATAAATAAACAATAATTTTGTATTAATTAAGCTATGCTCCAATTTTTTGTGATTAAAGAAGCATTTACGATTCTCTTACAACAATTAAAAAATTAATTATTGTTCAACAATATTTATTATTTTTAAAAATACATGTTACTGATCCGTGGGATTTAGAATATTGAATTTATTGGCCCATGAGGCTGGTAACCACTGCCCCAGACGACGTCATACTGACAAATGTTAAAAAAAGTAATAATAAGCTTCTCCACACTGAAAACAAAATGTACCTTCAAATAGTACTCGCTCACAGTGTGGTATACCCTATACAATAACTTGTAGCTCAGTAAAATTCGAATGACGGTTATGTAAAGATGAACAGTTCTTAATATAGAAATTCTCAAAACACAATATCAACCTACAATAACAATATATCCAGTACCCAGTTGGTGTCTTTTGCACCAGGCCTAATACAGGCCCTACAGGACTAATAGGTAACAGTCACAAAGAGGTCACACGATTATATCTGCCACAGAGCTGATGATCGCTTGGACCTATGAGATGCCTTGGTGAGCGCCACTACCCGATAATCAGTATTGCGCACTCTTTTTAATCATCATTATCCGATGGTCGGTAACACCGCATTTTCAATTAAACTGTGTAATTTTGAAAATTACATAAATGAAACTTCTGTTATTTTGTAAAATCTTAATGAAGCGTGATTAAAATTTTAGGGGAACATCTCAGTACCTCTCACAGCACATATCGGTGTTAAACTTCTATTGTAAGCTTATGTCTGACAATTGGTCAAATATTTGAAACTATTTTCTAATATTTTTAACATTTGTATGTTTCGAAATACAGGGCATGCAATTATTTTTCCTTTCCGCGGCTCAAAATAACGGCATATCAATAACAAATTGTAATATTTATTATAGATTTACGTTTTTATGAAATATAACCAAACGACTTTTACCATAATTTAAAGAAGTGGTAGAAAAATATCATTTGTATTTTTATTTTACCATACAAATTTGGGATTTAACTATCACCGCCATGAGCGGCAACGTGCAGTGCTTGGAAATAACCGAAAAAGAAAAATCATGCTTCAAGCATAAATTAGGAAACACATTCCAACATGTTTAAAACAGTATAACAAAACTTTATACTTCAGTAAAGTGAAAGAAGATATAAATAAACAATTTAGAAAAGGCATAACACAATTTAAACCCCAATTTCAACAGTTACCATCTAAAATCAGAAAAGTATCTGAATTCTTTTGTGAAGCCCTGTATATGAACTACAGATCTGTAGATATACTGCATAGAATGCTAAAGTTTAGTTCATTTAGAAAATGCAGTTCAAAATTCCCCTTTAGCAAATTCTGCTAACGAAAGGAAATGTACTCAAATTATTTTGTGCACTTCTGTAAATGATATACAGAATTTATGCACACCAAATAATATGCAAAAAATTGTACATATAACCACAACTGGATACGCATTTACAGCAATTATCGCTCATTGACTGTATTGTAACTGAAAATTTTTGAGTGTCCCTGTAAATGAACGATATACATTATGCACGCCCTATTTTATTGTGCTGAAATATGCAAATCTGAAATTACAGCATAAAACGTAAGTTATTTTCTTCAAATATTTCAAACGACTTATAATGTTTTTCATAGTTGCAAGTTTTGAAGTATAATACTCCAGTTATGGATTTCAGCATATTTTCAAATTAAAATCGTTTTACTTTTGTTTTTATGGTGTTATCTATGCATTTAATAAATTATATAATCGTGTATTTGTAATTGTTTCCATGGATAACTATTTTTTTAATGCATACAAATATAACAATATAATAAAATATAACACCTTGTAATAGTATATTACTTTTAAATGCTAAAGGTGTAAAATTAACAACTATAATATAAATTAAAATAACTTTTATTAGTTGTTTTACATGTTTCGACTCTTCTGAGTCATTTTCAAAAACAAAATGAGAATATTCTAAAACATACAAAATTTCAGCTTACAGATTTCTCATAAAACGAGCCTTTATAATATGTACTGAAAATAAATTGAATAATGAATTAGATAATATTCGTAAAATTGCCTATAATAATGGTTTTACAGTACACCATATTAATAAATTAATCATAGATATCACCAATAATAAGTATTCAGAAAAGAAATTTGATTCACAAAAATACAAACTTTATACGCTGCAATATTATCCAAGCTTTTTCGAAAAATTAAAACACAGCCTTAAACGTTTCAATATCTGTTTAATAGTCAAACCACCTAAGAAATTAAAGAATATCATTTGCAGTAAAATTGACCCAATTAATTTTGAGAATTATTCAGGAGTATATGAAATACCTTTTATTAAAGAAGACGGATCCAAGAATTACTACATAGGCATGACCAGCAGGAAATTTAATTGCAGAAAAAAAGAGCATATAGCTGATATTAAATACAATAGAAAAACTACAGCCCTAGCAAAATTATATCAAGAAGAAACCATCCAAATAAATTTCAATGAAAGTAAAATAATATTTCCCTCCAGTCTATACTATCCATCCATAATAAGAGAAACCATAGAGATACTCACGCGCAAAAATACAATATGTAACGATGCGGCATCTTTTAATTTACCGAAACTGTGGCTAGAATTACTCCATGCTCAAAGATATGAAAATAAACAATCAAGTAAAAAATAATAGATAACGTGCGTAATTTTTTTAAAAAAGTACATGTAAATAATAACTTCAAAGCCCGTGCATCTTTAGAATATTCTCATTTTGTTTTTGAAAATGACTCAGAAGAGTCGAAACATGTAAAACAACTAATAAAAGTTATTTTAATTTATATTATAGTTGTTAATTTTACACCTTTAGCATTTAAAAGTAATATGCATACAAATATTTTTTGTTGCATACAAAAAAATCTAAAGTGACTCCACTTGACTTTCTGAACATTATATAGATTCCCATAGATTGAGATAAATTTGTGATCCAAAGCATCAGCTTGATTCCAACGCATGACCTCCTGTTTTGAAAACGGTGATGTTACCTCTGAGTCATTAAGGAGTAACACCAATTTGACGCCCTGAAATGTAAGGCTTTGTCAGAAATCGTTCTTGAAAGAAAAGCAAAGTGTTTATGAAACACCATTTGCACAAATTTAATATGCGTACATTAAAGTCGATAAATGTATTTTTGGTTTGGTGATACGTTAAAAAATGGACAGGGGCGCTTCGGAAAAAGGAGGTGAGGCGGTAGGCGTGCAAACTCATCGTCGACTTGACCCAGAATGAAATAATTGTCTCAGTCAAATGAATTAATTTTCTCACTCCGAAAGTTAGTGAAATATGCTTCCTTAGTTAAATGACTTCGAATCAAAATAAAATTTAAGTTTTCATCCACAACTGTTGTTACTTAAAGTGACACAGACCATTGAGATATAAAAATTTAAAAACAGTAATAATAATAATAATTTATTTCTCTAGGGAAAACATGTGACGATTCATTTTTTTTAAAAAGCAAGTTGATTGATTCAAAATTGGCGTTCTTAGAACGTCCACCGATTTTGAAAGGGCTGTTCTAAAAAAAAAAGTTTAATGTTTTCATCATTATTTGTTCGCTACGTCGCACTCTATTTTCTATAGCTTCAAAATTGTCCTTTCACTTCCAATATTAATTTCTAACTAATAAAAGATGACTAATAAAAAATGACGCGTGTATAAAAATTACGATAAGTGGCAAGAAAAATTTCAAAATTTTAAACAGAGCAAATGGTTCTTATGAGGTGATTTTCCCTATTGAATCTATTGCAGAATGATTTGAAAATTTTTTAATACCTAATCCGTCGGTCGATTTGTAAGAAAATGTATGCCATATCTGAAACTTTTACCATTTATCTACCACTCATTTTTAATAGTAATTTGTACCTTATGGAAACGTCGAAATTTTTCGATTTTATAAGGCAAAAATTACTATTAAAATGCGTGGTAACAAAAAAGCGTAAATGTTGGCAGATATGCTAGCGACAATAATCTATAACATATTCGCCCAGTGGGAGCTCGGTTGGAAGTACTGTTTGCAAGCTATCGTGTTCACTCACACAAATACACACATCATCATGATTTTCCTTACACCATGTGTTCGGAAAGGTAATAAGAGGAACCATTTAAAATAATTGTCTATACTAACATACTCTTCACAAGTACTTCGGATATTGGATACCATAACTTATTTTTCACGAATTGTTGACTTTCAATTACCTACATGTCATTCGCAAAGTCATTACGATTGCAGGAAAATAAAATATTTTTTTTTCCTTACAATTCAAAAGGAATAATTGTTCCCTTTCCACCTTCACATAAGGGATGACAGTTTAACAAAAAATGTAAGCGTAATGAGATAGATTTTCATTCATTTCTAAAAGTAAACAATTTTTTTTTCTTTTCAGGATTGATCATCAAAATGTTGTCTGTATTCATGATCATAGTGACTCTGGGATTTATCACACGAGTGTCCATGGAAACTTGTCCGGAAGCAGAAGATATCTACCCATGTCGTTGTAAAGAAGATAGTTATGGATATATTACAGTAGAGTGCTCAAATTCTTTATTTAATAATTTGGAAAATAGGCTACAACTGAAGCTACTCCAGCAAGCTTTAAGTAGCTTGAGAGGGAAAAAATGTAGAAACTTAATTTTGCAAGACTTTAATTTCAGAACACCCTCGAAATTCTTTGCTGGTTTAAGCATCTACAAGTTAGAATTTGATTCTTGTCGTGTGGATAGTTTGACAAATGGTGACCAGCCAGGTCTCTTAGGTTTGGAGAATCATTTAGAAGTAAGTATTTTGTTTTCGACTCTTACTCTAATTATAACATGAAACATTCACACTCAATCTTTTTACAGTTAAGTTCTGAATTTGCATTTTAAGATGGTGATTTCTTTCATCGTTGGAAATGTCGATAAAAGTTTGATTTAATAGAATAGTCCTAACAATATTATAAATGCGATTGTGTGTGTGAATGTTTGGCTGAAGTCAGCATAAAAATGGAGGACGTAATGGCTCTGTATATTTGCATATATACGGATTATAACCCAGAAATGAACACAGGCTGAATTTTGCTTATTTTATTTAAATATCTTTGTTAATAATTCAAAATTTCATTATTTTCATAGCGAATAAATGGACATTTTTTTCGTTTAAAATTTTAAAATGGTCAAATTTACTTCATCGTTGCTAATGCTTTATCATTGCCAATACTAAATAAAAACCCAGAATAATAAATTTTACTCAATAATTTCTTTTCAATTGAAAATTTCCACGTGAAAAGTGAAAGAGAAATGAAAAAAATTAAGAATTAAAAAGATGAAATAACATTATTAGAAATAAAACGTATATTTTCAAGCATTTCTAAATAACTCAAAGTATCATTATTTTCTTAGAGAATAAATAGACATTTTGTTTCGTATAAAATTTTTAAATGATTAAATTTACTTTATCGTTGCTAATAATAAATCAAGACTCGGAATAATAATTTTTACTCAACAATTTATTTTCATTAGAAAATTTCCCACGTGAAAAATAAAAATGAAATTAAAAACAACATTAAAGAAGTGAGTATAAAACATCACAAATTTACTGAATGGTGTATACAAAATTAAAATTTTATACATACATTAAAATTAAAAATATCGACGTTTCGATCACCTTCTATGGTCATCCTCAGGAAAAATTTGTTATATTGCTTTTAAAGTTTCAAATGCGAAAAACAATCCGTCCGTTGCCACATTATTATTGCCGTCCACAAATTAAAAAATTAACTAGGGTAACACTCAACCATCGTACCAACCAACCACAAGTGGAAACGATACAGAAGCACCTCCTAACGGACAAAAATCTAACAGTATAAAAATCGAAAATAAAACGGATATGCTTTGATGTTGAAATAAAATCAATAATGTACGTTCTTCAAAAAGAAGAATTATTTCTAAAAAAAAAATATTTTTCCAAAAAAAACTTCAAGAACATTTTAGAAGGATCATCCACCGAATCTTAGTCATAGCTACCACAAAATTAAGGTTGAGATCTTATTAAAATTATAGGCTCTAAAGAGAGAAATCAAATGTTAAACTTATTTCGTAATCAGTATCTCTTGTTATGTTAAAATTGTTAGCAGAGCCCTCCCAAATGTTCAATCCATTCTAATTGACAATCTTTTTCAACGTCATCAGTTGTTGCATTTTAGCATTCATAATCATGCGTATGGATTTCGAAACAACGATCTTGGGTGACTAAAAATAAAAAACTTAAAAGGAAATTGAATAAAAAAGGTAGGCTGTTTTTAAGTAATTCTTTTTCCCAATGAAGGATAAATACATAAGATAAAGAAAATGATATTGATGCCAAATTATTTAAAGAAAGAAAATCTGTATTTTTTTTTTTTGTTTATAGAGTTTTGGTTAGTTCCAAAGTACCGTATTTTATGATTAATCTGACCTTATGGATAAATATTCCGTAATCGAGTCCATAGTCAAATGACGTATATGAGCATAATGATTTGCGTCAAAAGTGTTGTTTAAAACATTTAATGGTATTCACATTCCTTTTAAAGGAGGTTGTAACATTACGGCAAAGCTTGGAACTGGACTCGATTACGGATTATTAATGTAAAAAGAAAGTCAATAAAACTCTTTTAATTTGCTCTAGGCAATCAATTTACCAATTGTCGCAACACATCTGTCAGTAGCTACTTTTTATTAATGAATCAAAGAAATGTGCTTGTCGAGATTGATATTAAACAAAAATCATGCTTGAATATTATTTGAAAAACTGTAAAAGGTGACAAAATTGAAATACCGTTTTCAAACAAATTTCATTCGAAAGTACATTTTTCTCAGTATTCGATTATGTAAAAAATGAAATTAAGAGATGTTTAGAAGTGGTGTAAGAGCAATGGAAGAGAAATCCATAGCGCCAGTCTTTGCCACCATCATTATACATTTCTAAGGATAGCTACTGCTTTTTGGCAATCGTTCACATGTGGACAAGTATTTTTTTAGAAACGACAAAAGTGAAAGAAATAGGAATTTTACGCAAAAAAAGAACCCCATATTACTGTATCACAGAATTGTCCAGAGCAGTTCTAGAAGTGCCATTCGACTTTGTATTTTGTCTACCTTCCAAATAAGAATGCTGTTTTAAAATAGAGGTTGTTGTCTGCATAATATAAACTGGATCAATTTTAATTTTTCCAATGGTAACATCCATTTTTGTTGTCCTGTTTGAGTTCTTCGAATCCAGTAAGCTCGGAAATATATACATTGTACACTTTAAAAAATATCCATACAGTCATAAGCAGGGCTTTATCAATTTCATAAAATGTGGTAGTCAGCAAAAAATTCTAGTCGCTAGTAAAATATACCTAGCCCACCCCTTCTTTTTCAAAAAACACAAAAGTTTTTTATGAATTAATTGAGAGAATATAATAGCAAACGTAGTTTAGAATTATTCGTTTTATATTTGAGAATAGTGCATAATTTAAAAAGATAATATAAACTAAATTTTCTAATGAAACTCATCAAAATTATACATCCATAAAAAAGAAAAGAATTATTGTAAATGCTGAATTAACCGGCGTATTAGGGAAATGCTGATTGCTGAATGCTTTAAATGTACATACAGTTGAGTGCTACCTACATCTGATGAAGGCGTCATCGATGAAATATTGCAGCAGGAAAAACAAAATTGCCTACTTTCCATTCTAAGTCCGTCGAAGAATTCTGATATCATTATTTTAAAATTTGCATGAACGTATTTTTCAAAATTAAAAATAAAATTTTAAAATCCTTTTTGTTTGGGTATAACTTCTAAGTTTATTTCTTAATATTTTGTAACTTTGCAACATCTATAATGAGACATGATATTTTTGTGATAAAGATGAGTAACTTATGCTGCTTTTAATAACAGTTGTAGGCAAGTCATTGTCACAAACATACTGATATAAAAATAAGCTTATTTGTGTGCATAAGCCGGTTCGATCAATAAAAATCTTTACGTGCGTATAAAATAAATTCCAGTATCAGAAATATCAAAACTAGCTACATTTGCAAAATATCTCGTATGTAGTGTGCATTCATATATAAACCATTCTCCCACGCTAGTATTAAGTAATTGGAACCAGCAGCAGGCCGGGAGAAAAAAGGTTTATTTTGATCCAACGATCTACGATAAGAATTTAAGGATAAATAAAAACTAAAAAAAAAAACATATCCTTCAGAAGTGCAATGAATGATTTTTATTTCCATTTAATGTAGATGATAATTCAAATACATATAGTTATAAATATTCTTGAGTAAAAATATTGAGGTTACATAATTAAAATTTTGCTCTCATACATGCCTCCCACCAGAATTTTCTGAAAAACTGAAAACCGAATCCTCTCACAAACAACATTGGTAAACAACCCAATACCAGACACTTGTCCACAAACGAGGGTGACGCCGATCTTTTGCGCAATATGTGCATAAGCGGCATGATAGTAATGGCACAAAACATTTTATGTGAGGAACAAATAATTAAAAAGTACATATTATTCTTTAATTTTATTAAAGTTAATTGTTATTTTAATGCAGCGTTATGAGTTCAAATGAATTACTTACAATCACTTATATCTTATTATTCTTTAAAATGAATGAAACTCAAGTCATTAACTCTGAACACAAAAAGCTCATTTAAAACTTACAAGAAATGTGATCGTTTCGTAGCATTGTATCCAATTTTAGATGCCAAAGGAGCTGGATTGACACTATTTTTCGCAGTGCTATCGAAACTTCCCCACTTCCCTCATTCTAATCACAGGACATGCTAGCTGGCTAGAGCGCAAAAGTATGACGTTTTCTGTGCATGAGATGAATAATGTCTTTTAAACTTGGATATTCCATTAAAAGCGAAAAGGAAGATCGTTGCTTGCCGCGTTCAAGTTGGGAAGGGGGAGAGAAAGATGTTTTTAAGCTCATTTCTAAAATAAAATTTTGTACAAAAATATAAATAAATAAATAAAAATTCTCCAGATGAAATAAACAAACTTTATTTCCAGGCATTTCTCAAACCCTGTTCATAAAAGACATAGTGTTGCGGTGTGTATACACAAAATTCGGAAAATCAAATTACGATCTTACAAGGAAAAGTTCTGAAATCACTAAAGTAGTTATCAGGAAAAATATACAGAAACTCACTTTCATTAAAAGAAATTCTAATTTTTTTTTCGAAAATGTCAAAGGTTTTTTTTTTCTGTGTATCATTGCGATAACAGAAGACGGTTACCTTAGACTGTCGAAAAGTAAAATTTATCTTTCTCTCTAAAATTAAAGATGGGAATGATGTATGAAATCGTATAACCATTTTTTTAACAGGCATTTTTAAAAATATATTTTTGAATCGAAGAAAATTACTGTTAAATGTATGTATCTATTCATCGTATCTCATTAAAAAGGAAACATTTTAAAAGAAGGATTTCTGTTCTTAATTTATTTATTTTTTATTTCGGCCGGGGAGGGTGGGATATAAATAAAATTTTGTCACGTTCATTTAACATTGCAATCCTCAAACTCTGATTTATTCTCACTCTGTCCCTAACAGAGTATATAGAATCCTTGTTCTGGTTGGTTTGATCCAACGCCAAAATGTATTTCAAAACTGGGTGTTACCATTAGAAAAAAACAATGTTGCCACACTTCAAACTACTTTCTTTTATTTGAGTGATGTATAATATATTATGGACATATTATGGAATGGTATTGCAGAATAAAACAAAATTTTTGTAGTCAAATTTGAAAAATAAAAAAATTAATAAAATGTTAACATTTGCATTTTTTATACAATTTTGAGTATTTTTAGTTGCGTTCGTAGTTACATAAATACGTAGCACCTATAGTCGTCGTCTGGTGCGTCCGTCTGTCCGCATATAACAGCTCAAGAACGACCCAACCGAATGGTTTGAAATTTAATATATAGAATCGTTGCAGATTTTTTTCGACTCATTTCAAATTTTATGAAAATGAATCTAAACTTAAAACGATATTAACAAAAGTTTTTTTTATTCTATTAAATACTATCATACGTAATCTATATAGTAAAACAGTAAGTCATGTGGCTGAACAAAACAAATACGGGCTAACCATTTCTTTTTCCATATACCAAGCTGTCATTTTTATGTATTTTTTCCAATAAAATTGCATAAAACTTGCATTTTTAAAAAGATCGTTCAAAAAATTGTTTGCTTGAGAAATGAGTTACATTAAAAAATGTATAAAATCTGAGATAAGTTCAGTAAAAATTAGGTTAATACCCTAATATCTCAAATAGAAATAATAAATCATGGAGAAAATTATTCGCAAAGCAAGATCTGTATGGAGAATTTTGCAGCTCTGTCTGGTGTCGAAAAGAAATTCGCATCTGTAATAAGAAAAAAAAATCCCTGACGGCTCGGCCTACAGGCACAGGTAGATTTCGAAGACGCAGACCGTGGGGCGCCTGTTTGTCGGAAATTGCGGAAGAAATGACCTTTAATGCGATGATGCTGCAGTTGGAACCGCCTACTTCGAAACCAAACTTGTTTGCAGGCGGAGCCAGCAAGGATTTTTTTTTTTTTTTTTTTTTCTATAAGAGTTGGTCCTATAAAAAACATTCAATATAAAAGTTTTAGATAATATTAAGAGGATTTATAATAAATTTAAGCGGATTTGAAATCTTATGAATTGACGAAGTTATGAATTTTTTTCTTCTAAAACCCCCCCCCCCTTAAGGCAATTTTTAATTATATCAAAAATCTGTCATACATAAGTTTTTGGCCCTGTTCCTAGAAGTAATAATAACTTTAAACGGAATCGATACGTATCATAATTAAGAAATTATGGGTTTTTTTTCTGTTTTCACAAAAAGCACCCCCCCCCCTGGTTCGATTTTGCCCATTAACGAACTTGACCGAGATTTTATGCCCCTTGATTTTATGTATTAGTTTCGAAAAGATGCGGGAGTTGGAACCGCCTACTTCGAAAAGTAACTTGTTTGCAGGCGGAGCCGGCAGGAATTTTTTTTTGTTTTTAATTTTGTTTTGCTATAACGGTTGGTCCTATAAAATACTTGTCAATATAAAAGTTTTAGATAATACTAAGAGGATTAATAATAAATTTACGCGGATTTGATATCTTGTGAATTGACGAAGCTATGATTTTTTTTTCTTCTAAAACCCCCCTTTCCCCCACCCCTTGGGGCCATTTTTAATGATATCAAAAATCTGTCATACATAAATTTTCGGCCCTTTTCCTAGAAGTAATAATAACTTTAAACGGATTCGATACGTATAATAATAAAGAAATTATGAGGGTTTTTCTGTTTTCACAAAAAGCCCCCCATTCCCCCCCCCCTTGGTTCAATTTTGCCCATTAACGAACTTGACCGAGATTTTATGACCCTTGATTTTATGTATCAGTTTGGAAGAGATTTATGCAGATTTTTTCCAGTTATCGTGGTCAGAAAAAAGTGACATAGATAGATAGATAAACTTTTGAACTGGGGGTGGTTTTGGGTTCAGGGGCTCATAATCGGCGTAGATCTGCAAAAATTTTTCAAAATTTCCAACTTAGGTGAGAATGTAATAGGTAGTATTTCTTACGAAATCTACCTAATAAGGTCATGCTCAATTCGCTCATAACACACGATATAATTCATTTCAGTCAAATAAAAACGATGATTTTATTTTACATTGTAAAAGTAGTTCTAGTGCGAAAGCACCTCATTTGTCACGTTTAACGTACAGTTTCCAACTTGTTAAATATTTCTTTTGACAAACTTTTTTTATAAGCGCGCTTCATCTGTAACGATCAGATTTTCAAAAAGTTGATTCGTTTAAGGAAAACAAAAAGTATCAAATGTTGTGACATATGTAAACTAGTATGTTGTGGCCATCAATAAATTCTGCTAAACAATTAAAACTGTCTGTAACCAAAATTAAATGTTACCAAAATTCATTTTGTTCCAAATTCCAAATGTCATTCATTCCAAATGTCATTTCATTTTGGCTGCAGACGATTTTTTTAAATAATATATAATAAAAAAATCCCTGACGGCTCGGCCTACAGGCACAGGTAGATTTCGAAGACGCAGACCGTGGGGCGCCTGTTTGTCGGGAATTGCGGAAGAAATGACCTTTTTTACGATGATGCGGCAGTTTGAACCGCCTACTTCGAAACCTAACTTGTTTGCAGGCGGATTCGGCAGGGATTTTTTTGTTTTTAATTTTTTTTGGTATAACGGTTGGTCCTATAAAAAACTTGTCAATATAAAAGTTTTAGATAATATTAAGAGGATTTATAATAAATTTAAGCGGATTTGAAATCTTGGGAATTGACGAAGTTATGAATTTTTATCTTCTACCCCCCCCCCCCCCCTCTTAAGGCAATTTTTAATTATATCAAAAATCTGTCATACATAAATTTTCGGCCCTTCTCCTAGAAGTAATAATAACTTCAAACGGATTCGATACGTATCATAATTAAGAAATTATGGGTTTTTTTCTGTTTTCAGAAAAAGCCCCCCCCCCCGTCCCTCCCCTGGCTCGATTTTGCCCATTAACGAACTTGACCGAGATTTTATGCCTCTTGATTTTATGTATCAGTTTCGAACAGATGCGGGAGTTGTAACCGCTTACTTCAAAAAATAACTTGTTTGCAGGAGGAGACGGCAGGGGTTTTTTTGTTTTTAATTTTTTTTGCTATAACGGTTGGTCCTATAAAAAACTTGTCAATATAAAAGTTTTAGATAATATTAAGAGGATTTATAATAAATTTAAGCGGATTTGAAATCTTGGGAATTGATGAAGTTATGAATTTTTTTTCTTCTAAACCCCCCCTTCCCCCGCTTAAGGCAATTTTTAATTATATCAAAAATCTGTCATACTTAAATTTTCGGCCCTTCTCCTAGAAGTAATAATAACGTCAAACGGATTCGATACGTATCATAATTAAGAAATTATGTTTTTTTCTGTTTTCACAAACCCCCCCCCCCATTCCCCCCCTTGGTTCGATTTTGCCCATTAACGAACTTGACCGAGATTTTATGCCCCTTGATTTTATGTATCAGTTTCGAAAAGATGCGGGAGTTGGAACTGCCTACTTCGAAAAATAACTTGTTTGCAGGCGGAGCCGGCAGGGATTTTTTTTTTGTTTTTAATTTTGTTTTTGCTATAACGGTTGGTCCTATAAAAAACTTGTCAATATAAAAGTTTTAGATAATATTAAGAGGATTAATAATAAATCTACGCGGATTTGATATCTTGTGAATTGACGAAGCTATGATTTTTTTTCTTCTAAAACCCCCCTTTTTCCCCCCCTTGGAGCCATTTTTAATTATATCAAAAATTTGTCATACATAAATTTTCGGCCCTTCTCCTAGAAGTATTAATAACTTTAAATGGATTCGATACTTATAATAATTAAGAAATTATGGGGTTTTTTCTGTGTTCACAAAAAGCCCCCCCCACCCTCCCCCCCTTGGTTCGATTTTGCCCATTAACGAACTTGACCGAGATTTTATGTCCCTTGATTTTATGTATCAGTTTGTAAAAGATTAATGCAGAATTTTTCCAGTTATCGTGGTCAGAAAAAAGTGACATAGATAGATAGATAGATAGATAGATAGATAGATAGATAGATAGATATATAACGTTTTGAACTGGGGGTGGTTTTGGGTTCTGGGAGTCATGATCGGCGTAGATCTGCAAAAATTTTTCAAAATTTCCAACTTAGGTGAGAATGTAATAGGTAGTATTTCTTACGAAATCTACCTAATAATATATAAATATTTTTTTATAGAAAGTTTTGTGACGGCCGCAACATGCTATTTAATTTTTCGAACTTTACTGCAGATTTTCAGGATAGAGAATGGATGGCTAAATTCCTTTCAAGCCAAAATAAATAAATAAATTGATATTTTTGTCACTTAAAAAAAAAATAAATAAGGGTACCGATACTCCTTAATATCTAGGCGATCCGTATTGCAAAAATTGCATTCGTCATCAAAATGTAGAGAAAAATTCCTGTCGAATGGTACCTCTCGCATCTCTCTGCGACCATTTGACGATCCAATAGTACGCGAGGTAAAATTAACTTTATTGTGTGAAACTTTCTCTCTAAAACAAGGGTTCCCTTCTCAAAGGGTAGAGGGACTGACTAGGGCTTAAGCACCCATTCCGGTGACAACTCTATGCGTAGAAGATCACAATTTATTGAATATTTGATGTAATATTAAAAAAAAAACTGAATGATTTTTTTTCAAACGAATTGCTCCTATTACCTATTTCTCACAGGAACTTGTTATTAGGAAAAGCTCCACTTTTCCACCGAAACTCAATCTGGGCCACTTGAAGAAACTCAGAACATTAGATTTGTGGAATAACAACATCCCAGAATTGAGAGACGACTGGTTGAGCAGCGGCCTATCTTCTTTGGAAATCCTCAACATTCGGGGAAATAACATCATAAAGATCGGAAGCAATGCCTTTTCTGAACTGAGTAATTTGAAGTGGTTATACTTGGAAGACAACCGATTCGACAACATTCAACGGAGTATGCTACCCACAACAGCTGACAGACTGATCCTTTTTTTCCTCGAGTGAGTTAATTGTTGTCATTATTGTTTGTAGAATAAGATGGGTAATGAATGACATCCAATGCAGTTCTTCTAATATCGTCATTAAACAAAAAAATAATTAAACAAAAATTTATTTGTTTAAAAAGCATTTTTAATAGACATATGCTATTTATTTTAGAAATCGCGCCTCGTTCCGTGACTGCAATTCATGACTTTTCGAAAATAAAATTCTGTTACAACCACGTTAAATTGAATTGGGCACAGAATTGGATTATGGAAAATTAACCGCATCTTTAATGCATGGAGGAAGAAATATTATTTAAACTATATTTTTAGGATTTCTAAATTGATTTCTCAACGCATAACCATAAATTACTTTTTACGAAACTAGTAATGGATTAAAGCCTATTTTTAAAAACTATATTACACTCTATAGTTTTTTAACATTTTTCAACAGAGTCGAAAATTGTTAATGAGTTTGGTTTGTCTGTCTGTCCTCTGAATTGTCTTCTAATTCTAGTAAATATACTCCGATTGCCATGAAATTGATATAGGATATTGATGTTAACGATGGCTTGTTCGGTATCGAAAATGAAGTGCGTAGACTTTATAGTTCATTTACAGGGGCAATTAAAAGAATTCCGTTACATTACGGTCTATAGGGTAAACATTTGCGGCGTAGTTTAATAATGTTACACTATTTCAGTCATATTGAGATTGATATGTTTCACTGAGTTGCACTAGAAGATCATTACTATAGAATAAGGTATGCATAGCATCGTTCATTTACAGGGGCACACAAAAGATTTTGGTTACAATACTCTCTATCAATAATAATTGCTGGAAGTGCGTATTCAGTTGTGGTACGCGTTTTTGAAATTAACTATTTTTTTACTTATTACTTAGTGTTTATAAATTCTAAACATCGTATACAGGGTTGCACAAAAGATCTCGAATACATTTCCGTTTATTGGCGGATACTTTTGTAGGAGAATTTTCAAATGTACTACGCGTTTTCTAACTGAAGTAAATTATAGAATACTATGTAGTATATATACAAATTTATAGATCGTATACAGGGCTGCACAAAAGAAGTCGGATGCTTTTCCGACCACACAGTAATTGCTGGCATTCAGTTTTGAAACTTGTGATGTGTGTTCCAAAATCACTTTTCACCATCTATACTGTGAAGTTTTGTTACAGTATTTTGAATGTGTTGGAAAGTATTTCATAATCTATGCTGGATATATGACTTTTCTTTCTCGTTTTTCTTATGCTTATATTTTCCATTAAAAGAGAATTCTATAAAGGCGAAGAAAATGACCATGCCATGTTTTTAATGAGAAGAGAGTTTCAGTTTTGATAACAACCTGTATACATTTTATTTTGCTTGGAGAAAAAAAGGTTGGTTTAGCAGTGCCATGTATGTTTGAGCTGGTACATACAGCTGATAGAGAGGTTATGACTGAGATGGGAAAGGAATAATGTGTAAGAATATTTTGAAAACTAACAATTTGCATTTATCCTAAAAATCAGAAGCGAAATTTTGTTCGTTTTGATATCGATTCTTAGAGAATCGGTAGTTGTAACTGAATGCGACTAATGAAGTACCTGGGGGCGCTGTGAAGCTCTTGGCGCCTGGTGCGGGGGTACAGCCTACACTACCCTTGCTGCGGATCTAGCTATAACAAACGCAACTCATTAATAAAATGTAAGATGTAGTTTATTTCTACACTCTAAAAACGATAGTTTCCAAACTGATAAAAAAAATACTCAAATCTGAGTATGTAGCATAGTTAAAATGGCCCCGAATCAAAATTAGTCAAGTTTGAAACACGTATAGACTCATTTCTGAAAACGAGCACGCACTCAAGAATAAAACATCACCTGCTGATATTTGAGTATGTCATGTTTCAAAAATGTGCATGAACTAACTTCTTTGTGCTCCTTTTTGAGTATGTCCATGTTTCAAAGAAGAGTATGAACTGACCTCTATGTGCTCAGTTTTGAGTATGTCCATGTTTCAAAATATTCTGAGTATTTCTGGTATTTCAGAATTGAAAGCATCGGGTCGTCCTATTTGAATGAAAAAGTTACATAACAAAATGAAAACATCGATTTACTCAGATTTGAAAGTGTCATTTTTTCTCAGTGTAAAGGTTTTTTTTTTTTTTTTTTTTTTTTTAATTAAGTTTTCTGATTAGAGTCGCAGAAAATGAAAAAGTATTCATTTGTAGGCTTGCGTAGTATGTTAAAATTAAATAATATGCATATTATATAAGATTATATAATTTCTATACGTTTCGAAATATCATACCTGTAAGATTTTTTTTTTTTCAGAAATTATTTTTTTATTTTAAATATAATTAGGCTTTTATTTTTATTTTTTAATAGCCATGCTTTAGAAATAATAAATTGCAGAAAAGTAAAATTTTTTTCTATATATCTACCCTATATATATAAAATCCTAATGAAACGAATTTGTGAAACGATTTTATGAAACGAATTTATGAAACGATTTTATGAAACGACTGATTAAACGACTGATTATGTTTCAGGGCTATTTTTAATAAAATATTAAACGCTTGATGGTGAAATTAATACCAATTGTCCATAAAAATCCGCGGATGTCAAAACTGGTAATAGAATTTTGAAATTGGAATTAGTTTTCGAGATATTAATTTTTTTCTAATTTTAATGACATTTCTGTAATGATGGCAACTAATTACTCAGTTTTTTTGTGACAGAAAAGGGAAAAAAATTGAAAAGGATCTTGATAGGGATAATTGATTTCTTTTTATTCGTCATTTTCAAATTGAAATTGAATTTATCTTTTATTTCAATCGATAATGAAGACAAGATTGTGATTAAATTATGTTTTTCAGGAAAATTTGAAAAAAAAATCTCATTTATATCGTCAGGATTCAATCGTCTATCAGCATTTAATTTAATTTATAAACTGAAAATATTTTGAATAAATTCGTCCAAATGACGTCATTTATGTAAACGCAAAAGAAAGAGGGGAAAAGGGAATTAATAGTAATTATTATTTATTGATATCATTTTGTTATTTTTTTGTAAAATTTAATTAAACGAATTTATAAAATCACTAATTCGGTAATAATAAAATAATAATTGCCCAACTGAACGGAAGGAGAATAAAATATCCTGCTTGGTTTTTTCCGCCAAGCTTTTCAAAAAAGCGCCAAGACCCCTATAATAGGAAAGCACCAAATGTTCATTGGGTTTGTTTTCATAACTTTTGGCAACAAATCTATGTATATTAACGAATCTATCCCTTTTTGAAGCTCAAATTACGCCAAACCTAAAAGCAAAGGATCCTATACTGGAAAAGTACCCGATTTTCTTATGGACAATATTCAAGTGACATAACATGGTGTAAAATTATCGCGGATAGCAAATTTGTTTAAATATCTCATCAATTGTTGCCGAATAAATGCAGGCATGCATGCACAAAATATTTAATTAATTTTGTATGATAAATAATTATTAGAAAATTCGTATATACATATTAATTAAAATAAATTATTTACATATTTAAAACAAGTAATATAAATTTTTTTTTAATTCAATTCCTACTTTTTAATTATAAATATATAAAATAAACCCGTGCAGCATGAATGTCAAACGTTATCTTTATTGAACATTATTTTATAATCATCGTTGCGGTATTTTATTTCTGTGGCATCACTCATTTGAGATAAATCTTTCATTTGATTTATGAAAACAATGGGAGGAATTTTTTTTTCCCATTTAAAACTAAAATTAATTAATTAAATTTAATTAATGAATTAATATTTGAAAAAACCGTATTAACATAAAGTGTCCACTACAAGTTAAAAAAAAATATTTGAACTTGAGTGGATGAATAGAACATATTTTATTAACGATTGAAAATTTGAACAAGATATATATAGAGAGAGTGTGAGCTAATAGTAGGAATTTAATAACTTGAAAATATGCATGATGGTGCACTAAAATAGAAAGAAAATTAAAACCTGTTACTGAAAATGTCTATAACATAGTACTTTTCAATACTGTGGTTCTTAATGTTATTCACAGGCAGATGGAATTTTTCTCATCCTTAAACGCAAAGGAAGAATAGAATACAGATCGTTGTTATAAAAGTCCGAGAGGTAGCCACAATTTAAACCTAACCATTTTATACAAGCTGGTTTTCAAGTTGTAATTGATTTTACTTATCAATCCCGAAAACAATCGTCAGTTGTCGCAACAGCTGTGTATGAGGCCATGATAATAAAAAAATGCCCCATTAAAACGTTAAAAGCATGGCAACCCAATTACAGATTTACCAATATTTTTAAAATAAAGCACGCTGTCATGTTTTTAGAGGCCTCGAAGTCTGAGCGGGGGTTGGCGAGCGTAGCTCGCAGGAGGTAGGCTCCCTAGTATATATATATCAATCAAATGATATTCCTTATATTTAGATATGAATTCGTCAATTTAGTACGTCCATAATATTTTCAATTTTAAAATACGGCCAATCAGTACGAATCCTTTAAAAGCAAAAGTATTAAATTTATGAAATGCAAAGAAACCAAAAGAGAGAGAGAAAGAGAAAAGCGTAAAAGAAACTGTTGACTAGAAAGATATATATTTTTTTATTAATCATTTAACCACTATGAAAGCACTAGGATAACTTCCTTCGAGAATTGGTGTTGAAAGGAGTTCAATGAAATCTAACACAGAAGATTGACGTTCTTTATAAAAGATTAAAAAACTGAAGTTCTCTCTCCTTGAAATAGAATTTTAAGTTTAAATTTGAATCAGTTCTGTGAAACTTAATTTGGATAAAATGAGTTTAGTAAGTACACAGATCACTGACCACTTCTCGCTTTAAAATACGATTAAAAGTTGCACTTACCGGAACGTTATAAATGGCCAGGGTGACAATAGTTTTCAAATAATATATAAAAGAGCAGACGTGGGTGTGCTTTTTTCTTGGGAACTATTGAAGTCATTTTTTTTTTTGGAAGTAGATAACCCTAAATTGATTTTTCGAAGAAAAATAAAAATAAAAAATACAATAATTACGCAATTTTCAAAATCAAAAGAAATGTAGGAGATTTCTTAAAATAACATTAAAGCAACTACTGCATAAGTTATTTTTATTTTTTGCTGAAAGATTATTTTCTGGTTTGTTAACTGCCACTGATACTATTTTAAAAATGCAGCAGTAGCTTTCAAGAAAAATGTACACTTGTGTCAGCAGCGTTAGACTTTTTTTTTGGGGTGGGCGGTGTTTAAAACTTGTATATCTTTATTTATTAATTTTATTGTTGTTGTTTTCTTCCGCCAAATTACTCATTTGTAATACAGCTACTTCCAAAACATTTTTTTTAAAATACTGAAATCGCTTCATTAGTTCCCCAGAAAGAGGTGCATTCATGTCATTACATGTGATTTCTCAAATGTTTTAGTTCCCTTTAGATACAAATAAAATTCTCTTCTTTAACAAAACTTAATGAGTCGCCATTGTACATCGAATACATCATGAATGTGTTAGTGTGTCGCGACAGGTTGGAAAGTTTCATTCAGTGTCAGTCTGAAATACCAACTACAGTACAAGGGTTGAGTGAACTGAAATAAATAATGCGATAATAACTGCAATGAATGAATAAAGTTATTAAGACTATCAGTTATATTTCAATTTTACTAAGTGTTCATTCACTGTAAAAAATGACCGATGTTTCTTATTTTATGAAAATATGCTCTAACCACGAACGAAAATATAATATAATCTTCTGAGTTATCCGAAATTCCGAATAGCGTGTTCCATTGTTTTTTTCCAAAATTTAAAGAATTATTTATAAAAGCAAAGTATTTTTTGCTGCCCGTATTTTGGAAATGTATTGGTTTCTGGGGATTCAAAAGACAATGGAACACGCTATTTGAAATTTCGGATAACTCAGAAGATTATATTATATTTTCGTTCGGGGCTATAGTATATTTTCATAAAATAAGAAACATCTGTCATTTTTTACAGTGTTTGCATGAAAAGAGTTTTGTTTTTGCCATTTTAAAACACATATATTTTTAACTTTCAGGAACAACGGATTAACTAGCTTACCCGTAGATCTATTCAGTAGAATGCCGTCCATTAGACATGTATCTCTTGACAGAAATGGACTTACGACACTTGACGAACGTACATGGTCTCCCGTTTGGCAACAATTGTATGGTGTTTCTCTCGGAGGTGAGACATACTATTACATCTGTAATTTCATTATAATTGAAATAGCGTGAGTGCACCAGTAATGGACCATTTAATGAAAATCGCATCAAATTATTTTTTGTACTAAAAATATTGACATATTTTTCTGCATACATCCGTGAATTCTCATTAATGTTTGAAAATCCATAATCGGGAAACATTTTCACATTTTCTTTTCCATAATTTACAATATAAGCAAGAAAGTGGAATTTCCACAGTAGTTGACCTTTTTATGTGTAAAAAGCAAAATAGGAATGTTTCCTATTAAAAACAGATGCTAAAAAAGTGATCGAAAAGTCATAATATTTTAAAACAGAGTAATTCACAAACTAATAAAAATAGAAAAGAAAAAGTTTTTTTAAATATTCTCCACTAACAAAAGCATTATTAATTGTAACTGTAAGTTTGAATCATAAGCCATTTCTTTTGATGTTACATATATTTTTCAGAAACTACAGAAGTAAAGTTAGAATAGATACTCTTGTATTCTTTATGTCTGATGTTTATATATTTCACTAATCAGTTGCTGGTACACTCACTCTGATTTAATTTCAATTTATTAAAATAGATTACGGCTGCAGTATTAGTTTTTATGTTTTTATCATCTTCTTTAATCAAACATTAATTTAACATAAAAATAACTAGGTGGAAATTGTACGTTGCACATGACAAATGAGGTGCGTTCGTATTATAACCAGTTTTACAATGTAAAAAATTCATCCTTATTATTTCAGTGAAATAAATTCTATTGTCTGCTATTAGCAAAATGAGCCGGCCTTTTTTTTTTCTTATTACGTATGCCACGTTTACAGATGCGAATTGTGTTTCCGATACCAGACAGCACTGCAAAGTTCACCCTGGACATCTTGCTTTGCGAAGGATTACCTCCATGGTTTAATACTTCTATGACTCACGATGAATGAGTCTCTTTTGTTTATTTACTGTAATGGATTGATATATTCAGTTGTTAATCTAATTTCCACTGAAGTTATCTCAGAATCTATACATTTTTTAATGTAACTCATCTCTCGAGCAAACAATTTTTTTGAATGATCTTTCTAAAAATGTAACTTTTATGAAATTTTATTCGAAAAAGTAATTTTGAGTAAAAATGGCCTCCTGGCATATGAAAAAGAAATGGTCAGCCCGTATTTGCTTTCCTCAGTCACATGATTTGACTATTTATTATTATATAGATTACATATGATATGATTTAATAGTCTGAAGAAAATTTTATTAATATCTGTTTAAGTTTTGATTTAAGTTTTGATTTTCATAAAATTTGAAATGACTCGACCAAATTCTGAAATGATTATATTTATTAAATTTAAAACCATTCGGTTGGGTAGTTTTTGCTCTGTTATATGTAGACAGACGGACGGGCCAAACGACGACTACAGGTGCTACGTATTTATATAATTACGAAAGAGCCTAAAAACGTTATCAAAAATTTCACACTCCTTAAAACTACCAGTTTTCTTTTTGTAATATGCATTAGTTTTTACAGTATTTTTCAAACGTATGAGAATAACAGGGTCGATTCAAAACCGGCAGAGGTGAAAGCAGAATTTTTAACTTTTATAGAATATAGGGATATAAAACTAAATTCTAATTAAAACAAACCCATCATTTTTTTCAAAATTTACATTCTCCTCTAAGTTTATATTTGTATCTTTTTCATAACTTAGAAAAGGGGTAACATTTGGAGGAAGAGTTTCAAGTCGGAAAGAAAGAAAATTGTTAAGCATATAGTAATAGTAGAGTAAATAGTTACGCATTTATGAATCGAATCCATTAAAGCTTTTCGTAGGTTCGCAATTTTTACACATTCATTTCAAAATTTATGTTTCCTCCCTTAATAGAACACTATGTCTAATATAGAACACTATGTCTAATTTCTGACACAGTGGAATTAATAACATTCCAACCTGGGAATTTCTGTTTTCAATCTGGAAATGTTACCTCAGATTCACAAATACACTTTAACATCATGGCAATATTTATCGTTTATCACCTCACACATTTCCTTGATGACGATTTTCAGTCTATAAACGATAACATTTTTAGGTGCGTTCCTAATTATATAAATACGTAGCACCTAGAGTCGTTGTCTGGTCCGTCCGTCCGTCTGTCCACAAATAACAGCGCAAAAACTACCCAACCGAATGATTTGAAATTTAATCTATAGAATCGTTGCAGAATTTTGTCGAGTCCTTTCAAATTTTATGAAAATTGAATCAAAACTTAAATAGATATTAATACAAGTTTTCTTCATTCTATTAAATCCTATCATACGTAATCTATATAATAATAAGTAGGCAAATCATGTGACTGAGGAAAGCAAACCATTTCTTTTTTCATATGCCTGGAGGCCATTTTTACTCAAAATTATTTTTTCGAATAAAATTGCATAAAAGTTACATTTTTAGAAAGATCATTAAAAAAAAAATTGTTTGCTTGAGAGATAAGTTACATTCAACAGTGTATATATTTTGAGATAACTTCAGTGGAAATGAGGTTAACCGAATATCCAGTCCAATAGAGTCAATAAACACAGGAGATTCGTTCATTATGAGTCATAAAAATATTAAACCATGGATTTAATCATTCGCAAAGCAAGATCTCTATGGTGAATTTGATGGAAAAGAAATTCGCGTTTGTAAACATGTCATACCTATTAAGAAAAAAAAAACATGCTTATTTCGCTCCCAGCAGACGACATAATTCATTTCACTAAAATAATGAGGATGATTTTTTTTTACATTGTGAAGCTAGTTATAAAACGTCACCTCATATGTCACGTTTAACGTACAATTTTCAACTTGTTTTTAATGATTTAGACACAAACCCATTGGCTGTTTGTCTGAAAATCTAGGTAGTTTTTGCAATAGTGGCCTATTTTATACTTGTGAAATTTGAGCTAAATCGAAAACAGCGTTTGAACGCTACTGTGTTCACTCACATGTGACAAAGTAGCCATCACCGTAAAAACATAAAAAATTAACCTGAAATCGTAATTACCAACATACACACATGCATGCGCATATAAATGTAAAATAATTTTAAAAATTTTAAAAGCGTTTCAAAAAATCTCAAGATATAGTAATATCGTAACATTTCATAGTTTTTTCCCCCTTTTTTTTGTCACGATTACAATATTTATTACAATCAGTGTGTTTGGAAAACTATCTCTCATATTCATTCAAATGGCATTCAAAACTTCCAACTTTCGCCACCAGGGTGCTGCATTCACAGTCATATGATATCGCACAGTAGTTTTACTACAAATAGTAGTTTGTTCCATAACTTGAGCTTCATCCGTCCACAAATTATGAGTTATAAGAATTCGAATGCATATATATTTTGAAATTAATTTTCAAGGGAAATATGAATTGTAACCTATGATTTTATTTTAGAACAGAAATCGATTTCTAGATGTTTCAAGTATGCGAATCTAAAATTACAGCTCATTCCACCAAGTAGTTTTGGAAGTTATGCTATAAAAACCACCCACATTTTTAGTTTTTGAAATGAATTTAACATTAGTAGTCCCAAACTTTAACTTGAATAATTCTTAAACTACTAGACCGAATGATTCTCCGTTTGGCACCTTATTGTAACATATACCGAAGAATCCTAAAATAATATCAAAATTAGGTGTTAGTTTTGAAAATTATCAAGTTTGGTAAAATTTTATCTGTAGACGACATATTAAACAAATTTTAAGAGCAGCATTCATTAGTAGACGTTATTAAATAGCAAATGCAACTATTCACATTTGTATACGATATTTTGTAGGTGGCGCAGTTAGTAGGGGTTGTTCTTTTTTTATGAAGAGGAAGGTGATTGTCCATACACTTGATCTGTATAAGATAACTATATAGTTAGTGCTAATGATACTAGATTCATTTTTCAAACAGTTCTAAAATGCTGATAAATAGCAGTTCCACTCAAAGTGTATGAAAACTAGTCAGATATGCCAATCCCAAAACTTTCTTAAATCTCATATGTTAGTACTTCAAAATTCGCTATCACACCGCCAAAAAAGTCAATATTTTACGTCATTCTGTTGTGCGTCAGCTGTTTGCGAATCGTCGGGCTACCTGGATGCGAGCAGCCACTGTATTATTGTGATCTACGAAAAGTCTTTGTGGCCTGTACCGTCAGGAAAGGATAACCTCCCTATTGCTTGGTTTTAAGATTTTAGCTAATTTTATTGCAAAAAGCGCGAAGCTAAAATGCGTGGAATCCGACTACAGAAGAGTCATTTCCAGTTCTCGTCAATATTGAATTTTAATGAGAATATCGCCAAATTAGATAGACATAGGCTTCATATACGGCAACATATTTTTGTCACCAAATTTAGCGATATTTCACCAATTGTCGCCAAGCTTGGCGAGAATTTGACGTTGGTGAATATATAGTGTTAAGCATGTAACTGTTTGAAACGATGGTTACAACAATGAAACAAAATTTGGCGAAAACCATGTTCACTAAAACTCATAAATTAAACCTGTTTATGCAGAAATCGCGCTGTATTGCTTCAAAATGTCAGCCACTCTAAATTTTCAAACTGCTATATATAAGCCATTTTTTAAGATAGAGACAAAACAAAAAATGCTCTGGAATCCTTGGAACAAGGCCAGACATTTAATGCAAAATAATATTAATAATAATAAATAGGATGTCTAATTTTTTTTGTACATTTTTTCGAATTTTAAATCTTTAAATGTCTATCACGGCGCCCTTTTCCCTAATTCAACTGGGACCTGCAGGCCGTAGTCAAAAAGATATACAAAAAAATTGGTTCAGTTCTCTGCATAACTTCATATACTTTTCGATGATACAATAGTGATAATGGCACAAAAATCGCTATCACAGCGCCCCCTTTCGTCGATGCATCCCCAAATTCAAGTGGGATCTGCTACCCATAACCAAAAATCAGTAAATGAAATTTGATTCAATGTGAAGCATAACTTTATATAATTTTCGATGACACAAAGAGGATATACACACGGACAGACATTTTGTAAAAACATGTTTCTCGGAATTTCTGACCCCTAAAACATGTAAATCCGTCGAACACTGGAAGTTGAAAAAATTTCTATTACTTTACTTTTTTCTATTATAGATAGAAGAAAGTAAAAACGTATTAGATGTACTGATTATTTTTAATACATAACATAAGCATACTAAAATAAACTTTAATTTTTTATAAACTGAAATGCAGCTGCACATGCAAGCAATAAAACAAATAATATATATATATATATTTCCCATTTCCAGAAAGCGTTTGTAAAAATCTTTAAATAGAAATTTTATAATTATTCCTTTTGTCTATAAAAAATACTCTATTATGAGGCCATATTTCAAACCAAATATTTTTTTCTTTAGGTAATAACATAGTTTGTGATAGCAGATTAAATTGGATCAAGTCAAAGAAAAGGCCAAGTACATTCAGTGGTACGTGCAGTGCTCCAAAAGAATTTGAAGGAAAAGAACTAAAGGAATTATACAAAAGCCAAAATGTCTCTGAAATTTTCACCTGATTTTGGTACAAATACAACATTTTAACATCCATTTCTGTAGATTCATTTTATGTAAATGAAAGGAAATAAAAATTATTGAGTAATTGTGTCTATCATTTCTAGAAGGTCTTTCATTCCCAAACTACCATATAGTACTAATGTAGTAAAGTTTGAATAAATCTAGAAGTATTATTTTCGTTCTCGAATTCTGTTACTTATTAAAGAAAAAATTTAAATTTTTGGCTTAAAAAACTCCATGATTTTGGAAAATTAATTTCTTCAACTCGGATAAAGATATCAACTTGGTGGGAGGGTGCACACCATTGAAATTTAGAGAAGCTCCGTGATTTTTTTTAACCGGAAATATTTGAATATTTTCTCCGTAAGACAGAAATTATGTGCAATCGTAATCGGGAGTTCATTTCACTCGACGCTAAGACATCAGAAATCCATTTTTCAGTTGCATGCTGAAATATTACGATAGTCTCTGGAGCGTACAATAATTCATATTTGAAAATAAAAATCGGTGAATTGAAAAATAAAGGTTCTGTTTTAGGATTTATTCTTAAGCTTAGATTTTTATTTAAAAAAAAAAGAAAAAGAAAAGAAAATCAGTCAATTACGAGTATAACTCGCGTTTAAAGTACATTAAATATATTAATTACTATTTATTAATTAATAAACTTCTACTACCCCTATTTTTTTCATAATTTTAGTTTCGGTAGGTTCGGAAATAGGAGGAGGGGGAAGACATATTTTTCCAGTATACTTTCGACGATATCTCTGAAAATATAATACTTAAAATTTAAAAAATATATATTTTTTAGTTCAATGTTACAAGATCTTTCGAACGATACCCTACACGATACATAAAAATAAAGTTTTTAAAGTAAATTAATATCTCGGCTAATGAACGATAATTGTTTTCGAAAATCATTATTAAATATCATTCAATAGATACCTCTAGCGTCGTCAACTCCCTCGTTGACCGCCGGAAAAGTAAAGTTTGTGCTTAACAGAAAAACGAGTTTTTCTCAAAGACTATGTTACATAGGAAAATCGCTATAGTTTTCCTGCAAGGTTAAAATAAACTGCTACTACTCCTAATTTTTTTCATAGTTTTAGTTTGAGTATATTCGGAAATAGAGAGCGGGAAATATATTTTTCAGTGCATTTTTGACGATATCTCTGAAGATATAATACCTATAATTAAAACAATTATATTTTTGAATTCGATATTAGGAGATCTTGCACACGATCCTCCACGTGATATACAAAAACTTTTTTTTTTCAAATAACTTAATTAGCTCTCTAAATTTTTCCTAAACACATATTTGTGAACCGCTAATAATCTGAAAAAATGTGGGTTGAAATGCTTTATAACTTTCCCAAATTTGAACTTTCCATATCCCACAGTTTACGAGCAAAAAGGCTGTGGAAGACAAACACAGGAGGGATATTATAATGGTTCCATTTTTAATTTGTAAGTGCGGAATCCTAAAAATAATAACTAATTATTAAAAGGGCTAAAACTGTTGGTATAAGCTGCAGAGAATATCACAAAATCTTTCAGAATCTAACTGAAAAATCAGTTTCGGATGACTTAATCTAAAAATAAGAACCGGTGTTTATGGCGTTACGTTCCAAAGTTTTAAATATTCCCCACTAAAGAAATTGATGGAGCTTGTCTGAACTTCAATAAATAAAGTGTAAAAAACCCTAGTTTATATTTTAACTTAGGTTTAGAAAAAAAAGCTAAAAAACATGGTTAAGAAGTATAGTGAACATAAAAAATTTGCCACGAAACATTTGACAATTTGTCCGGTCTTGTGGTACTAATTTTACTCTGATCAGACAATTTGTCAATTTTGTATGAATTTTTTGAATGTGAATAGAATTATAGGACTTCCTGCATGTGACGATAAGGTTGGATTTATTTTTGCACAGTAAGAAGGTACTTTGAAGAAAATTTGCTTCTTCTAAAATTATCCTTTATTAGTACATAAGTCATGATAGAAACTAGTCGATGAATGTAACACGATTCATCTGCATTTTTTCATTCTTTGATGTTTCGAATAATCATGGGTTGTTTTTAATAAAAGAAATGAAACACATCAAATTCTCCATTACAGAACACAAGGCTCTAAAAGTTTTCTCGTTATTTTGTTGCTGACATAAAGACGTACATTTTACTATTATTTATTATTATCAAAGTATTATAATATCCTTCGCACAAAACCAACTCGAAAGTTAAATTCTCATTGAAACCCACGAAAAATAAGTAAATTTTAACTTTAATTTTTATAGTCCGCTTGCATTTCCACACGAATTAAATTTTTATTCCAAAAGGAAACAGATTTTCATTTAGTGTACAGTGCAATAGAAAGTGATACAAAAACGTGAAGATTTAATAAATGAAAAAGCTAAATAATTTTACATTCGAACGAAGATTTGATTTGAACAGTTTGATTCTCGAAGTAAAATTCCCAATACTTGTCACGTAAATTTTGCACCGGTATCTCTAATCACACAGTCAAGGTCCCAACTGCATTGTCAAAGAAAATTGCTCTTTTTTTTTTTTTTTTTTTTTTTTTTTTAAATTCTTATGATATACTTCCTCTAAATCCTGGGAGTGCGTTGACAGATTATGTATGCCTTTTTAAGTTTAACTAAATTTTTGCATACTTCGTTCTGTGTATAAATTCTGTAGATCATATTCAGAGCTATAGGAAATAGTTTGTAAGGATTACTGCATAGGAACGTGAATTGCTTAATTTTTTTTTCAATTGAGTTATTCATTTACGAGATGAACTAAATTTAGTATACTAAGAAACGTTTGTAAAACACATATTAATTTCATATACAGGGCTACGCAATTTGAAAGTTGTGATTTCAGTTGTTTTATGCTGTTTTCCTGAATAAAATTTCAGTTTTGCATTGAGCCGCGTATAAAAATCTGTAGATATTATAAAGATATTATCTGCATAAATACTTGTTTTTGCCTTCCATCGGAATGTGGTGCAGGGAAATATAAATTCCTTCTTGAAACTCATTGAAGCTCTTTACCGTCCAATCTTCTTCGTTTCCACGGAGAGGTATTTACTTTTGTCCAGAAATAAATGCATCTCCGCATAAATACTTGACATTGCCTTCCATCGTATGTGATGCAGGAAAATTTAAATTCCTTCTCGAAACTCATTGAAGCTCTTTACCGACCAATCTTCTTCGTTTCCACGGAGGGGTATTTACCTTTGTCCAGAAATAAATGCATCTCCGCATAAATACTTGATATTGCCTTCCATCGGAATGTGATGCAGGAAAATTTAAATTCTTTCTCGAATGTAATTGCAGCTCTTTATAGACCAATCATTTTCGTTTCCACGTAGAGGTATTTACTTTTGTCCAGAAATAAATGCATCTCCGCATAAATACTTGACATTGCCTTTCATCGGATATAGTTGCAGGAAAATTTAAATTCCTTCTTGAAACTCATTGAAGCTCTTTACCGTCCAATCTTCTTTGTTTCCACGGAGATGTATTTACATTTGTCTAGAAATAAATGCATCTCCGCATCAATACTTGACATTGCCTTCCATCGGATTGAGATGTAGGAAAATGAAATTCTTTCTTGAAACTCATTAAAGCTCTTTATCGTCCAATGTTCTTCGTTTCCACGAAGAGGTATTTACATTTGTCCAGAAATAAATGAATCTCCGCATAAATATTTGACATTGCCTTCCATCGGAATGTGATGCAGGAAAATTTAAATTACTTTTTTTAAATTATTGAAGCTCTTTACCGTCCAATATTCTTCGTTTCTACGGAGAGGTATTTACTTTTTTCCAGAAATAAATGCATCTCCGCATAAATACTTGACATTGCCTTTCATCGGAATGTGATGCAGAAAAATTTAAATTCCTTCTTGAAACTAATTGAAGTTCTTTACCGCCCAATCTTCTTCGTTTCCACGGAGATGTATTTACTTTTGTCCAGAAATAAATGCATATCCGCATAAATACTTGACATTGCCTTTCATCGGAATGTGATGCACAAAAAATTTAATTCCCTCTTGAAACTCATTGAAGCTCTTTTCCGTCCAATCTTCTTCGTTTCCACGGAGATAAATTCACTTTTGTCTAGAAATAAATGCATCTCCGCATAAATACTTCAGATTGCCTTCCATCGGAATGTGATACAGGAAAATTTAAATTCCTTCTTGAAACTCATTGAAGCTCTTTACCGTCCAATCTTCTTTTTTTCCACGGAGAGGTATTTACTTTTGTCCAGAAATAAATGCATCTCCGCATAAATACTTGACTTTGCTTTCCATCAGAATGTGGTGCAGGGCAATATAAGTTCCTTCTTGAAACTCATTGAAGCTCTTTAGAGTTCAACCTTCTTCGTTTCCACGGAGAGGTATTTACTTTTGTCCAGAGATAAATGCATCTGCGCATAAATACTTGACATTGCCTTTCATCGGAATGTGATGCACAAAAATTTTAATTCCCTCTTGAAACTCATTGAAGCTCTTTACCGTCCAATCTTCTTCATATCCACGGAGATGTTTTTATTATTGTCCAGAAATAAATGCATCTCCGCATAAATACTTGACATTGCCTTTCATCGGAATGTGATGCACAAAAATTTTAATTCCCTCTTGAAACTCATTGAAGCTCTTTACCGTCCAATCTTCTTCATTTCCACGGATATGTATTTACTTTTGTCCAGAAATAGATGCATCTCTGCATAAATACTTGACATTGCCTTCCACCGGTATGTGATGCAGGAAAATTTTAATTCCTTCTTGAAACTCATTGATGCTCTTTTCCGTTCAATCGTCTCTGTTTCCACGGAGATGAATTTACTTTTGTCCAGAAATAAATGCATCTCCGCATACATACTTGAGATTGCCTTCCATCGGAATGTGACACAGGAAAATTTAAATTCCTTCTTGAAACTCATTGAAGCTCTTTACCTTCCAATCTTCTTTGTTTCCACGGAGATGTATTTACTTTTGTCTAAAATTAAATGCATTTCCGCATAAATACTTGACATTGCCTTCCATCGGATATAGATGCAGGAAAATTTAAATTCCTTCTTGAAACTAATTGAAGTTCTTTACCGTCCAATCTTCTTCGTTTCCACGGAGATGTATTTACTTTTGTCCAGAAATAAATGCATCTCCGCATAAATACTTGACATTGCCTTTCATCGGAATGTGATGCACAAAAAATTTAATTCCCTCTTGAAACTCATTGCAGCTCATTTCCGTCCAATCGTCTTCGTTTCCACGGAGATGAATTCACTTTTGTCTAGAAATAAATTCATCTCCGCATAAATACTTGAGATTGCCTTCCATCGGAATGTGATACAGGAAAATTTAAATTCCTTCTTGAAACTCATTGAAGCTCTTTACCGTCCAATCTTCTTTGTTTCCACGGAGAGGTATTTACTTTTGTTCAGAAATAAATGCATCTCCGCATAAATACTTGACTTTGCCTTCCATCAGAATGTGGTGCAGGGCAATATAAGTTCCTTCTTGAAACTCATTGAAGCTCTTTAGAGTTCAACCTTCTTCGTTTCCACGGAGAGGTATTTACTTTTGTACAGAAATAAATGCATCTCCGCATAAATACTTGACATTGCCTTTCATCGGAATGTGATGCACAAAAATTTTAATTCCCTCTTGAAACTCATTGAAGCTCTTTACCGTCCAATCTTCTTCATTTCCACGGAGATGTACTTATTATTGTCCAGAAATAAATGCATCTCCGCATAAATACTTGACATTGCCTTTCATCGGAATGTGATGCACAAAAATTTTAATTCCCTCTTGAAACTCTTTGAAGCTCTTTACCGTCCAATCTTCTTCATTTCCACGGAGATGTATTTACTTTTGTCCAGAAATAAATGCATCTCTCTATAAATACTTGACATTGCCTTCCACAGGTATGTGATGCAGGAAAATTTTAATTCCTTCTTGAAACTCATTGAAGCTCTTTCCGTCCAATCGTCTCTGATGAATTTACTTTTGTCCAGAAATAAATGCATCTCCGCATAAATACTTGAGATTGCCTTCCATCGGAATGGGACACAGGAAAATTTAAATTCCTTCTTGAAACTCATTGAAGCTCTTTACCTTCCAATCTTCTTTTTTTCCACGGAGATGTATTTACTTTTGTCTAAAAATAAATGCATCTCCGCATAAATACTTGACATTGCGTTCCATCGGATTGAGATACAGGAAAATAAAATTCCTTCTTGAAACTCATTGAAGCTCTTTATCGTCCAATCTTCTTTGTTTCCACGGAGATGTATTTACTTTTGTTTAAAAATAAATGCATCTCCGCATAAATACTTGACATTGCCTTCCATCGGATTGAGATGCAGAAAAATTTAAATTACTTTTTGAAAACTATTGAAGCTCTTTACCGTCCAATATTCTTGGTTTCTACGGAGAGGTATTTACTTTTGTCCAGAAATAAATGCATCTCGCATAAATACTTTGCATCTCCGCATAAATACTTGACATTGCCTTTCATCGGAATGTGATGCACAAAAATTTTAATTCCCTCTTGAAACTCATTGAAGCTCTTTTCCGTCCAATTGTCTTCGTTTCCACGGAGATGAATTTACTTTTGTCTAGAAATAAATGCATCTCCGCATAAATATTTGATATTGCCTTCCATCGGAATGTGATGCAGGAAAATTTAAATTCTTTCTCGAATGTAATTGTAGCTCTTTAGAGACCAATCATTTTCGTTTCCACGGAGAGGTATTTACTTTTGTCCAGAAATAAATGCATCTCCGCATAAATACTTGACATTGCCTTCCATCGGATATAGATGCAGGAAAATTTAAATTCCTTCTTGAAACTAATTGAATTTCTGTACCGTCCAATCTTCTTCGTTTCCACGGAGATGTATTTACATTTGTCTAGAAATAAATGCATCTCCGCATCAATACTTGACATTGCCTTCCATCGGATTGAGATGTAGGAAAATGAAATTCTTCTTGAAACTCAGTAAAGCTCTTTATCGTCCAATGTTCTTCGTTTCCACGAAGAGGTATTTACATTTGTCCAGAAATAAATGAATCTCCGCATAAATATTTGACATTGCCTTCCATCGGAATGTGATGAGGAAAATTTAAATTACTTTTTGAAAATTATTGAAGCTCTTTACCGTCCAATATTCTTCGTTTCTACGGAGAGGTATTTACTTTTTTCCAGAAATAAATGCATCTCCGCATAAATACTTGAGATTGCCTTCCATCGGAATGTGACACAGGAAAATTTAAATTCCTTCTTGAAACTCATTGAAGCTCTTTACCTTCCAATCTTCTTTGTTTCCACGGAGATGTATTTACTTTTGTCTAAAATTAAATGCATTTCCGCATAAATACTTGACATTGCCTTCCATCGGATATAGATGCAGGAAAATTTAAATTCCTTCTTGAAACTAATTGAAGTTCTTTACCGTCCAATCTTCTTCGTTTCCACGGAGATGTATTTACTTTTGTCCAGAAATAAATGCATATCCGCATAAATACTTGACATTGCCTTTCATCGGAATGTGATGCACAAAAAATTTAATTCCCTCTTGAAACTCATTGAAGCTCTTTTCCGTCCAATCGCCTTCGTTTCCACGGAGATGAATTCACTTTTGTCTAGAAATAAATGCATCTCCGCATAAATACTTGAGATTGCCTTCCATCGGAATGTGATACAGGAAAATTTAAATTCCTTCTTGAAATTCATTGAAGCTCTTTACCGTCCAATCTTCTTTGTTTCCACGGAGAGGTATTTAATTTTGTTCAGAAATAAATGCATCTCCGCATAAATACTTGACTTTGCCTTCCATCAGAATGTGGTGCAGGGCAATATAAGTTCCTTCTTGAAACTCATTGAAGCTCTTTAGAGTTCAATCTTCTTCATTTCCACGGAGATGTATTTACTTTTGTCCAGAAATAAATGCCTCTCTGTATAAATACTTGACATTGCCTTCCACCGGTATGTGATGCAGGAAAATTTTAATTCCTTCTTGAAACTCATTGAAGCTCTTTCCGTCCAATCGTCTCTGATGAATTTACTTTTGTCCAGAAATAAATGCATCTCCGCATAAATACTTGAGATTGCCTTCCATCGGAATGGGACACAGGAAAATTTAAATTCCTTCTTGAAACTCATTGAAGCTCTTTACCTTCCAATCTACTTTGTTTCCATAGAGATGTATTTACTTTTGTCCAGAGATAAATGCATCTCCGCATAAATACTTGACATTGCCTTTCATCGGAATGTGATGCACAAAAATTTTAATTCCCTCTTGAAACTCTTTGAAGCTCTTTACCGTCCAATCTTCTTCATTTCCACGGAGATGTTTTTATTATTGTCCAGAAATAAATGCATCTCCGCATAAATACTTGACATTGCCTTTCATCGGAATGTGATGCACAAAAATTTTAATTCCCTCTTGAAACTCTTTGAAGCTCTTTACCGTCCAATCTTCTTTATTTCCACGGAGGTGTATTTACTTTTGTCCAGAAATAAATGCATATCCGCATAAATACTTGACATTGCCTTTCATCGGAATGTGATGCACAAAAATTTTAATTCCCTCTTGAAACTGTTTGAAGCTCTTTACCGTCCAATCTTCTTTATTTCCACGGAGGTGTTTTTACTTTTGTCCAGAAATAAATGCATCTCCGCATATATACTTGACATTGCCTTTCATTGGAATGTGATGCACAAAAATTTTAATTCCCTCTTGAAACTCATTGAAGCTCTTTACCGTCCAATCTTCTTCATTTCCACGGAGATGTATTTATTATTGTCCAGAAATAAATGCATCTCCGCATAAATACTTGACATTGCCTTCCATCGGATATAGATGCAGGAAAATTTAAATTCCTTCTTGAAACTAATTGAAGTTCTTTACCGTCCAATCTTCTTCGTTTCCACGGAGATGTATTTACTTTTGTCCAGAAATAAATGCATATCCGCATAAATACTTGACATTGCCTTTCATCGGAATGTGATGCACAAAAAATTTAATTCCCTCTTGAAACTCATTGAAGCTCTTTTCCGTCCAATCTTCTTCATTTCCACGGATATGTATTTACTTTTGTCCAGAAATAAATGCATCTCTGCATAAATACTTGACATTGCCTTCCACCGGTATGTGATGCAGGAAAATTTTAATTCCTTCTTGAAACTCATTGATGCTCTTTTCCGTCCAATCGTCTCTGTTTCCACGGAGATGAATTTACTTTTGTCCAGAAATAAATGCATCTCCGCATAAATACTTGAGATTGCCTTCCATCGGAATGGGACACAGGAAAATTTAAATTCCTTCTTGAAACTCATTGAAGCTCTTTACCTTCCAATCTACTTTGTTTCCATAGAGATGTATTTACTTTTGTCCAGAGATAAATGCATTTCCGCATAAATACTTGACATTGCCTTTCATCGGAATGTGATGCACAAAAATTTTAATTCCCTCTTGAAACTCTTTGAAGCTCTTTACCGTCCAATCTTCTTCATTTCCACGGAGATGTTTTTATTATTGTCCAGAAATAAATGCATCTCCGCATAAATTCTTGACATTGCCTTTCATCGGAATGTGATGCACAAAAATTTTAATTCCCTCTTGAAACTCTTTGAAGCTCTTTACCGTCCAATCTTCTTTATTTCCACGGAGGTGTATTTACTTTTGTCCAGAAATAAATGCATATCCGCATAAATACTTGACATTGCCTTTCATCGGAATGTGATGCACAAAAATTTTAATTCCCTCTTGAAACTGTTTGAAGCTCTTTACCGTCCAATCTTCTTTATTTCCACGGAGGTGTTTTTACTTTTGTCCAGAAATAAATGCATCTCCGCATATATACTTTACATTGCCTTTCATTGGAATGTGATGCACAAAAATTTTAATTCCCTCTTGAAACTCATTGAAGCTCTTTACCGTCCAATCTTCTTCATTTCCACGGAGATGTATTTATTATTGTCCAGAAATAAATGCATCTCTGCATAAATACTTGACATTGCCTTCCATCGGATATAGATGCAGGAAAATTTAAATTCCTTCTTGAAACTAATTGAAGTTCTTTACCGTCCAATCTTCTTCGTTTCCACGGAGATGTATTTACTTTTGTCCAGAAATAAATGCATATCCGCATAAATACTTGACATTGCCTTTCATCGGAATGTGATGCACAAAAAATTTAATTCCCTCTTGAAACTCATTGAAGCTCTTTTCCGTCCAATCTTCTTCATTTCCACGGATATGTATTTACTTTTGTCCAGAAATAAATGCATCTCTGCATAAATACTTGACATTGCCTTCCACCGGTATGTGATGCAGGAAAATTTTAATTCCTTCTTGAAACTCATTGATGCTCTTTTCCGTCCAATCGTCTCTGTTTCCACGGAGATGAATTTACTTTTGTCCAGAAATAAATGCATCTCCGCATAAATACTTGAGATTGCTTTCCATCGGAATGTGACACAGGAAAATTTAAATTCCTTCTTGAAACTCATTGAAGCTCTTTACTTTCCAATCTTCTTTGTTTCCACGGAGATGTATTTACTTTTGTCTAAAATTAAATGCATTTCCGCATAAATACTTGACATTGCCTTCCATCGGATATAGATGCAGGAAAATTTAAATTCCTTCTTGAAACTAATTGAAGTTCTTTACCGTCCAATCTTCTTCGTTTCCACGGAGATGTATTTACTTTTGTCCAGAAATAAATGCATCTCCGCATAAATACTTGACATTGCATTTCATCGGAATGTGATGCCCAAAAAATTTAATTCCCTCTTGAAACTCATTGGTCTTCGTTTCCACGGAGATGAATTCACTTTTGTCTAGAAATAAATGCATCTCCGCATAAATACTTGAGATTGCCTTCCATCGGAATGTGATACAGGAAAATTTAAATTCCTTCTTGAAACTCATTGAAGCTCTTTACCGTCCAATCTTCTTTGTTTCCACGGAGAGGTATTTACTTTTGTTCAGAAATAAATGCATCTCCGCATAAATACTTGACTTTGCCTTCCATCAGAATGTGGTGCAGGGCAATATAAGTTCCTTCTTGAAACTCATTGAAGCTCTTTAGAGTTCAACCTTCTTCGTTTCCACGGAGAGGTATTTACTTTTGTCCAGAAATAAATGCATCTCCGCATAAATACTTGACATTGCCTTTCATCGGAATGTGATGCACAAAAATTTTAATTCCCTCTTGAAACTCATTGAAGCTCTTTACCGTCCAATCTTCTTCATTTCCACGGAGATGTACTTATTATTGTCCAGAAATAAATGCATCTCCGCATAAATACTTGACATTGCCTTTCATCGGAATGTGATGCATAAAAATTTTAATTCCCTCTTGAAACTCTTTGAAGCTCTTTACCGTCCAATCTTCTTTATTTCCACGGAGGTGTATTTACTTTTGTCCAGAAATAAATGCATCTCCGCCTAAATACTTGACATTGTCTTTCATTGGAATGTGATGCACAAAAATTTTAATTCCCTCTTGAAACTCATTGAAGCTCTTTACCGTCCAATCTTCTTCATTTCCACGGAGATGTATTTACTTTTGTCCAGAAATAAATGCATCTCTGTATAAATACTTGACATTTCCTTCCACCGGTATGTGATGCAGGAAAATATTAATTCCTTCTTGAAACTCATTGAAGCTCTTTCCGTCCAATCGTCTCTGATGAATTTACTTTTGTCCAGAAATAAATGCATCTCCGCATAAATACTTGAGATTGCCTTCCATCGGAATGGGACACAGGAAAATTTAAATTCCTTCTTGAAACTCATTGAAGCTCTTTACCTTCCAATCTTCTTTGTTTCCACGGAGATGTATTTACTTTTGTCCAGAGATAAATGCATCTCCGCATAAATACTTGACATTGCCTTTCATCGGAATGTGATGCACAAAAATTTTAATTCCTTCTTGAAACTCATTGAAGCTCTTTACCGTCCAATATTCTTTGTTTCCACGGAGAGGTATTTACTTTTGTTCAGAAATAAATGCATCTCCGCATAAATACTTGACTTTGCCTTCCATCAAAATGTGGTGCAGGGCAATATAAGTTCCTTCTTGAAACTCATTGAAGCTCTTTAGAGTTCAACCTTCTTCGTTTCCACGGAGAGGTATTTAGTTTTGTCCAGAAATAAATGCATCTCCGCATAAATACTTGAGATTGCCTTCCATCGGAATGTGACACAGGAAAATTTAAATTCCTTCTTGAAACTCATTGAAGCTCTTTACCTTCCAATCTTCTTTGTTTCCACGGAGATGTATTTACTTTTGTCTAAAATTAAATGCATTTCCGCATAAATACTTGACATTGCCTTCCATCGGATATAGATGCAGGAAAATTTAAATTCCTTCTTGAAACTAATTGAAGTTCTTTACCGTCCAATCTTCTTCGTTTCCACGGAGATGTATTTACTTTTGTCCAGAAATAAATGCATCTCCGCATAAATACTTGACATTGCATTTCATCGGAATGTGATGCCCAAAAAATTTAATTCCCTCTTGAAACTCATTGAAGCTCTTTTCCGTCCAATCGTCTTCGTTTCCACGGAGATGAATTCACTTTTGTCTAGAAATAAATGCATCTCCGCATAAATACTTGAGATTGCCTTCCATCGGAATGTGATACAGGAAAATTTAAATTCCTTCTTGAAACTCATTGAAGCTCTTTACCGTCCAATCTTCTTTGTTTCCACGGAGAGGTATTTACTTTTGTTCAGAAATAAATGCATCTCCGCATAAATACTTGACTTTGCCTTCCATCAGAATGTGGTGCAGGGCAATATAAGTTCCTTCTTGAAACTCATTGAAGCTCTTTAGAGTTCAACCTTCTTCGTTTCCACGGAGAGGTATTTACTTTTGTCCAGAAATAAATGCATCTCCGCATAAATAGTTGACATTGCCTTTCATCGGAATGTGATGCACAAAAATTTTAATTCCCTCTTGAAACTCATTGAAGCTCTTTACCGTCCAATCTTCTTCATTTCCACGGAGATGTACTTATTATTGTCCAGAAATAAATGCATCTCCGCATAAATACTTGACATTGCCTTTCATCGGAATGTGATGCATAAAAATTTTAATTCCCTCTTGAAACTCTTTGAAGCTCTTTACCGTCCAAACTTCTTTATTTCCACGGAGGTGTATTTACTTTTGTCCAGAAATAAATGCATCTCCGCCTAAATACTTGACATTGTCTTTCATTGGAATGTGATGCACAAAAATTTTAATTCCCTCTTGAAACTCATTGAAGCTTTTTACCGTCCAATCTTCTTCATTTCCACGGAGATGTATTTACTTTTGTCCAGAAATAAATGCATCTCTGTATAAATACTTGACATTTCCTTCCACCGGTATGTGATGCAGGAAAATATTAATTCCTTCTTGAAACTCATTGAAGCTCTTTCCGTCCAATCGTCTCTGATGAATTTACTTTTGTCCAGAAATAAATGCATCTCCGCATAAATACTTGAGATTGCCTTCCATCGGAATGGGACACAGGAAAATTTAAATTCCTTCTTGAAACTCATTGAAGCTCTTTACCTTCCAATCTTCTTTGTTTCCACGGAGATGTATTTACTTTTGTCCAGAGATAAATGCATCTCCGCATAAATACTTGACATTGCCTTTCATCGGAATGTGATGCACAAAAATTTTAATTCCCTCTTGAAACTCATTGAAGCTCTTTACCGTCCAATCTTCTTCATTTCCACGGAGATGTTTTTGTTATTGTCCAGAAATAAATGCATCTCCGCATAAATACTTGACATTGCCTTTCATCGGAATGTGATGCACAAAAATTTTAATTCCCTCTTGAAACTCATTGAAGCTCTTTACCGTCCAATCATCTTCATTTCCACGGATATGTATTTACTTTTGTCCAGAAATAAATGCATCTCTGCATAAATACTTGACATTGCCTTCCACCGGTATGTGATGCAGGAAAATTTTAATTCCTTCTTGAAACTCATTGATGCTCTTTTCCGTCCAATCGTCTCTGTTTCCACGGAGATGAATTTACTTTTGTCCAGAAATAAATGCATCTCCGCATAAATACTTGTGATTGCCTTCCATCGGAATGTGACACAGGAAAATTTAAATTCCTTCTTGAAACTCATTGAAGCTCTTTACCTTCCAATCTTCTTTGTTTCCACGGAGATGTATTTACTTTTGTCTAAAATTAAATGCATTTCCGCATAAATACTTGACATTGCCTTCCATCGGATATAGATGCAGGAAAATTTAAATTCCTTCTTGAAACTAATTGAAGTTCTTTACCGTCCAATCTTCTTCGTTTCCACGGAGATGTATTTACTTTTGTCCAGAAATAAATGCATCTCCGCATAAATACTTGACATTGCATTTCATCGGAATGTGATGCACAAAAAATTTAATTCCCTCTTGAAACTCATTGAAGCTCTTTACCGTCCAATCTTCTTTATTTCCACGGAGGTGTTTTTACTTTTGTCCAGAAATAAATGCATCTCCGCATATATACTTTACATTGCCTTTCATTGGAATGTGATGCACAAAAATTTTAATTCCCTCTTGAAACTCATTGAAGCTCTTTACCGTCCAATCTTCTTCATTTCCACGGAGATGTATTTATTATTGTCCAGAAATAAATGCATCTCTGCATAAATACTTGACATTGCCTTCCATCGGATATAGATGCAGGAAAATTTAAATTCCTTCTTGAAACTAATTGAAGTTCTTTACCGTCCAATCTTCTTCGTTTCCACGGAGATGTATTTACTTTTGTCCAGAAATAAATGCATATCCGCATAAATACTTGACATTGCCTTTCATCGGAATGTGATGCACAAAAAATTTAATTCCCTCTTGAAACTCATTGAAGCTCTTTTCCGTCCAATCTTCTTCATTTCCACGGATATGTATTTACTTTTGTCCAGAAATAAATGCATCTCTGCATAAATACTTGACATTGCCTTCCACCGGTATGTGATGCAGGAAAATTTTAATTCCTTCTTGAAACTCATTGATGCTCTTTTCCGTCCAATCGTCTCTGTTTCCACGGAGATGAATTTATTTTTGTCCAGAAATAAATGCATCTCCGCATAAATACTTGAGATTGCTTTCCATCGGAATGTGACACAGGAAAATTTAAATTCCTTCTTGAAACTCATTGAAGCTCTTTACTTTCCAATCTTCTTTGTTTCCACGGAGATGTATTTACTTTTGTCTAAAATTAAATGCATTTCCGCATAAATACTTGACATTGCCTTCCATCGGATATAGATGCAGGAAAATTTAAATTCCTTCTTGAAACTAATTGAAGTTCTTTACCGTCCAATCTTCTTCGTTTCCACGGAGATGTATTTACTTTTGTCCAGAAATAAATGCATCTCCGCATAAATACTTGACATTGCATTTCATCGGAATGTGATGCCCAAAAAATTTAATTCCCTCTTGAAACTCATTGGTCTTCGTTTCCACGGAGATGAATTCACTTTTGTCTAGAAATAAATGCATCTCCGCATAAATACTTGAGATTGCCTTCCATCGGAATGTGATACAGGAAAATTTAAATTCCTTCTTGAAACTCATTGAAGCTCTTTACCGTCCAATCTTCTTTGTTTCCACGGAGAGGTATTTACTTTTGTTCAGAAATAAATGCATCTCCGCATAAATACTTGACTTTGCCTTCCATCAGAATGTGGTGCAGGGCAATATAAGTTCCTTCTTGAAACTCATTGAAGCTCTTTAGAGTTCAACCTTCTTCGTTTCCACGGAGAGGTATTTACTTTTGTCCAGAAATAAATGCATCTCCGCATAAATACTTGACATTGCCTTTCATCGGAATGTGATGCACAAAAATTTTAATTCCCTCTTGAAACTCATTGAAGCTCTTTACCGTCCAATCTTCTTCATTTCCACGGAGATGTACTTATTATTGTCCAGAAATAAATGCATCTCCGCATAAATACTTGACATTGCCTTTCATCGGAATGTGATGCATAAAAATTTTAATTCCCTCTTGAAACTCTTTGAAGCTCTTTACCGTCCAATCTTCTTTATTTCCACGGAGGTGTATTTACTTTTGTCCAGAAATAAATGCATCTCCGCCTAAATACTTGACATTGTCTTTCATTGGAATGTGATGCACAAAAATTTTAATTCCCTCTTGAAACTCATTGAAGCTCTTTACCGTCCAATCTTCTTCATTTCCACGGAGATGTATTTACTTTTGTCCAGAAATAAATGCATCTCTGTATAAATACTTGACATTTCCTTCCACCGGTATGTGATGCAGGAAAATATTAATTCCTTCTTGAAACTCATTGAAGCTCTTTCCGTCCAATCGTCTCTGATGAATTTACTTTTGTCCAGAAATAAATGCATCTCCGCATAAATACTTGAGATTGCCTTCCATCGGAATGGGACACAGGAAAATTTAAATTCCTTCTTGAAACTCATTGAAGCTCTTTACCTTCCAATCTTCTTTGTTTCCACGGAGATGTATTTACTTTTGTCCAGAGATAAATGCATCTCCGCATAAATACTTGACATTGCCTTTCATCGGAATGTGATGCACAAAAATTTTAATTCCTTCTTGAAACTCATTGAAGCTCTTTACCGTCCAATATTCTTTGTTTCCACGGAGAGGTATTTACTTTTGTTCAGAAATAAATGCATCTCCGCATAAATACTTGACTTTGCCTTCCATCAAAATGTGGTGCAGGGCAATATAAGTTCCTTCTTGAAACTCATTGAAGCTCTTTAGAGTTCAACCTTCTTCGTTTCCACGGAGAGGTATTTAGTTTTGTCCAGAAATAAATGCATCTCCGCATAAATACTTGAGATTGCCTTCCATCGGAATGTGACACAGGAAAATTTAAATTCCTTCTTGAAACTCATTGAAGCTCTTTACCTTCCAATCTTCTTTGTTTCCACGGAGATGTATTTACTTTTGTCTAAAATTAAATGCATTTCCGCATAAATACTTGACATTGCCTTCCATCGGATATAGATGCAGGAAAATTTAAATTCCTTCTTGAAACTAATTGAAGTTCTTTACCGTCCAATCTTCTTCGTTTCCACGGAGATGTATTTACTTTTGTCCAGAAATAAATGCATCTCCGCATAAATACTTGACATTGCATTTCATCGGAATGTGATGCCCAAAAAATTTAATTCCCTCTTGAAACTCATTGAAGCTCTTTTCCGTCCAATCGTCTTCGTTTCCACGGAGATGAATTCACTTTTGTCTAGAAATAAATGCATCTCCGCATAAATACTTGAGATTGCCTTCCATCGGAATGTGATACAGGAAAATTTAAATTCCTTCTTGAAACTCATTGAAGCTCTTTACCGTCCAATCTTCTTTGTTTCCACGGAGAGGTATTTACTTTTGTTCAGAAATAAATGCATCTCCGCATAAATACTTGACTTTGCCTTCCATCAGAATGTGGTGCAGGGCAATATAAGTTCCTTCTTGAAACTCATTGAAGCTCTTTAGAGTTCAACCTTCTTCGTTTCCACGGAGAAGTATTTACTTTTGTCCAGAAATAAATGCATCTCCGCATAAATAGTTGACATTGCCTTTCATCGGAATGTGATGCACAAAAATTTTAATTCCCTCTTGAAACTCATTGAAGCTCTTTACCGTCCAATCTTCTTCATTTCCACGGAGATGTACTTATTATTGTCCAGAAATAAATGCATCTCCGCATAAATACTTGACATTGCCTTTCATCGGAATGTGATGCATAAAAATTTTAATTCCCTCTTGAAACTCTTTGAAGCTCTTTACCGTCCAAACTTCTTTATTTCCACGGAGGTGTATTTACTTTTGTCCAGAAATAAATGCATCTCCGCCTAAATACTTGACATTGTCTTTCATTGGAATGTGATGCACAAAAATTTTAATTCCCTCTTGAAACTCATTGAAGCTTTTTACCGTCCAATCTTCTTCATTTCCACGGAGATGTATTTACTTTTGTCCAGAAATAAATGCATCTCTGTATAAATACTTGACATTTCCTTCCACCGGTATGTGATGCAGGAAAATATTAATTCCTTCTTGAAACTCATTGAAGCTCTTTCCGTCCAATCGTCTCTGATGAATTTACTTTTGTCCAGAAATAAATGCATCTCCGCATAAATACTTGAGATTGCCTTCCATCGGAATGGGACACAGGAAAATTTAAATTCCTTCTTGAAACTCATTGAAGCTCTTTACCTTCCAATCTTCTTTGTTTCCACGGAGATGTATTTACTTTTGTCCAGAGATAAATGCATCTCCGCATAAATACTTGACATTGCCTTTCATCGGAATGTGATGCACAAAAATTTTAATTCCCTCTTGAAACTCATTGAAGCTCTTTACCGTCCAATCTTCTTCATTTCCACGGAGATGTTTTTGTTATTGTCCAGAAATAAATGCATCTCCGCATAAATACTTGACATTGCCTTTCATCGGAATGTGATGCACAAAAATTTTAATTCCCTCTTGAAACTCATTGAAGCTCTTTACCGTCCAATCATCTTCATTTCCACGGATATGTATTTACTTTTGTCCAGAAATAAATGCATCTCTGCATAAATACTTGACATTGCCTTCCACCGGTATGTGATGCAGGAAAATTTTAATTCCTTCTTGAAACTCATTGATGCTCTTTTCCGTCCAATCGTCTCTGTTTCCACGGAGATGAATTTACTTTTGTCCAGAAATAAATGCATCTCCGCATAAATACTTGTGATTGCCTTCCATCGGAATGTGACACAGGAAAATTTAAATTCCTTCTTGAAACTCATTGAAGCTCTTTACCTTCCAATCTTCTTTGTTTCCACGGAGATGTATTTACTTTTGTCTAAAATTAAATGCATTTCCGCATAAATACTTGACATTGCCTTCCATCGGATATAGATGCAGGAAAATTTAAATTCCTTCTTGAAACTAATTGAAGTTCTTTACCGTCCAATCTTCTTCGTTTCCACGGAGATGTATTTACTTTTGTCCAGAAATAAATGCATCTCCGCATAAATACTTGACATTGCATTTCATCGGAATGTGATGCACAAAAAATTTAATTCCCTCTTGAAACTCATTGAAGCTCTTTTCCGTCCAATCGTCTTCGTTTCCACGGAGATGAATTCACTTTTGTCTAGAAATAAATGCATCTCCGCATAAATACTTGAGATTGCCTTCCATCGGAATGTGATACAGGAAAATTTAAATTCCTTCTTGAAACTCATTGAAGCTCTTTACCGTCCAATCTTCTTTGTTTCCACGGAGAGGTATTTACTTTTGTTCAGAAATAAATGCATCTCCGCATAAATACTTGACTTTGCCTTCCATCAGAATGTGGTGCAGGGCAATATAAGTTCCTTCTTGAAACTCATTGAAGCTCTTTAGATTTCAACCTTCTTCGTTTCCACGGAGAGGTATTTACTTTTGTCCAGAAATAAATGCATCTCCGCATAAATACTTGACATTGCCTTTCATCGGAATGTGATGCACAAAAATTTTAATTCCCTCTTGAAACTCATTGAAGCTCTTTACCGTCCAATCTTCTTCATTTCCACGGAGATGTACTTATTATTGTCCAGAAATAAATGCATCTCCGCATAAATACTTGACATTGCCTTTCATCGGAATGTGATGCATAAAAATTTTAATTCCCTCTTGAAACTCTTTGAAGCTCTTTACCGTCCAATCTTCTTTATTTCCACGGAGGTGTATTTACTTTTGTCCAGAAATAAATGCATCTCCGCCTAAATACTTGACATTGTCTTTCATTGGAATGTGATGCACAAAAATTTTAATTCCCTCTTGAAACTCATTGAAGCTCTTTACCGTCCAATCTTCTTCATTTCCACGGAGATGTATTTACTTTTGTCCAGAAATAAATGCATCTCTGTATAAATACTTGACATTTCCTTCCACCGGTATGTGATGCAGGAAAATATTAATTCCTTCTTGAAACTCATTGAAGCTCTTTCCGTCCAATCGTCTCTGATGAATTTACTTTTGTCCAGAAATAAATGCATCTCCGCATAAATACTTGAGATTGCCTTCCATCGGAATGGGACACAGGAAAATTTAAATTCCTTCTTGAAACTCATTGAAGCTCTTTACCTTCCAATCTTCTTTGTTTCCACGGAGATGTATTTACTTTTGTCCAGAGATAAATGCATCTCCGCATAAATACTTGACATTGCCTTTCATCGGAATGTGATGCACAAAAATTTTAATTCCCTCTTGAAACTCATTGAAGCTCTTTACCGTCCAATCTTCTTCATTTCCACGGAGATGTTTTTGTTATTGTCCAGAAATAAATGCATCTCCGCATAAATACTTGACATTGCCTTTCATCGGAATGTGATGCACAAAAATTTTAATTCCCTCTTGAAACTCATTGAAGCTCTTTACCGTCCAATCATCTTCATTTCCACGGATATGTATTTACTTTTGTCCAGAAATAAATGCATCTCTGCATAAATACTTGACATTGCCTTCCACCGGTATGTGATGCAGGAAAATTTTAATTCCTTCTTGAAACTCATTGATGCTCTTTTCCGTCCAATCGTCTCTGTTTCCACGGAGATGAATTTACTTTTGTCCAGAAATAAATGCATCTCCGCATAAATACTTGTGATTGCCTTCCATCGGAATGTGACACAGGAAAATTTAAATTCCTTCTTGAAACTCATTGAAGCTCTTTACCTTCCAATCTTCTTTGTTTCCACGGAGATGTATTTACTTTTGTCTAAAATTAAATGCATTTCCGCATAAATACTTGACATTGCCTTCCATCGGATATAGATGCAGGAAAATTTAAATTCCTTCTTGAAACTAATTGAAGTTCTTTACCGTCCAATCTTCTTCGTTTCCACGGAGATGTATTTACTTTTGTCCAGAAATAAATGCATCTCCGCATAAATACTTGACATTGCATTTCATCGGAATGTGATGCACAAAAAATTTAATTCCCTCTTGAAACTCATTGAAGCTCTTTTCCGTCCAATCGTCTTCGTTTCCACGGAGATGAATTCACTTTTGTCTAGAAATAAATGCATCTCCGCATAAATACTTGAGATTGCCTTCCATCGGAATGTGATACAGGAAAATTTAAATTCCTTCTTGAAACTCATTGAAGCTCTTTACCGTCCAATCTTCTTTGTTTCCACGGAGAGGTATTTACTTTTGTTCAGAAATAAATGCATCTCCGCATAAATACTTGACTTTGCCTTCCATCAGAATGTGGTGCAGGGCAATATAAGTTCCTTCTTGAAACTCATTGAAGCTCTTTAGATTTCAACCTTCTTCGTTTCCACGGAGAGGTATTTACTTTTGTCCAGAAATAAATGCATCTCCGCATAAATACTTGACATTGCCTTTCATCGGAATGTGATGCACAAAAATTTTAATTCCCTCTTGAAACTCATTGAAGCTCTTTACCGTCCAATCTTCTTCATTTCCACGGAGATGTACTTATTATTGTCCAGAAATAAATGCATCTCCGCATAAATACTTGACATTGCCTTTCATCGGAATGTGATGCATAAAAATTTTAATTCCCTCTTGAAACTCTTTGAAGCTCTTTACCGTCCAATCTTCTTTATTTCCACGGAGGTGTATTTACTTTTGTCCAGAAATAAATGCATCTCCGCCTAAATACTTGACATTGTCTTTCATTGGAATGTGATGCACAAAAATTTTAATTCCCTCTTGAAACTCATTGAAGCTCTTTACCGTCCAATCTTCTTCATTTCCACGGAGATGTATTTACTTTTGTCCAGAAATAAATGCATCTCTGTATAAATACTTGACATTGCCTTCCACCGGTATGTGATGCAGGAAAATATTAATTCCTTCTTGAAACTCATTGAAGCTCTTTCCGTCCAATCGTCTCTGATGAATTTACTTTTGTCCAGAAATAAATGCATCTCCGCATAAATACTTGAGATTGCCTTCCATCGGAATGGGACACAGGAAAATTTAAATTCCTTCTTGAAACTCATTGAAGCTCTTTACCTTCCAATCTTCTTTGTTTCCACGGAGATGTATTTACTTTTGTCCAGAGATAAATGCATCTCCGCATAAATACTTGACATTGCCTTTCATCGGAATGTGATGCACAAAAATTTTAATTCCCTCTTGAAACTCATTGAAGCTCTTTACCGTCCAATCTTCTTCATTTCCACGGAGATGTTTTTGTTATTGTCCAGAAATAAATGCATCTCCGCATAAATACTTGACATTGCCTTTCATCGGAATGTGATGCACAAAAATTTTAATTCCCTCTTGAAACTCATTGAAGCTCTTTACCGTCCAATCTTCTTCATTTCCACGGATATGTATTTACTTTTGTCCAGAAATAAATGCATCTCTGCATAAATACTTGACATTGCCTTCCACCGGTATGTGATGCAGGAAAATTTTAATTCCTTCTTGAAACTCATTGATGCTCTTTTCCGTCCAATCGTCTCTGTTTCCACGGAGATGAATTTACTTTTGTCCAGAAATAAATGCATCTCCGCATAAATACTTGTGATTGCCTTCCATCGGAATGTGACACAGGAAAATTTAAATTCCTTCTTGAAACTCATTGAAGCTCTTTACCTTCCAATCTTCTTTGTTTCCACGGAGATGTATTTACTTTTGTCTAAAATTAAATGCATTTCCGCATAAATACTTGACATTGCCTTCCATCGGATATAGATGCAGGAAAATTTAAATTCCTTCTTGAAACTAATTGAAGTTCTTTACCGTCCAATCTTCTTCGTTTCCACGGAGATGTATTTACTTTTGTCCAGAAATAAATGCATCTCCGCATAAATACTTGACATTGCATTTCATCGGAATGTGATGCACAAAAAATTTAATTCCCTCTTGAAACTCATTGAAGCTCTTTTCCGTCCAATCGTCTTCGTTTCCACGGAGATGAATTCACTTTTGTCTAGAAATAAATGCATCTCCGCATAAATACTTGAGATTGCCTTCCATCGGAATGTGATACAGGAAAATTTAAATTCCTTCTTGAAACTCATTGAAGCTCTTTACCGTCCAATCTTCTTTGTTTCCACGGAGAGGTATTTACTTTTGTTCAGAAATAAATGCATCTCCGCATAAATACTTGACTTTGCCTTCCATCAGAATGTGGTGCAGGGCAATATAAGTTCCTTCTTGAAACTCATTGAAGTTCTTTAGATTTCAACCTTCTTCGTTTCCACGGAGAGGTATTTACTTTTGTCCAGAAATAAATGCATCTCCGCATAAATACTTGACATTGCCTTTCATCGGAATGTGATGCACAAAAATTTTAATTCCCTCTTGAAACTCATTGAAGCTCTTTACCGTCCAATCTTCTTCATTTCCACGGAGATGTACTTATTATTGTGCAGAAATAAATGCATCTCCGCATAAATACTTGACATTGCCTTTCATCGGAATGTGATGCACAAAAATTTTAATTCCCTCTTGAAACTCTTTGAAGCTCTTTACCGTCCAATCTTCTTTTTTTCCACGGAGATGTATTTACTTTTGTCCAGAAATAAATGCATCTCTGTATAAATACTTGACATTGCCTTCCACTGGTATGTGATGCAGGAAAATTTTAATTCCTTCTTGAAACTCATTGAAGCTCTTTCCGTCCAATCGTCTCTGATGAATTTACTTTTGTCCAGAAATAAATGTATCTCCGCATAAATACTCGAGATTGCCTTCCATCGGAATGGGACACAGGAAAATTTAAATTCCTTCTTGAAAGTCATTGAAGCTCTTTACCTTCCAATCTTCTTTGTTTCCACGGAGATGTATTTACTTTTGTCTAAAAATAAATGCATCTCCGCATAAATACTTGACATTGCGTTCCATCGGATTGAGATGCAGGAAAATTTAAATTCCTTCTTGAAACTCATTGAAGCTCTTTACCTTCCAATCTTCTTTGTTTCCACGGAGATGTATTTACTTTTGTCTAAAAATAAATGCATCTCCGCATAAATACTTGACATTGCCTTCCATCGGATTGAGATGCAGAAAAATTTAAATTACTTTTTGAAAACTATTGAACCTCTTTACCGTCCAATATTCTTGGTTTCTACGGAGATGTATTTACATTTGTCTAGAAATAAATGCATCTCCGCATCAATACTTGACATTGCCTTCCATCGGATTGAGATGCCGGAAAATGAAATTCCTTCTCGAAACTCATTAAAGCTCTTTATCTTCCAATGTTCTTCGTTTCCACGAAGAGGTATTTACATTTCTCCAGAAATAAATGCATCTCCGCATAAATATTTGACATTGCCTTCCATCGGAATGTGATGCAGGAAAATTTAAATTACTTTTTGAAAATTATTGAAGCTCTTTACCTTCCAATTTTCTTCGTTTCTACGGAGAGGTATTTACTTTTGTCCAGAAATAAATGCATTTCCGCATAAATACTTGACTTTGCCTTCCATCAGAATGTGGTGCAGGGAAATATAAGTTCCTTCTTGAAACTCATTGAAGCTCTTTACCGTCCAATCTTCTTTGTTTCCACGGAGATGTATTTACATTTGTCTAGAAATAAATGCATCTCCGCATCAATACTTGACATTGCCTTCCATCGGATTGAGATGTAGGAAAATGAAATTCTTTCTTGAAACTCATTAAAGCTCTTTATCGTCCAATGTTCTTCGTTTCCACGAAGAGGTATTTAAATTTGTCCAGAAATAAATGAATCTCCGCATAAATATTTGACATTGCCTTCCATCGGAATGTGATGCAGGAAAATTTAAATTACTTTTTGAAAATTATTGAAGCTCTTTACCTTCCAATATTCTTCGTTTCCATGGAGAGGTATTTACTTTTGTCCAGAAATAAATGCATTTCCGCATAAACACTTGACATTGCCTTTCATCGGAATGTGATGCACAAAAATTTTAATTCCCTCTTAAAACTCATTGAAGCTCTTTACCGTCCAATCTTCTTCATTTCCACGGAGATGTATTTATTATTGTCCAGAAATAAATGCATCTCCGCATAAATACTTGATATTGCCTTTCATCGGAATGTGATGCACAAAAATTTTAATTCCCTCTTGAAACTCATTGAAGCTCTTTTCCGTCCAATTGTCTTCGTTTCCACGGAGATTAATTTACTTTTGTCTAGAAATAAATGCATCTCCGCATAAATACTTGAGATTACCTTCCATCGGATTCAGATGCCGGAAAATGAAATTCCTTCTTGAAACTCATTAAAGCTCTTTATCTTCCAATGTTCTTCGTTTCCACGAAGAGGTATTTACATTTCTCCAGAAATAAATGCATCTCCGCATAAATACTTGACATTGCCTTCCACCGGTATGTGATGCAGGAAAATTTTAATTCCTTCTTGAAACTCATTGAAGCTCTTTCCGTCCAATCGTCTCTGATGAATTTACTTTTGTCCAGAAATAAATGTATCTCCGCATAAATACTCGAGATTGCCTTCCATCGGAATGGGACACAGGAAAATTTAAATTCCTTCTTGAAACTCATTGAAGCTCTTTACCTTCCAATCTTCTTTGTTTCCACGGAGATGTATTTACTTTTGTCTAAAAATAAATGCATCTCCGCATAAATACTTGACATTGCGTTCCATCGGATTGAGATGCAGGAAAATTTAAATTCCTTCTTGAAACTCATTGAAGCTCTTTACCTTCCAATCTTCTTTGTTTCCACGGAGATGTATTTACTTTTGTCTAAAAATAAATGCATCTCCGCATAAATACTTGACATTGCCTTCCACCGGTATGTGATGCAGGAAAATTTTAATTCCTTCTTGAAACTCATTGAAGCTCTTTCCGTCCAATCGTCTCTGATGAATTTACTTTTGTCCAGAAATAAATGCATCTCCGCATAAATACTTGAGATTGCCTTCCATCGGAATGTGACACAGGAAAATTTAAATTCCTTCTTGAAACTCATAGAAGCTCTTTACCTTCCAATCTTCTTTGTTTCCACGGAGATGTATTTACTTTTGTCTAAAAATAAATGCATCTCCGCATAAATACTTGACATTGCGTTCCAACGGATTGAGATGCAGGGAAATAAAATTCCTTCTTGAAACTCATTGAAGCTCTTTATCGTCCAATGTTCTTCGTTTCAACGGAGATGTATTTACTTTTGTCCAGAAATAAATGCATCTCCGTATAAATACTTGACATTGCCTTCCACCGGTATGTGATGCAGGAAAATTTTAATTCCTTCTTGAAACTCTTTGAAGCTCTTTTCCGTCCAATCGTCTCTGTTTCCACAGAGATGAATTACTTTTGTCCAGAAATAAATGCTACCCCGCATAAATACTCGAGATTGCCTTCCATCGGAATGTGATACAGGAAAATTTAAATTCCTTCTTGAAACTCATTGAAGCTCTTTACTTTCCAATCTTCTTTGTTTCCACGGAGAGGTATTTACTTTTGTCCAGAAATAAATGCATCTCGCATAAATACTTTGCATCTCCGCATAAATACTTACACATTGCCTTTCATCGGAATGTGATGCACAAAAATTTTAATTCCCTCTTGAAACTCATTGAAGCTCTTTACCGTCCAATCTTCTTCATTTCCACGGAGATGTACTTATTATTGTCCAGAAATAAATACATCTCCGCATAAATACCTGACATTGCCTTCCATAGGAATGTGATGCAGGAAAACTTAAATTACTTCTTGGAACTCATTGAAGCTCTTTATCGTCCAATATACTTCGTTTCCTCGGAGATGTATTTACTTTTGTCCAGAAATAAATGCATCTCCGCATAAACACTTGACATTGCCTTTCATCGGAATGTGATGCACAAAAATTTTAATTCCCTCTTAAAACTCATTGAAGCTCTTTACCGTCCAATCTTCTTCATTTCCACGGAGATGTATTTATTATTGTCCAGAAATAAATGCATCTCCGCATAAATACTTGACATTGCCTTTCATCGGAATGTGATGCACAAAAATTTTAATTCCCTCTTGAAACTCATTGAAGCTCTTTTCCGTCCAATTGTCTTCGTTTCCACGGAGATTAATTTACTTTTGTCTAGAAATAAATGCATCTCCGCATAAATACTTGAGATTACCTTCCATCGGATTCAGATGCCGGAAAATGAAATTCCTTCTTGAAACTCATTAAAGCTCTTTATCTTCCAATGTTCTTCGTTTCCACGAAGAGGTATTTACATTTCTCCAGAAATAAATGCATCTCCGCATAAATATTTGACATTGCCTTCCATCGGAATGTGACGCAGGAAAATTTAAATTACTTTTTGAAAATTATTGAAGCTCTTTACCTTCCAATATTCTTCGTTTCTACGGAGAGGTATTTACTTTTGTCCAGAAATAAATGCATTTCCGCATAAATACTTGACTTTGCCTTCCATCAGAATGTGGTGCAGGGAAATATAAGTTCCGTCTTGAAACTCATTGAAGCTCTTTAGAGTTCAACCTTCTTCGTTTCCATGGAGAGGTATTTACTTTTGTCCAGAAGTAAATGCATTTCCGCATAAATACTTGACATTGCCTTTCATCGGAATGTGATGCACAAAAATTTTAATTCCCTCTTGAAACTCATTGAAGCTCTTTACCGTCCAATCTTCTTTATTTCCACGGAGATGTATTTACTATTGTCCAGAAATAAATGCATCTCCGCATAAATACTTGAGATTGCCTTCCATCGGAATGTGACACAGGAAAATTTAAATTCCTTCTTGAAACTCATTGAAGCTCTTTACCTTCCAATCTTCTTTGTTTCCACGGAGATGTATTTACTTCTGTATAAAAATAAATGCATCTCCGCATAAATACTTGACATTGCGTTCCATCGCATTGAGATGCAGGAAAGTAAAATTCCTTCTTGAAACTCATTGAAGCTCTTTATCGTCCAATGTTCTTCGTTTCAACGGAGATGTATTTACTTTTGTCCAGAAATAAATGCATCTCCGTATAAAAACTTTACATTGCCTTCCACCGGTATGTGATGCAGGAAAATTTTAATTCCTTCTTGAAACTCTTTGAAGCTCTTTTCCGTCCAATCTTCTTTGTTTCCAAGGAGATGTATTTACTTTGTCTAAAAATAAATGCATCTCCGCATAAATACTTGACATTGCCTTCCATCGGATTGAGATGCAGGAAAATTTTAATTCCTTCTTGAAACTCATTGATGCTCTTTTCCGTCCAATCGTCTCTGTTTCCACGGAGATGAATTTACTTTTGTCCAGAAATAAATGCATCTCCACATAAATACTTGACTTTGCCTTCCATCGGTATGTGAAGCATGAAAATTTAAATTCCTTCTTGAAACTCATTGAAGCTCTTTACCGTCCAATCTTCTTTGTTTCCACGGAGATGTATTTACATTTGTCTAGAAATAAATGCATCTCCGCATCAATACTTGACATTGCCTTCCATCGGATTGAGATGTAGGAAAATGAAATTCTTTCTTGAAACTCATTAAAGCTCTTTATCGTCCAATGTTCTTCGTTTCCACGAAGAGGTATTTAAATTTGTCCAGAAATAAATGAATCTCCGCATAAATATTTGACATTGCCTTCCATCGGAATGTGATGCAGGAAAATTTAAATTACTTTTTGAAAATTATTGAAGCTCTTTACCTTCCAATATTCTTCGTTTCCATGGAGAGGTATTTACTTTTGTCCAGAAATAAATGCATCTCCGCATAAATACCTGACATTGCCTTCCATAGGAATGTGATGCAGGAAAATTTAAATTACTTCTTGGAACTCATTGAAGCTCTTTATCGTCCAATATACTTCGTTTCCTCGGAGATGTATTTACTTTTGTCCAGAAATAAATGCATCTCCGCATAAACACTTGACATTGCCTTTCATCGGAATGTGATGCACAAAAATTTTAATTCCCTCTTAAAACTCATTGAAGCTCTTTACCGTCCAATCTTCTTCATTTCCACGGAGATGTATTTATTATTGTCCAGAAATAAATGCATCTCCGCATAAATACTTGACATTGCCTTTAATCGGAATGTGATGCACAAAAATTTTAATTCCCTCTTGAAACTCATTGAAGCTCTTTTCCGTCCAATTGTCTTCATTTCAACGGAGATGAATTTACTTTTGTCTAGAAATGAATGCATCTCCGCATAAATACTTGAGATTACTTTCCATCGGTATGTGATGCATGAAAATTTAAATTACTTCTTGAAACTCATTGAAGCTCTTTACCGTCCAATCGTCTTTGTTTCCACGGAGATGTATTTACATTTGTCTAGAAATAAATGCATCTCCGCATCAATACTTGACATTGCCTTCCATCGGATTGAGATGCCGGAAAATGAAATTCCTTCTTGAAACTCATTAAAGCTCTTTATCTTCCAATGTTCTTCGTTTCCACGAAGGGGTATTTACATTTCTCCAGAAATAAATGCATCTCTGTATAAATACTTGACATTGCCTTCCACCGGTATGTGATGCAGGAAAATTTTAATTCCTTCTTGAAACTCATTGAAACTCTTTCCGTCCAATCGTCTCTGATGAATTTACTTTTGTCCAGAAATAAATGCATCTCCGCATAAATACTTGAGATTGCCTTCCATCGGAATGTGACACAGGAAAATTTAAATTCCTTCTTGAAACTCTTTGAAGCTCTTTTCCGTCCAATCGTCTCTGTTTCCACAGAGATGAATTTACTTTTGTCCAGAAATAAATGCTACTCCGCATAAATACTCGAGATTGCCTTCCATCGGAATGTGATACAGGAAAATTTAAATTCCTTCTTGAAACTCATTGAAGCTCTTTACTTTCCAATCTTCTTTGTTTCCACGGAGATGTATTTACTTTGTCTAAAAATAAATGCATCTCCGCATAAATACTTGACATTGCCTTCCATCGGATTGAGATGCAGAAAAATTTAAATTACTTTTTGAAAACTATTGAAGCTCTTTCCCGCCAATATTCTTGGTTTCTACGGAGAGGTATTTACTTTTGTCCAGAAATAAATGCATCTCGCATAAATACTTTGCATCTCCGCATAAATACTTGACATTGCCTTTCATCGGAATGTGATGCACAAAAATTTTAATTCCCTCTTGAAACTCATTGAAGCTCTTTTCCGTCCAATTGTCTTCGTTTCCACGGAGATTAATTTACTTTTGTCTAGAAATAAATGCATCTCAGTATAAATACTTGAGATTACCATCCATCGGATTCAGATGCCGGAAAATGAAATTCCTTCTTGAAACTCATTAAAGCTCTTTATCTTCCAATGTTCTTCGTTTCCACGAAGAGGTATTTACATTTCTCCAGAAATAAATGCATCTCCGTATAAATATTTGACATTGCCTTCCATCGGAATGTGATGCAGGAAAATTTAAATTACTTTTTGAAAATTATTGAAGCTCTTTACCTTCCAATATTCTTCGTTTGTACGGAGAGGTATTTACTTTTGTCCAGAAATAAATGCATTTCCGCATAAATACTTGACTTTGCCTTCCATCAGAATGTGGTGCAGGGAAATATAAGTTCCGTCTTGAAACTCATTGAAGCTCTTTAGAGTTCAACCTTCTTCGTTTCCATGGAGAGGTATTTACTTTTGTCCAGAAATAAATGCATTTCCGCATAAATATTTGACATTGCCTTTCATCGGAATGTGATGCACAAAAATTTAATTCCCTCTTGAAACTCATTGAAGCTCTTTACCGTCCAATCATCTTCATTTCCACGGAGAGGTATTTACTTTTGTCCAGAAATAAATGCATCTCCGCATAAATACCTGACATTACCTTCCATAGGAATGTGATGCAGGAAAATTTAAATTACTTCTTGGAACTCATTGAAGCTCTTTATCGTCCAATATACTTCGTTTCCACGGAGATGTATTTACTTTTTTCCAGAAATAAATGCATCTCCGCATAAATACTTGACATTGCCTATCATCGGAATGTGATGCACAAAAATTTAAATTCCTTCTTGAAACTAATTGAAGTTCTTTACCGTCCAATCTTCTTCGTTTCCACGGAGATGTATTTACTTTTGTCCAGAAATAAATGCATCTCCGCATAAATACTTGACATTGCATTTCATCGGAATGTGATGCACAAAAAATTTAATTCCCTCTTGAAACTCATTGAAGCTCTTTTCCGTCCAATCGTCTTCGTTTCCACGGAGATGAATTCACTTTTGTCTAGAAATAAATGCATCTCCGCATAAATACTTGAGATTGCCTTCCATCGGAATGTGATACAGGAAAATTTAAATTCCTTCTTGAAACTCATTGAAGCTCTTTACCGTCCAATCTTCTTTGTTTCCACGGAGAGGTATTTACTTTTGTTCAGAAATAAATGCATCTCCGCATAAATACTTGACTGTGCCTTCCATCAGAATGTGGTGCAGGGCAATATAAGTTCCTTCTTGAAACTCATTGAAGCTCTTTAGATTTCAACCTTCTTCGTTTCCACGGAGAGGTATTTACTTTTGTCCAGAAATAAATGCATCTCCGCATAAATACTTGACATTGCCTTTCATCGGAATGTGATGCACAAAAATTTTAATTCCCTCTTGAAACTCATTGAATCTCTTTACCGTCCAATCTTCTTCATTTCAACGGAGATGTACTTATTATTGTCCAGAAATAAATGCATCTCCGCATAAATACTTGACATTGCCTTTCATCGGAATGTGATACACAAAAATTTTAATGCCCTCTTGAAACTCTTTGAAGCTCTTTACCGTCCAATCTTCTTTATTTCCACGCAGGTGTATTTACTTTTGTCCAGAAATAAATGCATCTCCGCATAAATACTTGACATTGCCTTTCATCGGAATGTGATGCACAAAAATTTTAATTCCCTCTTGAAACTCATTGAAGCTCTTTACCGTCCAATCTTCTTTATTTCCACGGAGGTGTATTTACTTTTGTCCAGAAATAAATGCATCTCCGCGTAAATACTTGACATTGCCTTCCATCGGATTGAGATGCAGGAAAATAAAATTCCTTCTTGAAACTCATTGAAGCTCTTTATCGTCCAATGTTCTTCGTTTCCACGGAGATGTATTTACTTTTGTCCAGAAATAAATGCATCTCCGTAAAAATACTTGACATTGCCTTCCACCGGTATGTGATGTAGGAAAATTTTAATTCCTTCTTGAAACTCATTGAAGCTCTTTACCGTCCAATATTCTTCGTTTCCACGGAGAGGTATTTACTTTTGTCCAGAAATAAATGCATCTCCGCATAAATACTCTACATTGCCTTTCATCGTAATGTGATGCACAAAAATTTTAATTCCCTCTTGAAACTCATTGAAGCTCTTTACCGTCCAATCTTCTTCATTTCCAGGGAGATGTATTTACTTTTGTCCAGAAATAAATGCATCTCCGCATAAATACTTGACATTGCCTTCCATCGGATTGAGATGCAGGAAAATAAAATTCCTTCTTGAAACTCATTGAAGCTCTTTATCGTCCAATGTTCTTCGTTTCCACGGAGATGTATTTACTTTTGTCCAGAAATAAATGCATCTCCGTATAAATACTTGACATTGCCTTCCACCGGTATGTGATGCAGGAAAATTTTAATTCCTTATTGAAACTCATTGAAGCTCTTTACCGTCCAATATTCTTCGTTTCCACGGAGAGGTATTTACTTTTATCCAGAAATAAATGCATCTCCGCATAAATACTTGACATTGCCTTCCATCGGAATGTGATACCGGGAAATTTAAATTCCTTCTTGAAACTCATTGAAGCTCTTTACCGTCCAATCTTCTTTGTTTCCACGGATAGGTATTTACTTTTGTCCAGAAATAAATGCATCTCCGCATAAATACTTGACTTTGCTTCCATCAGAATGTGGTGCACAAAAATTTTAATTCCCTCTTGAAACTCATTGAAGCTCTTTACCGTCCAATCTGCTTCATTTCCACGGAGATGTATTTATTATTGTCCAGAAATAAATGCATCTGCGCATAAATACTTGACATTGCCTTCCATCGGATTGAGATGCAGGAAAATAAAATTCCTTCTTGAAACTCATTGAAGCTCTTTATCGTCCAATGTTCTTCGTTTCCACGGAGAGGTATTTACTTTTGTCCAGAAATAAATGCATCTCCGCATAAATACTTGACATTGCCTTTCATCGGAATGTGATGCACAAAAATTTTAATTCCCTCTTGAAACTCATTGAAGCTCTTTACCGTCCAATCTTCTTTATTTCCACGGAGGTGTATTTAGTTTTGTCCAGAAATAAATGCATCTCCGCATAAATACTTGACATTGCCTTCCATCGGATTGAGATGCAGGAAAATAACATTCCTTCTTGAAACTCATTGAAGCTCTTTATCGTCCAATGTTCTTCGTTTCCACGGAGATGTATTTACTTTTGTCCAGAAATAAATGCATCTCCGTATAAATACTTGACATTGCCTTCCACCGGTATCTGATGCAGGAAAATTTTAATTTCTTCTTGAAACTCATTGAAGCTCTTTACCGTCCAATATTCTTCGTTTCCACGGAGAGGTATTTACTTTTGTCCAGAAATAAATGCATCTCCGCATAAATACTTGACATTGCCTTTCATCGTAATGTGATGCACAAAAATTTTAATTCCCTCTTGAAACAGATTGAAGCTCTTTACCGTCCAATCTTCTTCATTTCCACGGAGATGTATTTACTTTTGTCCAGAAATAAATGCATCTCCGCATAAATACTTGACATTGCCTTCCATCGGATTGAGATGCAGGAAAATAAAATTCCTTCTTGAAACTCATTGAAGCTCTTTATCGTCCAATGTTCTCCGTTTCAACGGAGATGTATTTACTTTTGTCCAGAAATAAATGCATCTCCGTATAAATACTTGACATTGCCTTCCACCGGTATGTGATGCAGGAAAATTTTAATTCCTTCTTGAAACTCATTGAAGCTCTTTACCGTCCAATATTCTTCGTTTCCACGGAGAGGTATTTACTTTTATCCAGAAATAAATGCATCTCCGCATAAATACTTGACTTTGCCTTCCATCAGAATGTGGTGCAGGGAAATATAAGTTCCTTCTTTAAACTCATTGAAGCTCTTTAGAGTTCAACCTTCTTCGTTTCCACGGAGAGGTATTTACTTTTGTCCAGAAATAAATGCATCTCCGCATAAATACTTGACATTGCCTTTCATCGGAATGTGATGCACAAAAATTTTAATTCCTTCTTGAAACTCATTGAAGCTCTTTACCGTCCAATATTCTTCGTTTCCACGGAGAGGTATTTACTTTTATCCAGAAATAAATGCATCTCCGCATAAATACTTGACTTTGCCTTCCATGAGAATGTGGTGCAGGGAAATATAAGTTCCTTCTTGAAACTCATTGAAGCTCTTTACCGTCCAATCGTCTTCATTTCCACGGAGAGGTATTTACTTCTGTCCAGAAATAAATGCATCTCCGCATAAATACCTGACATTGCCTTCCATAGGAATGTGATGCAGGAAAATTTAAATTACTTCTTGGAACTCATTGAAGCTGTTTTCCGTCCAATATTCTTCGTTTCCACGGAGATGTATTTAATTTTTTCCGGAAATAAATGCATCTCCGCATAAATACTTGACATTGCCTTTCATCGGAATGTGATGCACAAAAATTTTAATTCCCTCTTGAAACTCATTGAAGCTCATTGAAGCTCTTTACCGTCCAATCGTCTTCGTTTCCACGGAGATGAATTTACTTTTGTCCAGAAACAAATGCATCTCAGCATAAATACTTGAGATTGCCTTCCATCGGAATGTGATACAGGAAAATTTAAATTCCTTCTTGAAACTCATTGAAGCTCTTTACTGTCCAATTTTCTTTGTTTCCACGGAGAGGTATTTAAATTTGTCCAGAAATAAATGCAACTCCGCATAAATACTTGACTTTGCCTTCCATCAGAATGTGGTGCAGGGAAATATAAGTTCCTTCTTGAAACTCATTGAAGTTCTTTAGAGTTCAACCTTCTTCGTTTCCACGGAGGGGTATTTACTTTTGTCCAGAAATAAATTCATCTCCGCATAAATACTTGACATTGCCTTTCATCGGAATGTGATGCACAAAAATTTTAATTCCCTCTTGAAACTCATTGAAGCTCTTTACCGTCCAATCTTCTTCATTTCCACGGAGATGTATTTACTATTGTCCAGAAATAAATGCATCTCCGCATAAATATTTGACATTGCCTTCAATCGGAATGTGATGCAGGAAAATTTAAATTACTTCTTGAAACTCATAGAAGCTCTTTTGTGTCCAATCTTCTTCGTTTCCACGGAGAGGTATTTACTTTTTCCAGAAATAAATGCGTCTCCGCATAAATATTTGACATTGCCGTCCATCGGAATGTGATGCAGTAAAATTTAAATTCCTTCTTGAAACTCACTGAAGCTCTTTACCGTCCAATCTTCTTTGTTTCCACGGAGATGTATTTACTTTTGTCTAGAAATAAATGCATCTCCGCATAAATACTTGACATTGCCTTCCATCGGAGTGAGATGCAAGAAAATGAAATTCCTTCTTGAAACTCATTGAAGCTCTTTATCTTCCAATATTCTTCGTTTCCACGGATATGTATTTACTTTTTTCCAGAAATAAATGCATCTCCGCATAAATAATTGACATTGCCTTTCATCGGAATGTGATGCACAAAAATTTTAATTCCCTCTTGAAACTCATTGAAGCTCTTTACCGTCCAATCTGCTTCATTTCCACGGAGATGTATTTACTTATGTCCAGAATTAATTGCATTTTCGCATAAATACTTGACTTTGCCTTTCATCGGAATATGGTGCAGGGAAATATAAGTTCCTTCTTGAAACTCATTGAAGCTCTTTAGAGTCCAATCTTCTTTGTTTCCACGGAGATGTATTTACTTTTGTCTAGAAATAAATGCATCTCCGCATAAATACTTGACATTGCCTTTCATCGGATTGAGATGCAAGAAAATGAAATTCCTTCTTGAAACTCATTGAAGCTCTTTTTCGTCCAATATTCTTCGTTTCCACGGATATGTATTTACTTTTGTCCAGAAATAAATGCATCTCCGTATAAATACTTGACATGGCCTTTCATCGGAATGTGATGCACAATAATTTTAATTCCCTCTTGAAACTCATTGAAACTCTTTACCGTCCAATCCTCTTTATTTCCACGGAGATGTATTTACTTTTGTCCAGAAATAAATGCATTTCCGCATAAATACTTGACATTGCCTTCCATCGGATTGAGATGCATGAAAATAAAATTCCTTCTTGAAACTCATTGAAGCTCTTTATCGTCCAATGTTCTTCGTTTCCACGGAGATGTATTTACCTTTGTCTAGAAATAAATGCATCTCCGTATAAATACTTGACATTGCCTTCGACCGGTATGTGATACACAAAAATTTTAATTCCTTCTTGAAACTCATTGAAGCTCTTTTCCGTCCAATCGTCTTCGTTTCCACGGAGTTGAATTTACTTTTGTCCAGAAATAAATGCATCTCTGCATAAATACTTGATATTGCCTTCCATCGGAATGTGATGCAGGAAAATTTAAATTCCTTCTCGAATGTCATTGTAGCTCTTTAGAGACCAATCTTTTCCGTTTCCACGTAGAGGTATTTACTTTTGTTTAGAAATAAATGCATCTCCGCATAAATACTTGACATTGCCTTCCATCGGAATGTGGTGCAGGGAAATATAAATTCCTTCTTGAAACTCACTGAAGCTCTTTAGAGTCCAATGTTCTTCGTTTCCACGGAGATGTATTTACTTTTGTCCAGAAATAAATGCATCTCCGCATAAATACTTGACATTGCCTTTCATCGGAATGTGATGCACAAAAATTCAGATTTTTTAAAAAATCATTTTTTAAAATCGGGTATAATAGTTATAATAATAAACATTAACGGGTTGTTTTTGGTGAAGAGGGAGAGGGAGGAGAGAAAGGGTTCTTTTTCATGTATTTACTTTCGAAAAATTTATCTTTATAAATAGCAAGCTGAAACTATATGCTTGCATTCTCGTAGAATGACTTAACTCATACAATGCATTACATACTACATATATTGTAAAGCTTTCCAGACGCTTATCACTTGAGTTCTGTTGAATAGATTTTGATGAGACTGGCACTGTTAGTTAGATAATGTTTCATGTAACGTTTTAGTATGCAACATATTTTTCTACTTCCTTAGTTATAGAATTTTGGGAGAAAGTTGTATAATGAGGTGACTCCAATTATGAAAGATTAGCCTTTTTAAAAGATTCTACTGGGTGGATTTTGATGGAACTTGCAATGTTAGTTAGATAATATTTCAGTGAAGGTTTTCGTACATAACACATCGTTCTAGATATCTACGAGGGGTATTCGAAAAGTAAGTACTGTTTTGAAAAAAAAAAAACTAGAAAACATTATTTTTTCAAGCCAATTTTATTTTTATATGAAAGAGCATACCTTAAACTATTTTCTTCATATTTTCCACCAATGTTCAAACACTTGTCGTAGCGGGTGATCAGCTTATCTATACCTTCTTCGCATAAACTTCCCGCCAGTGACGACAGCCAACACTCCAAACAGTTCGTGAAATTTGCGGAAATTCGTCTGAAAGCCTTGTCATTGTGAAACGTCTGTTCCCATGGATTTTTTCATCATGTTTCCTTACGAGATCATCGTTGACAACAGAAGGCCGACCACTCTGAGCTTCATCGTGGACATTTATTTGTTCGACCTTCATTAAACTTTCTAACCCACTTTCTCACCATTCCATCAGTCATCGCGTTTTCACCGTAAACATCTTTAACTTGACGATAAATTTCGGCCGGTTTCACATTCCTTGCGTTCAAAAATCGAATAACAGCACGGATCTCACAGTTAGAGGGATCAGTAATTGTTTTAAACATTTTAAATGTGCACAGCAAACTGAAAACACGCAGCGAAAATGGCGTCATTTGAGAGCCAGTGAACAAGGAAAACTAGCGCGCATTCCCGGAATGCCCACCGCAGCGCTGCGGCGGCGCTAGAATGAAACGATACTTACTTTCCGAATGCGCCTCGTAATTTAATTTTCAGCCGAGCTGAAATTACGCTGGAGATTAATGAATATAAAAAAGGATGTGAATTTTCCCTTACTACACAGCGTACAACCAACAGAGTGAAAATATGTCCAGACAGGGAATCGGACCCGGAACCCTTGGCTGCAAAGTTGTAGCCTTGCCATATAAGAGTGAGAAAATGCTAGACTGGAAGCCGTCCGAATAGCTTAAAATGGTAGAAAATCGATGTGTAATACCAAGGTATCCGGGTTCGATCCCCGGTCTGGATTTTCTTTCACTCTGTTTGTTGCACGCTGTGTGTTAAATGTAAATTCACATCCTTTGTATACATATCCTTCTATGTTGCTTAATTATAGAATTATGGCGGAAAGTTTTGTAACTGGTGAATCCGATAATGAAAGATTAGCCTTTTTAAGTATTTCTGCTGAATGGATTTTGGTGGGACTTGAACTGTTAGTTAGATCATTTTTTTCAAGGAAAGTTTTATTATGTAACATATCATTTTACGTTGCTTATTCATAGAATTAGTGAGAAAGATTATGAAAGATCAGATTTAAGAAAGAAAATTATTTTGGTCGGACTTCGATAAGGCTTGCATTGTTAGTGATAAATTTACACTCTATCGTTCTTTACCAAATCCTACAATAAATGATCAACTAAAAGAGTTGGTCCTTAATAGCCGAAATTTTTTCAGACACTTAATAGCGCAATCTGTAAACTTTATATAAACTATAATAGCGCAATCGCATTCGTATCTTTTTCAGCAATGCAAAAGGACATTCCATATAAGGGTACATATTGCTTTAAAACACAAAGTCAAATTCACAGATAAATTTGTTTGATTTAAGGTTCGGTTGGTCAAACGGATCAGCGTAGTAGGCGAATACTGCTAGTACTCATCTAAAATAATATACTACGCAAAATATGTATATTTGTTAGGTTTTTGTAAATGATATATTCATCAGATTTCAGTAAACCTTATTGTTTGTCATTTGGGTAGCTACTTTTAAATTGTTTAATCTTAAAAGTAATTTTCTTCCAAAATTATACATACATATATATATTATATATATGTGTGTGTGTTGTCTGGATCCGAAAAGATTGAAAGAATTTAAATGGGGAAGAAATTTTCATGTGTAAATTTTGGAAGTATTTGTCTTTAGGAATATCACTGTATAGCTTAATACTATTTCAGCTTGTTATAATTAATACACGGCATGACATCAGACATTTTATCATACATCACGATATCACATTTAATTATTCATAATCACAATATAATATAATACAAATGATGTACATAACTTGATTTAAAAAAATTATTTTATACATTTTCTTTAAAAAAAACGATTTAGGTACGTGACTATTTAAAATGTAATGAAAGTATACAGTAATGCATTAGTATTGCTTACAAATATACTTTAAACGCAGGACTTTTATTTCAATGTACTTACATACTGTAGATAACTAAAATAACGCTTACCCCTTTTGATGCACAATTGTAAACTTTAAAAAGTACATGTCCCAAGACATACCTTGTAAACTTAATTAGTATAAAATGTGCCTCTGCACCTTCGTTTTTCTTTAACAGAAATCACTTAACCTCCGATATGCAACTGACGCTCGCAACGCAAAATTATTTATTGTTAGAAGAAATTCTATCCTATTGTTGAATATAACAAGATTTTTCATTGTTACACATTGATTACTCATTGTTACACCAAGTAAACAGTCATTTTCAGAAGAAACGTATCCTATTGTTGAATATAATGCTATTGTTATTTTAATCACATTTAAACCTAACTAACAGACATTGTTAAATTTTCTTTTTAGGCTCATTCTTTTTAAATCAGGTTTATCACATAAATACTAAATAAAACATACATAATTACATAAATATTAAGTTTTTACTTTTAAAAGTAAAAATAAAAAAGCACTTTAAAAGTATTTTCTTAAAATTCTCTTAGTACTTAAAAGTACCTTCTTAAAAAGTCCTTAAGTAATTGAATTACTGTTTAGCAAGTACTTTTTTTTACTTTTGTCTTTGTTTGTTTCAGTTTTTGCTGTGGTTGTTATTGTTTTTTAATTTATTTTGGAAAAATTAATTAAATTGTTGATTTTAAATATTTTCCTAAACTTTTAATAAATATACAACCATTTTTCGATAGATAACTGCTCTCGTTTTCTCGCTACATTTGTAACCCACACCACATTGTGGCCAACATCTCTACTGTCTGATGCCAAGCTTGGCGACATATCCCATTATAGAACATTAGAATATCTATACACTGTAGATAACTAAAATAATCAAAAAACACTTACCCCCCTCTTGACGAACAGTTGAACGTTTGAAAAGTACATACCCCAAGTTGTAACATGTAAACTAAACTAACATAAAATTTCTCCCGGCAGCTTCTTTCCTTACCAGAGACACCTCATACTTGATCTCCGCTATGCAACTGACGATCTTGAGGCAAATTCTTTGTGAGAAGAAATGTATCCTATTGTTGAATATAACACGATTGTTGTATTACTCAATATTACATAAAACAAACAATCATTGTTAGAAAAAACGCATCCTATCGTTTGATATAATGTAATTGTTATTTTAATTTACTGTTACACCGAACAAATAGTCATTGTTAAATTGTCGTTTTAGAATTTTTTTCTCTGATCAATGGTTTAGGCGTGAGAGGGCCCCAAAAATGGGTATTAAAAACAAAATCTGTAAAAAACGGGAATTACGGAACTGAACGTCGATGTAACATGGAAACTAACCATTTAACGCAAACTTTTAACCACTAATGGTACTAAATATTATATGATTTTATTTTATGCATTTGAGGTAAAGGAAAAGTGCGTATCTAGCGCCAGGGAAAGGTGGGAGCAGTGGAGCAGCACCATCTCCTCTCATGAGTTGAGGGTGCTCCTACTCAGAAGAGCTCGTACTCAAAGAGGAGGTAAAATTGGGAGGGGTTAAAAAACAAAAAAACTGTAAGAAACGGGAATAACGGCCCTGTCCGTCGATGTAACATGAAAATTAACCACTTTAAGCAAACGTTGACTAATAATGATACTAAAAACATTGTGATTGACTACATTTTACAATTAAGTTGCCTTATAATAAATGCAACTCATTATGAATTATTATTTAATTATAAATAATTATGTACATTAGTAACAAACATTAGTAAGTATATTTACATAAAGTAAAAAAGGAAAAATCTTATTTCGGCATTATTTTATTTGAAGGCCCCTGCTGTTCATCGGCATCTACAACATAGAAAATAGACGTATACAATTAGTGGTTTTTTTTTATTTACTACCAATATTATAGAATAAATGTGTAAATATTTCATGCCTTGTGGCATGGCTTGTTCCTCCTCCATTGGGTCCACGGATTCAATGGGTGGGCAATCCATCTCCACCTCGGTTTCAAGGTATAACTCGTTTTCCTTGTCTTGATTCACCATTGAGATCTTGTTGCAGTTCCCTTCGCAGTTGAGACACGTGTTGGAACAACAAAGACCTGCCTTCTTGCACTCACAATTTTGTTGGCAGTTCTGTTTGCACTTACAGGATACAAGCTTCAACAAAGTAGGGGAAGCAGGGGGTAGTACAGTAAGTACAGGCTCAAAGCTAATATTTGTTTCCTTCATCCCCACTCCTCAGCATTTTGTTCAACTTGCAGCCATTGCTGCACCAGGTGATATACTCTTAAAGAGTGCTGTCGTGCTGCAGTTGCAGATGGCGGTAAAGCAGCAATATCATAACTGTATTTAAAGGCTGAGTTGTTGTACGAAGTATATTTTAGGTGGTTCAGAGAAGGCGCATTCGTCCAACTAAAGCCATACAGCGAGACAAGTAAACGTTCTCCAGCAGTTGCAATCATCTCCTGAGTTGTGCTCGAGTCTTTGAATACTTTAACAACGTCAGTAACATCTGGATTTTTCACAAGATTTTAAGGAGCATCATTTTTCCTTGCATAAACGGTTTTGTACTACCCCTGCTTTGTTGAAGCTTTATCCTGTAAGTGCAAACAGAACTGCCAACAAAATTGTGAGTGCAAAAAGGCAGGATTTTGTTTTTCCAACATGTGTCTCAACTGCGAAGGGAACTGCAACAAAATCTCAGTGGTGAATCAAGACGAGGAAAACGAGTTATACCTTGAAACCCACGTGGAGATGGATTGCCCACCCATTGAATCCGTGGACCCAATGGAAGATTGCATGGCCATATAAGGCAGGGGGTTTCCATCACCATCTCAGAATTTCTTTTTTTTTCTTGTGTTGTCTTGCCCAAGGAAAGGACAAATCTCAAACATTTTTGTTATATCTCTTTTAGTTTTGGAGTTAGGGAAGGTCAAAGTTCTCTAGTCCAGGGACGTAGAAATAATTTTGTGTCATTTTTGCCACTTTATTTTCTTAACTGTAATTGGCTCTGATGTGATACAGAGAAAATTTTTGCACAATGTACTTAGAAATTGCCATACAAAATGAATTTAAGCTTAATATTTTTGAAGGTCCCCGGAGCCATTCGGTATGGTGCCCAAACACGGACCTGAACACTAATTTATGTAAGTTCAAAGCATTGGTGTAGCAGGCTCTGACCTCCTACATGAAAACTTTTTGCATGGAGTTGTAGCACTAACATAGTAGTTTCATATTATGAAAAAATATATTTTGAAGGTACCACCATTTTCAAGAAAAATCCAATAAAGTACACAGGTTTTGGTGGGGTAATTATGTGTTTGAAGCTCCTTTTTTTTAAATATAGCTATCAAATATTTAGTTAATTAATAAATAAGAATAAAACTACATATTTTGTAAATGTAGAAAAATATAAATTGCAACAGTGTTTACAAGAATAAAAATAATTATATAAATGTAACAAACTGAGTGGCAATGCTGTTAAGTGGTGGCCATTTTGAAATCTTTTGTTATGGTAACGTGGTTATTTTGGAGAGAAATACTGGCTTAGTGGATTTTGGAATAAAAAACTATGTGACATAAAACAGTTCTATTGTTAGGCTTAACAATTTTCAAACAAAAAAGGATTACCTTTGTAAACCTACAATCAGTATGAAACGTACTTCTAATTAGTGAAGGTAATTTTCAGTTACTCCTGGGGGTTATTTTCAATGGAAAGTTGCAATTTTTTTTTCTTTTTACATAATTGAGAAACGTTTTAAATTGCATTATAAGTCCCAATTTACATTGGTACTTTTCGGTTAGCTGGGCGCCAGTTATATATATACATGTATACTCACACACACATATACAGGGTGAATCTAAACTCTTGGGAAAAACTTTAAGGGGTGATAGTACACATCAAGACAAACAATATTAAATAGAAAACTAAGGGTCCCAAATGTCTTCCGAAGAAGATAGCCGCCATTAATGTTTAATGACCAAAATTTCAAATAATTATAAAAAAACGGAAAAATTGGTCGATTCGTTTGCGGTTTTCGCTAAAACTATTCTTTATGTCAGTATTTTCTTAAAAATAAATTTTAAAGAAAAAGTCTTAAAAAATGTCGATAGAGGGCGCTTTAGACTTTGGAGTAACGGACAACTATTTTTTAACGTTATTTTTTGTATCTGATTAAATGCTTTCAAAAGCTTAGACTTAAACTTAAATTTTGAGCTCAAAATCTGATCGTTGAGAGTGGCTAAGTAGCGCAAACTGAACTGTGTTCAGGAGTTGAAATTTGAACCCCCCTGAACACAGTTCAGTTATTCCAGATCTTGGTGTCGTAGACCAGGCAGAAACTACTTCCCCCTACACGTAAAATAAACGATAGAGGGATGACAAAATTAAATAAAAAATTCATTTTAAAAATAAATTTTAAAGATAAAGTTTAAAAATTCGACTCCTACGAGGACCTTTTTGCGAGGATTGCCGTCGCAGCATGCGATATCCGGGAGATGCCCGGGGTATTCACTAATGTTCGCAACTACCTCCGCCGGCGGCGTGAGGCCTGCATTGTTGCTGGTGGGCACTCTTTCGAGCAGTTTTTGTGATTCCTCACGAACATCAAGCGTGTATCATTTTCTACGCGTCAACCTTCATTCATACTGCGCACTACATGCATACATCAAATTGTTTCTTTCTATTTTGCACGGAAAAATTTATCATGTCTGTTATGAATAAATTTTCTATTTAATTTTGTCATTACTCTATCGTTTATTTTACGACTAGGGGGTAGTAGTTTCTGCCTGGATTAATTTTAACACAATTATTCAAATTGGTAAAGAAATCATATGTGAGTTGTAATTTTCCAACTGCACGAAAAATATCCTGGCTGCGATCTCTTGGCTGAAGCGCTTTTGAAAGCATTTAATTAGATACAAAAAATAACGGTAAAAAATAGTTTTTCGTTATTCCAAAGTCTAAAGCGCCCTCTATCGGCATTTTTTAAACTTTATCTTTAAAATTTATTTTTAAGAAAATACTGACATAAAGAATAGTTTTAACGAAAACTGCAAACGAATCAACCAATTTTTTCGTTTTTTATAATCATTTGAAATTTTGGACCCTAAACTTTAATGGCGCCTATCTCCTTCGGAAGACGTTTGGGACCCGTAGTTTCCTATTTAATATTGTTTGTCTTGATGTGTACTATCACCCCTTAAAATTTTGCCCAAGAGTTTAGATTCACCCTGTATATATACATATATCTACACATACACTGGTGTGCAAAAATTAAGAACGAGAGGTTTTTTCGAAATAAACGTCGCGCAAAATATTTCCACATCGACCAAAATCATACCATAAGATCTTCAAGATGTGAAAATATGGGACAAGTGATAAAACCATCTAAACAAAGAATCCAAAGGATATGAAAGCATTTTATTGGACAGGTCACTTGGAGCACAAATGCAGAGAAGACAGAAACGTTCATCTTACAAGCACATGGCAGGAATAATTCAGTCTCTAATAGGGGATACGGTCATCCCTGACTGCGATGCAGGATTTGCAACGTCTGCGTCTGTCCATGCTGAGGACAAGGTTGTCTAGTAGCTCTTGAAGAATAGAGCCTCATTCCTCTTGTTACGCCAATTTCAGCTCCAGAATCGTTGCTGGCGCCTGATCACGTGATGCCAAGCGTCTCCCGAGAAGGTCCCACACGTGTTCTATGTGATTAAGGTCCGGGGACTTTGCAATCCAATTCATGCGTTGAATATCTTCACTCTCCAGGAGCTCTTCGACAGCCGGTGTACAATGAGGGGGAGCGTTGTCGCCCATGAAGAGAAAGTCCGGACCCACAGCACTTATAAAAAGACGCACGTGAGGCAAGAGAATCTCGGCGCAGTAGCGGGAACCAGAGACTGAACCTCCTTGGAAAACGTGGAGGTCCGTACGGCTACCAAGCATGATACTACCCTAAACAAGAACTCCGGCACCTCCAAAACGGTCTCTTTCGATGATGTTGGAGGGGTCAATAAGTGTTCCCTGCTCTCTCCAGATGTGTATACGTCCAGAATAGCTCGTCATACTAAATCGGCTCTCATCCGTAAAGAGTACTCGACCCCATTACTGTTGTGTCCAATTCTTATGTTCCTGACACCACAGAAACCTGCGTCTCCTATGAGCAGGCATTAGTGGTACACACTGTACTGGTCGTCGTGCATACAGTCTACCTTTGTGCAGCCTCCTAGCCATGGTAAAACGTGATATTCGACGACCAGTAGTCTGCTCCATCAGCCTTGGGATTTCTCCAGTTGTCTGACAACTGTATCTTTTCGCCTGTAGGACAATATAACGGTCCTCCACTGTTGTTGTTGCGCGTGGGCGACCACTGCTGAATGTTCGGACAGATGCTCCCTTCGTTTGAAATGCATTTCAGACTCGTGAAAAGATGCTATGAGCGATACCGAACTCTTGTGCCACACTACGACCTTCTTCCAACTTCCCAATGATTCAACCTTGTGTAAGGTCATCCAGATGACATCTTCTGGATTGCCTCTTGGCCATATCACACAATAATAGCAAAAAAAAAGTAACTGAAATCACATTACACAGTGCAATAGATTTTGCCAAATTTCTGAACGGTCACCGCCTCTGTGCTTTTATCCCCTTAGTACGTCCTCCTTTTACACAATATTCCATATATGGGCATGTCCTGCTGCATTTGTTTCAGGTCTATCCCCTGATTGGTCTTTCATTTAGTTCTGTTGCTTTTTTTGGCTTTTATGCTAATTTATCAGCTCCGTCATTAATTTTTGCACACCAGTGTGTCTGTAAATATATACACATATATGTATGAATATATATATATATATATATATATATATATATATATATATATATATATATATATATATAACCATAAATGAAACATTATCATAACACCAACTGATACAATGAAATAATAATTAAGTATGTAAAAATTAGATGACAATGAAAGATTCCCCAGCACACTAACTATGGAAACATAAACATATTAAAAGAATAAGAAATTAAATTAAAAATTGAATAAATGCAATTAAATGAATGAAATGAAATGAAATTTGTGGAATTTAGACAGAATTATCAAGTCCCAAATGCCTAAATACCACAAATAAAATGAAATGAGATGTTTCATCATCATATTAGCCATACATTGCTAAAGAATATGATTTTGGAACTACATCTCATAAACAATGAAGCAAACCTGTGATAAAATAAAAAATAAAATACAATATTAAAAAGGAAAGAAGCCAAACTTAAAATATAGAGAGAAATCATTAAAAAGAGTCAGAAAGTATAAAATCCATAATGATTAAAAAAGATACCTGTGCTCCAGAAGAACCAGCATGAAACACAACATAACTAGGGAATGAATTGCAAAAAAAAAATCATTACATGTTGCTAATTTTAGAAATATAAAATGCTTTACAATGTTGCCATACATAATATTAGAATAATATGAAAATTGCAAAGCAAATAGGAACATTAGTGCTGCCATCTATTGGTAAAAGTGAATATAATCTGATTATAAAGAATTGGATGGAAATTAATATTTAATAATATAAACCAAATTACTATCTTAAATGATAGCAATTAGTTAAATAATAAATAAATTAAATTAACTAATAAATAGAATATCAAATTACAATAAAGTAAAGGATGTATTAATGAATAATTCTATGTTAAAAATAAGTAGTAAGATGGAAAAATTAATAATTAAAGCAACATAAAAATATGTACCATTAAATGACATAAACGATTAAATAACTCTGCAAAAATGCAACAACACATATATTAAATTAAAATAAAATACTAAATATTTGAATTAAGATACAAAGAATTTAAATTAATATTAATTAAATATTGAAATGAATTAGTGACAAAATGTCCCAGGGATGTCAGGGGAATATCCCAAGTAGGTAGGTACTTTATTGGATTTTCTTGAAAATGGTGTACCTTCAAAATATATTTTTTCATAATATGAATCTACTATGTTGATGCTACAACTCCATGCAAAAAGTTTTCATGTAGGAGGTCAGAGCCTGCTACACCAATGCTTTGAAGTTACATAAATTAGCGTTCAGGTCCGTGTTTGGGCCCCCATACCGAATGGCTCCGGGAACATTAAAAAAATATTAAGTTTAAATTCATTTTGTATGGAAATGTCTAAGTAGATTGTGCAAAAATTTTCTCTTTATCACATCAGAGCCTAGATTTAAAGCATTCTTAAAAACCGATTTTGTACGAAATTAGGGGTATTTTGGGGGGTCCTGTATGGGGGCTCTGACCATCTTCAAATGAATTTTCAATTTGAGATGTTAATGTTCAAGTTATATTATCAGTTACAGAACGAAAAATCTCTGAAGCGCATCAGAGCCAGTTACAGTTGGGAGAATAAAGCGGCAAAAATGACACAAAATTATTTCTACGCCCCAGGTTTAGGGAAATTTGACCTCTCCTAACTCCAAAACTAAAAAAGATATAACAAAAATGTTTGAGATTTGTTCTTTCCTTGTTAAAAAGTGCTTTCTTAAAACTCTCTTAGCACTTAAATGTACCTTTTTAAAAAGTAAAAAACCACTTAAGTAACAAAAATTCTTGGTACTTTTTTATGTATAGCATTTTTTTCTAACCAGTGACAGCTTTTCATGATCAATTGCTGAAAGTTCGTTTTTAACTTGTTATACGTTTTTCAGCTAAATTAAATTTTAGTGTACTATGTTGTGTGTGTAAAATATAAATAAATTCATATACAAGGCTGCATACAAATATTTGGATACATTGCCATTTATTGAAGGTATTTGAAGGAAGTGTACTTTTAATTGCGTTATGCATTTCCAATCTGAGTTGAATTTCAATATACTATGCTGTGTGTATAACAATCACCAGATTATATATAGGGCTGCTCAAAAGAATTCGAATACATTACCACCCATGGGCGGTAATTGCTGAATGTAGGTTTTCAACAATGTTATGAATTTTCTCAATTGTTTTATGAGACAAGAACCGGTATTTTCAGCATGATATGGCCGTTGGTGTAGCTAGATGATCTTAAGCCGAAGGGTAGGCCTCCCCGCCAGGTTTGACCTTGACCTTCTTTTATCAGACATTTCCTTTAACGGTATCAAAAGATCAAATTTCGTAACAATATCCTGGTAATGTTGAAAAGCGTTTTATAATGCATGCATGAATCATGATCTTTCATTCTTGCTTTTTGGTGGTTTCGACTTTTGCAGAAAACTATTTAATTCATCCAAAAAGTGGGAATTCATTTGTAGTCTCTGTGGAAGACATGATGCATTTAGAAAATCCAATAAACTATCTGGGGAAACACGTTGCATTAAGGGATGTCGGTAGGGCTGTTACTGACAATGTTAAATCGTGAATTTTTTATGTACTCCAAACATATTTGAATTGGATACATACATTTTTTGACTGAAATTAGTTTTTTACAATAACTTCTCTGGATTGTTTTTTTAAATATGCACAATGGAAGTCATTTCTAAATACAGAAAAGTTCAATTTTTCAAGTTACAAAAAAATGTGAAAACCTAACTTTTATAAAATAAAAATGCAAAAATCTCATTTTGTTGTATACTTATGTTAAGGAAAAATATATCACCTCAAAAAATTTCCTTTGCCAAAAAACAGTAGTTTCTGTGATAAGGTACGTGAAATAGAAACAAATCGCATTTTGAGAAAAACATAATATTAGCAAAAAATCATACTTTTTTTAATTCAACAGCACCATATGCTAAATGTTCTTCTATTTTGAAGATTACTTTCTTCTTTCTTTCTTTAATTCTTTTTTGTATTCTTGCAGCTTTTGTTTGCAGGGAATGTACATATTTTGCTTTCAACACCTTTGCTCTGTCGAGACGTTTCATAGTAGCTGTTGTGTATTCCCCAGGACCTATGCCTAATTTTACCAGTATTTCAAGCTTTGGTTATAGCCCTTGTTGAAAGATACAACTGCATCATAAGTACCAAATAATGATGTTTCTATTTGTACAAATGTCTTTTTGGTCATACAAGACCATGCTACATTGTTCAGACTTTCTTTAGAATTTTGTGTATTCTCATGCACACATATTTTCAGCAGTTCAGGATGTGGCAAATCTTTGAATACAGGCCTCTTTGTTTCCATCACAGCCTCAGAGAGACTGTTTTCATGAATGTAATTTTTTGCAGAAGCTTTAATAAAAAAATCGCAATTTTAGAACGCTTTTCGCTCCTGCATCCCCCTGGGGTTAGTGGCACTGACATAAAATATAGTCTATGTTGGAGCAGGAGTTGTCACCATCAATTTGTCACAATCACTTTCGAAATCGGTTCGGTAGTTCCAGATATTCCATAAAAATTTTAATTTAGAATGTTTTTAGAACACTTTTCGCTCATTTCACCCTTTTAAATTTCGATTTTTTTTTTTATTTTGTTCTTAGAGAGCATTTACATGTTATAAGTAACTACAATGCCAAATTTATAATTTCTAATTTCTAGCTCCTTCAGTATAAAAAAAATCGCAATTTTAGAACGTTTTTCGCTTCTGCATCCCCCTGGGGTTAGTGGCACTGACATAAAATATAGTCTATGTTGGAGCAGGGGTTGTCACCATCAATTTACCACAAACACTTTCGAAATCCGTTCGGTAGCTCCAGAGATTCCATAGAAATTGTAATTTAGAATGTTTTTAGAACGCTTTTCGCTCATTTCACCCTTTTAAATTTCGAATTTTTTTTTATTTTGTTCTTAGAGAGCATTTACATGTTATAAGTAACTACAATGCCAAATTTCAAATTTTTAACTCCTTCAGTATAAAAAAGAATCGCAATTTTAGTACATTTTTCCATCCTGAGCCCCCTTGGGGTTAGTGGCACCAACATAAAATATAGCCTATGTTGGAGCAGGGATTGTCACCATCAATTTGCTTCAATCACTTTTGAAATCGGTTCGGTAATTCCAGAGATTCCATAGAAATTGTAATTTAGAATGTTTTTAGAACGCTTTTCGCTCATTTCACCGTTTTAAATTTCGAATTTTTTTTTATTTTGTTCTTAGAGAGCATTTACATGTTATAAGTAACTACAATGCCAAATTTCTAATTTCTAATTTCTAGCTCCTTCAGTATAAAAAAATCGCAATTTTAGAAAGTTTTTGGCTCCTGCATCCCCCTGTGGTTAGTGGCACTGACATAAAATATAGTCTATGTTGGAGCAGGCGTTGTCACCATCAATTTGCCACAATCACTTTCGAAATCGGTTCGGTAGTTCCAGATATTCCATAGAAATTGTAATTTAGAATGTTTTTAGAACGCTTTTCGCTCATTTCACCCTTTTAAATTTCGAATTTTTTTTGTTGTTGTTGTTATAGAGCATTTACATCTTATAAGTAGCTACTATGCCAAAATTCAAATTTCTAGCTCCTTCAGTATAAAAAAAATCGCAATTTTAGAACGTTTTTCTCTCCTGCATCTCCCTGGGGTTAGTGGCACTGACATAAAATATAGTCTATGTTGGAGCAGGGGTTGTCACCATCAATTTGCCACAATCACTTTCGAAATCGGTTCGGTAGTTCCAGAGATTACCCCCTACAAACAAACAAACAAACAAAAAAACAATCTTTACTCCTTTATAATATTAAGTATAGATAGACTAAGAATTAAGTAAATATTGTATTATATATTTATTTATTTATTTAAATGCATATATAACATTAATTAAGTGTATTTACAACAAAAATGGTTTTAACTTTAAAACACATAAAAATTAATTTTGGACAGGATTTTGCGTCAAATACTCTACTGTACGTCGATTAGAAGAAGGTTTCAGATTTAAGAGCATTCGTTTGTCGGTACTTCTGAAATTGCGCCTGGAGGGGAGTCGCCATAAAGGGGGAAAGAGGCCTTCGGAAAAACAACCCTATTTTGATTTTTTTCTCAAAGGTTTAACAAAGAAATTTTTTGAAATGATTGCGGCATTTGAGACGCAAGAGTATATCTTTCCAAATATGTCTTCCAATTTTAACTGTACCGAACGCTTTAGCCTGTTTAGGTTGAAACAAAACTGCTGTATAACACACACCAAAAAAGAAAAAAAAACACGTGTTTGGTTCTTTACTTCCTCCCGATTTGTAAATCGGGTTTTGAGCATGCACCAGCACTTTCGCCAGCTCGGAAAGAAAGAGATGAGTTTTTAATAAGTATATCGGCTAATTATAAAAAATAAATAAAACTTTAAGACTTAGGTGCATTAGGAATTGCCTTGGAATATCCTCAACCAAATTTTCAGATTTGTACGTCTGGTACATTTCGCTAGCCATCGCAGACACTCACACAGAGCGAAACTTTTTTTTTATTAGTATAGATGTAAAGTACTTTAAGGAGCCCAATCTAGGAAATTTCTTCATACTAAATTCTAGAATTTAAAAAATAAATCAACCCATTAAAACTCAAATTTCAATATACAGGAAACTAAATAAATTTCTAAATAATTTAAAAATTCATGGCAAGTAAAGGAATGTTTTTTGTAAAAATACAGAACATTTTATGTTTATATTTATTGATTGTTTAGAAATGACCTACCGGAATTCCACAATGTGCCCTCGGGGCTACAAAAATGCTTCCCAGAAAAAATTCCGGAATTCAAAGGTGTATGTTATTTAGTTGAAGAAAAAATAATAGTTATACACTTTTCAGCAGAAGGTCAGGGAGTAGGATTGTTCGGTCCCGCCGTTACGGTCTTAGAGTTTCGGTACCGACGTTCGGTTCCTATGCCATTTCGGTCCCTTGCCATTCGGTCTCCCCACCTTGTAACTCAGACTCTGATTGTTGTAGACCCACCAAAATTTATATGGTTCAACATCATGAGGGACCATTATCATTTTTTATCAATCACCTAAATTTTATAAAAAATATAAAAATTTAAACTCTTATAACTAATTACAAACTATCACAGGGTGCGGAAATTTTCTGTGAGTGCACAACGTGACATAATTTTGCAGAAGACAGTCACTGTTTTTAAACGAAGCCCTCTAAATTTTAGTATAGCGCGAATATAAGGGGACGATTACTCCAAACACTTATAGCCCGTATCCAAATAATAGTCGCAGTGCACACAAATTCCATATGGAAAACGTAAAACCGTAATCGTTTTAAGAGGAGAAAGAAAGGGGCTGTGGATTTTTTATAGAAGCCCCCCCATATTTTGGTGTATTATAAATATAAGTTCCCAAAAAATTAAAATACTTATAACTCAAGCTGTAATTATCGTAGAACACTCATATTTTGTATAGTAAACGTAATCTTTATAAAGGGGGGACTTTGTTGGGGTTTTATACCATAGCCCTTAAATGTTAGTACAGCGTCAATTTAAATGTCCGATAACTACGAACATTTATAACTCGGATCCAAATTTTCACAGTCCACCCAAATTCCGTACGACGAAAATAATCGTTTTACAGGCGGGAGGACGACTCTGTAGATTTTTTATCGAAGCTCTCCATATTTTACTATCATAAATATAATGTCCTGACAAATTACACCACTTATAACTCGAGCTGTAATTATCGTAAAACACTCATATTTTGTATAGTAAACGTAATCTTTATAAAAGGGGTGACTTTTTGAGGGTGGTTTTTTTTTGTTTTACAGTTTTCATCTGTACGTAGCCCCTAAATTTTAGTATAGCGTCAATATAAGTGTCCGATAATTACGAAAATTTATAAATCGGATCCAAACTGTCACAGCCCACGCAAATTTCGTACGGTGAACGTAATCGTTTTAAGGGCGAGGAACTCTGGGTATTTTTTTATAGAAGCTCTCCAGATTTTAGTGTATTATAAATATAAGGTCCCAACAAATTAAAACACTTATAGCTCGAGCTGTAATAGAGTACTCGTAGAGACTCGAGCTCGAGTAGAAAACTGATATTTTGTATGGTAAATGTAATCTTTATAAAGCAGGGATTTCGCTGGTGTTTTAATTTGCCGAAACCTTATATTTAAGATACACTAAAATATGGGGTGCTTCTATAAAAAATCCACAGTCTCCCCTCCGTAAAACGATTGGGCTTTACCACAAAATTTGTGTGGGCTGCGACAGTTTGAATCCAAGTTATAAATGCTTGTGGTTATCGGAATATCATATTGACTCTATACTAAAATTTTGTAGGCTACAGTAAAAAAAAAAAAAAAAAAATCCAACTAAGTCCCCCTGTTATAAAGATTACTTTTACCATACAAAATATGAGTGTTCTACGATAATTACAGCTCGAGTTAGAAGTGGTTCAATTTGTCAGGACGTTATATTTATGAGACACTAAAATATGGGGGGCTTCTATAAAAAAATCCACAGAGACCCTTCCCCTTAACAGTACCCCCTTACAGTTTTCATCTGTGCGGGCTGCGATGATTATTTGGTTACGAGCTATAAGTGTTTGCAATTATCAGCCTCTTATATTCGTGCTATACTAAAGTTTAGGGGGCTTCGGTTAAAAAAAGTGACACTGTCTTCTGTAAAATTATGTCACGTTGTTCACTCACACAAAATTTCAGCATGCTGTGACAATTTGTAATTAGTTATAAGAGCTTAAATTTAAGTTATTGTATCCATTTTTATAAAATTTAGAAGATTGATAAAAAATGGTTGAACATTAAATTTTTGTGGGCCTACAACAATCAGATTCCAAGTTATAGGGTGAAGGGACCGAAATAGCAAGAAAGGACAGAAATGGCTAGGGACCGAAACCAAGGACGAGACTAAAGTGTCGGGACCGAAGCGAAAACTCATGTACTCGAAGATGCTACGCATTCTTCGTCATATTTAAACACTTTTTTAAAATTAAGTTAGTTTCAGCGATATTAGTGATAGACAGCGAAAGCCATTTTGGATATCGTTTAAGCAGTAAATCAGTTTTCGATTTAGTAATTTTTGCAGTTTTCATAGTTTTCCGAATAAATTTATGGGTTAGAGTGGTTCTAATTCATAGTAGTTTAGACAAAATTGAGAAACTCCATCACAGACTTTCCCTATATTTATGTCTCCATTACCACGTGGTGTCCCTGGATGGGCATGTCACAAAGTTTTTATGATTTCAATTCGTCTGACTATCCGCGCTTTAACTTTTGTAAATATAATTGGGTTATGACGAAATTGATACATATTATTGAGTTTTATTAGGACATGTTCTCCGTTGAAAATGGAGTGTGTATAACTTAGTGTTCATTTATTAGGACATGTTCTTTGTTGAAAATGTAGTGTGTATAACTTAGTGTTCATTTACAAGAACAATAAAAGGAATTTGGATACATTATGTTCTATTTGGAAATAATTGTTTGGAGTATATTTTAATAATAACTACTTCAAACATTACGAAATTTATAGGCATTATTGATATTTAGTACAACATGTTTTCTAAAGAAAATGCTGTGGGTAGCATTTATCGTTCATTTACAGGGATACACGAAATATTCGATTACATTACTGCTTATAGGCAATAAATGTTTGAAGTACGCTTTTACAATGTTGCACTATTTCTAACGTGATGGACATAATATGTTATTTAGGTGCACAAATACATTTTCTCTATAGAAAATGATGCCGGAAACATGTAATGTCCTTTTACAAGACTACACAAAAAATTCAGTTATATTATCGACTATGAGCAATAATTACTAAACCTTGCATTATCAGTTGTATTGCATGTTTTTAAGCTAAAATAAAATTTAGAAAATATATGATACGTAAATTCAATTAATCATATTCAAGGATGCACAAAACAATTAAAATGCATTGTCGTCTATGGGCTGGAATTGCTGAAAGTTCGTTTTTAACTTGTTATACGTTTTTCAGCTAAATTAAATTTTAGTGTACTATGTTGTGTGTGTAAAATATAAATAAATTCATATACAAGGCTACATACAAATATTTGGATACATTGCCATTTATTGAAGGTATTTGAAGGAAGTGTACTTTTAATTGCGTTATGCATTTCCAATCTGAATTGAATTTCAATATACTATGCGGTGTGTATAACAATCACCAGATTATATATAAGGCTGCTCAAAAGAATTCGAATACATTACCACCCATGGGCGGTAATTGCTGAATGTAGGTTTTCAACAATGTTATGAATTTTCTCAATTGTTTTATGAGACAAGAACCGGTATTTTCAGCATGATATGGCCGTTGGTGTAGCTAGATGATCTTAAGCCGATGGGTAGGCCTCCCCGCCAGGTTTGACCTTGACCTTCTTTTATCAGACATTTCCTTTAACGGTATCAAAAGATCAAATTTCGTAACAATATCCTGGTAATGTTGAAAAGCGTTTTATAATGCATGCATGAATCATGATCTTTCATTCTTGCTTTTTGGTGGTTTCGACCTTTGCAGAAAACTATTTAATTCATCCATAAAGTGGGAATTCATTTGTAGTCTCTGTGGAAGACATGATGCATTTAGAAAATCCAATAAACTATCTGGGGAAACACGTTGCATTAAGGGATGTCGGTAGGGCTGTTACTGACAATGTTAAATCGTGAATTTTTTACGTACTCCAAACATATTTGAATTGGATACATACATTTTTTGACTGAAATTAGTTTTTTACAATAACTTCTCTGGTTATTTTTTTTAAATATGCACAATGGAGTCATTTCTAAATACAGAAAAGTTCAATTTTTCAAGTTACTAAAAAATGTGAAAACCTAACTTTTATAAAATAAAAATGCAAAAATCTCATTTTGTTGTATACTTATGTTAAGGAAAAATATATCACCTCAAAAAATTTCCTTTGCCAAAAAACAGTAGTTTCTGTGATAAGGTACGTGAAATAGGAACAAATCGCATTTTGAGAAAAACATAATATTAGCAAAAAATCATACTTTTTTTTAATTCAACAGCACCATATGCTAAATGTTCTTCTATTTTGAAGATTACTTTCTTCTTTCTTTCTTTAATTCTTTTTTGTATTCTTGCAGCTTTTGTTTGCAGGGAATGTACATATTTTGCTTTCAACACCTTTGCTCTGTCGAGACGTTTCATAGTAGCTGTTGTGTATTCCCCAGGACCTATGCCTAATTTTACCAGTATTTCAAGTTTTGGTTATAGCCCTTGTTGAAAGATACAACTGCATCATAAGTACCAAATAATGATGTTTCTATTTGTACAAATGTCTTTTTGGTCATACAAGACCATGCTACATTGTTCACACTTTCTTTAGAATTTTGTGTATTCTCATGCACACATATTTTCAGCAGTTCAGGATGTGGCAAATCTTTGAATACAGGCCTCTTTGTTTCCATCACAGCCTGTTTTCATGAATGTAATTTTTTGCATAAGCTTTAAGTTGATTGAATCCACACCGCGATTCTTTCCCAGATTGGAAAATTTTCAAACTTCTAAATCGTATAGGGTGGTAAAATTGACATCAATTTTTAAAGGGCATCAATCAAACATAAAAATCTGAAAATCGATATTTTCCAAATTTTGTTCCTACCGACACCCCTTAAAAAGTTATTTTGACTTTTATTTCTCTTAATATGGAGATAACAACATTTTTTCTCTTATCGTAAAAATCGTAAACATTTACATTTCAAGTTAATTGTGGATTTACTCGGAATGTGTTCATATATTTTTACAACTTACATATGAAAAATATTCTATCTGATCAGCTACCACTTACATAACTATGACCTAATATTCTATTGCTGCTGTTTTTGATTGTGTTTTAGTACTAACATTAACAACTTTATGTAAATATATAAGGATTTAAAATTGGTGAGTCAGCTCCCCCATAGTATGGTGCAAAACACCCATATTTAAGAAGTCTTGATCCACAAATTCTTAATTTATAAAATTTTGAATATCTGCATTTTATTACAGACTACACAAAATTTGTATTTGAATTCTATTAATGAAATGCAGATGTAAATTATAATGTGTAAAGTTTATTTGTAGAAACCAAATTTTATTTATTACATTTGTCAATCCTCCCTAGTCTTTCCTACCATAGTGCTATGACAGACGTATATCATAATGAATGACAATAAAACTGCAGTTAAAAGCCATAATCTTATTTCTCATATTGATAATACTAAACTTTTTATAAGATATTATTCCAATGAAATTAGGTATACCCAAGTTGTTGCTCATTAACCAAACGAGGGAGATTATACAAATCGTTTCTATCATTTTTTCCTATGTATATTAATGCATAACTCTTGAATAATTTTCATACTATTTTACTTGTTGGAAAGGTTTGAGCCTTCAGATAATCTTTTATAATCGTCTAATGCGCAACAAAAAAGGCGATATTTACAGTAATGAGATTTAAAAATGAATGTCGATTACAGTCGTGTATCAATTCATGTAATCCGATTTTACCCGAACCTCATCCGACCCGTGGTTTGGATCAAGTCGACTTAGCAATAACGCTTTCGTTGTGGGTCGGTTTGATTATTATTTTTTAGTGTTCGGGTCGTGATTTATTTCTTTTGGGTTAAGTTTGTAATCTGTTTCTTTTTTAAAGAATGTCCCCAACATTATTTAAGATGAAAAACTACATATTTAAATATAAATGAGTATATATTTATTTATTTTTCAGCAAAAAAGGAGGTAAAATTTGGTACTTTTCCATTATCCCGTCTACCACTTTTCATAACAAGAAACTATCACCAAACTATTGGATTTAAGGCAAAAAATGCATGATCATGGCGTCACATTCACGTGACTTCAGAAGCGTTACACGTGTTTGCTATGTGATCAAGTGAATTTTAATTCGACATTTAACTGTATTTTTCATTATGTCTACTGATTATTTTTACTGATTTATTAGTTCTTTCGTTAATTAAAATAACAATTGCTTCCTTAAATGGTGGTGTCACGATATGAAAAGAGAAAAAACATTGAAAAAATGTTGCGATGCATAGTTACGTACAATAAATCAATTTCAACTGACGTCACAGACATTTATTTACCAGCCGAGAGGGATAATTAAGAAAAATAATGTAAATAAATAAATATTCAAGATTTTTTGTTTTGTTTTCATTAATATATTGTAATTTTTATTGTTTAAGCTTACTAAGTTGACACATTGGTGAGTGGGGCGCTTCCGAATTCCCTGTATTTATTTATTTATTTTTATTTTTATTATTATTATTATTTATTATTATTATTATTATTTATTATTATTTTTGAGATCTCAATGACAATATTTCTTCCATTTGTTTATTTGGCGTTACAGTTTGGCGATAGTCTTTTGTTATGAAAAGTGGTCGACGGGTTAATGGAGAAGTACCTAAAATTGATATTAGAACTAGAATTACAGAGTTTCATTACTCCATTAAAATATGGATTAATGTATTAAAATTTGGGATTCAAGTGCTTTGGGTTCAGGTTACCTACAAATCGAATTTTCAGACTCGGATCGGTATAAAACGACACGTGCAAAACTCTAATGTGAGTAACAATACAGGATTACCACAAAAACACGAAAGTAAAAAACAATCCCTTGAGGAATGTTTTATTTTTTACTAAAATTGCTTGTTTTTGTCTAAAATCTAAAATAATTATCGTGTCATTAGTTTTAAGCGAAATGCTCTTTGTGGCAAGTAAAACTTTTTTTACTTTCATATTGAATTCTGTTCTGTATGTCGTAGTTTAAATTACAATATTTGGATACATTCCGTGCTTCAAAATATTTTTATTTCATTATTATCAAAATTAATCCCAATTCCTGCACATAATATATACAGTTAGTTAAAAACAAACCAAAAAAAGGAACACCTCATACATTTTAATTGCAAAATTGTCGCAGAGAATAACGAAAATAGCTATTTGATTGGTAATTATGTCTTCTTTAAGGTTATACCTAAAAAAGGGTTAGGGGCTGTTTTTATATTGAAATAGAAACAAACTTGACAATTTTTAACACCCGCACCTAAGTTTTACATCAGAATAATAATTCAGATACTCAAGCCTGTGTATTTTCACGGAGCTTCTATGATTAGTTTCAGAGATATTTAATATTAAACATTATCCTAATTTGTGATTGACGGTCTTCTCAGAAGTGATAATCGTAACTTTAATGTTCAGATTTGATATAATTTTCATTAATGTATTTCTTTGAGAAGTATTATATGTGCTATACAAACACTAAATAAGTCGTTTAATTATTTTAACAAATAAGTATTATCACTGTTACATTTATTAAAAGTATTTATTACCGAATCGTCAGTGGAGGCTCACTGTTGAGACTCGAAAAGTTTTTGGTTTCCGTCTGTCTGTTTGACTGTTCCGCGATAACTGCAGCAAAAATCATCCAATTAAGCTAATTTTTAATGGATATGTTGGTGAGGTACCCGGAATTAGCTGCATAGTTTTTAGTTACATTTAGTTCATTCGTTCGAAAAATATAGAACATTTCTTTTTAAGTCATAATGCTTTTCAATGGGAAGTCAGACGATTTTTAAATTTTAACATTCGTCGAAAAAGAAAATGATGCATTGGGATAATTGATATGTTAAATTGTGGACGCTAAATTTCCGAAATGGAGATCTTAAATTAATACGATCGTTCTTCAAACATTTTAATCTCTCATTTTTTACAAAAATGTCCAATGCATTTTTCTTTTTTTCCTCTCTTTCATTAAATGGTTGTCCTGTATTTCAAAGAATATAAAAAAAAGAAAATTCGAGTAAATCGCATTACTTTGACACAATTTTTATTAACAAAATAGCTGATTTTGAGGTAATTTTAGTTTTTAATATGCTTTTTTTAATGAAACAGATGAGGATTTATTTTACCTGCTAAAGAAAGATTAACAAATTGTTTTCCAAACGAAAATTATATAAACGTTGAATATGTAAATTTAATATAAGTATCATAAGAGGAATTTACATTTGTATAAGTATATTTAATGCGCGAAATTTTATTCAAGTTCAGCAACATATGATGTTGTTTAGTGGTTGAAAAATAAGTATTCATTTAAGAATAGTATACAATCTCCTGTACAAGGGATAGTAATCTAATGGCATTACATTAGTAAATAAATTCAGACATACACACAAATAATGAAATAACACAATTACGGGAAATTGAGAACATAAAATTAAAGAGAAAAGGGCGGGGGGGTTCAGGAGGCTCCGCCCCCTGAAGGAATCTATTCTTATTCTGAAAAGATACAGTAATAAGTAGTTTATCCTATCACTGCATAAACTTGTGTTTAATGTGATACTTCTAAAATTTCCAGAAGTTTCGATAAATCTTATATTCTTATAAATGTATAAATAACTTTAAAAAATTGAATTTTAGTATATCAAATATTATGCAGAATTATATTAAAAATTATAATAAAAATTAGTGAGATTAATGAACAATGATTTGTAGAGCTGACGTTGAGGCCTTTGATCTAGTGAAATTATTCTATTTTCAATGAATATGTGGTCCCCATTCTGTTTTAGGGGTAAAACGGAGATGTATTTATTATTGTCCAGAAATAAATGCATCTCCGCATAAATACTTGACATTGCCTTTAATCGGAATGTGATGCACAAAAATTTTAATTCCCTCTTGAAACTCATTGAAGCTCTTTTCCGTCCAATTGTCTTCGTTTCCACGGAGATGAATTTACTTTTGTCTAGAAATGAATGCATCTCCGCATAAATACTTGAGATTACCTTCCATCGGTATGTGATGCATGAAAATTTAAATTACTTCTTGAAACTCATTGAAGCTCTTTACCGTCCAATCGTCTTTGTTTCCACGGAGATGTATTTACATTTGTCTAGAAATAAATGCATCTCAGCATCAATACTTGACATTGCCTTCCATCGGATTGAGATGCCGGAAAATGAAATTCCTTCTTGAAACTCATTAAAGCTCTTTATCTTCCAATGTTCTTCGTTTCCACGAAGAGGTATTTACATTTCTGCAGAAATAAATGCATCTCTGTATAAATACTTGACATTGCCTTCCACCGGTATGTGATGCAGGAAAATTTTAATTCCTTCTTGAAACTCATCGAAGCTCTTTCCGTCCAATCGTCTCTGATGAATTTACTTTTGTCCAGAAATAAATGCATCTCCGCATAAATACTTGAGATTGCCTTCCATCGGAATGTGACACAGGAAAATTTAAATTCCTTCTTGAAACTCATAGAAGCTCTTTACCTTCCAATCTTCTTTGTTTCCACGGAGATGTATTTACTTTTGTCTAAAAATAAATGCATCTCCGCATAAATACTTGACATTGCGTTCCAACGGATTGAGATGCAGGAAAATAAAATTCCTTCTTGAAACTCATTGAAGCTCTTTATCGTCCAATGTTCTTCGTTTCAACGGAGATGTATTTACTTTTGTCCAGAAATAAATGCATCTCCGTATAAATACTTGACATTGCCTTCCACCGGTATGTGATGCAGGAAAATTTTAATTCCTTCTTGAAACTCTTTGAAGCTCTTTTCCGTCCAATCGTCTCTGTTTCCACAGAGATGAATTTACATTTGTCCAGATATAAATGCTACTCCGCATAAATACTCGAGATTGCCTTCCATCGGAATGTGATACAGGAAAATTTAAATTCCTTCTTGAAACTCATTGAAGCTCTTTACTTTCCAATCTTCTTTGTTTCCACGGAGATGTATTTACTTTGTCTAAAAATAAATGCATCTCCGCATAAATACTTGACATTGCCTTCCATCGGATTGAGATGCAGAAAAATTTAAATTACTTTTTGAAAACTATTGAAGCTCTTTCCCGCCAATATTCTTGGTTTCTACGGAGAGGTATTTACTTTTGTCCAGAAATAAATGCATCTCGCATAAATACTTTGCATCTCCGCATAAATACTTGACATTGCCTTTCATCGGAATGTGATGCACAAAAATTTTAATTCCCTCTTGAAACTCATTGAAGCTCTTTTCCGTCCAATTGTCTTCGTTTCCACGGAGATTAATTTACTTTTTACTAGAAATAAATGCATCTCCGTATAAATAATTGAGATTACCTTCCATCGGATTGAGATGCCGGAAAAAGAAATTCCTTCTTGAAACTCATTAAAGCTCTTTATCTTCCAATGTTCTTCGTTTCCACGAAGAGGTATTTACATTTCTCCAGAAATAAATGCATCTCCGTATAAATATTTGACATTGCCTTCCATCGGAATGTGATGCAGGAAAATTTAAATTACTTTTTGAAAATTATTGAAGCTCTTTACGTTCCAATATTCTTCGTTTCTACGGAGAGGTATTTACTTTTGTCCAGAAATAAATGCATTTCCGCATAAATACTTGACATTGCCTTCCATCAGAATGTGGTGCAGGGAAATATAAGTTCCGTCTTGAAACTCATTGAAGCTCTTTAGAGTTCAACCTTCTTCGTTTCCATGGAGAGGTATTTACTTTTGTCCAGAAATAAATGCATTTCCGCATAAATATTTGACATTGCCTTTCATCGGAATGTGATGCACAAAAATTTAATTCCATCTTGAAACTCATTGAAGCTCTTTACCGTCCAATCATCTTCATTTCCACGGAGAGGTATTTACTTTTGTCCAGAAATAAATGCATCTCCGCATAAATACCTGACATTACCTTCCATAGGAATGTGATGCAGGAAAATTTAAATTACTTCTTGGAACTCATTGAAGCTCTTTATCGTCCAATATACTTCGTTTCCACGGAGATGTATTTACTTTTTTCCAGAAATAAATGCATCTCCGCATAAATACTTGACATTGCCTATCATCGGAATGTGATGCACAAAAATTTAAATTCCTTCTTGAAACTAATTGAAGTTCTTTACCGTCCAATCTTCTTCGTTTCCACGGAGATGTATTTACTTTTGTCCAGAAATAAATGCATCTCCGCATAAATACTTGACATTGCATTTCATCGGAATGTGATGCACAAAAAATTTAATTCCCTCTTGAAACTCATTGAAGCTCTTTTCCGTCCAATCGTCTTCGTTTCCACGGAGATGAATTCACTTTTGTCTAGAAATAAATGCATCTCCGCATAAATACTTGAGATTGCCTTCCATCGGAATGTGATACAGGAAAATTTAAATTCCTTCTTGAAACTCATTGAAGCTCTTTACCGTCCAATCTTCTTTGTTTCCACGGAGATGTATTTACTTTTGTTCAGAAATAAATGCATCTCCGCATAAATACTTGACTTTGCCTTCCATCAGAATGTGGTGCAGGGCAATATAAGTTCCTTCTTGAAACTCATTGAAGCTCTTTAGATTTCAACCTTCTTCGTTTCCACGGAGAGGTATTTACTTTTGTCCAGAAATAAATGCATCTCCGCATAAATACTTGACATTGCCTTTCATCGGAATGTGATGCACAAAAATTTTAATTCCCTCTTGAAACTCATTGAAGCTCTTTACCGTCCAATCTTCTTCATTTCCACGGAGATGTACTTATTATTGTCCAGAAATAAATGCATCTCCGCATAAATACTTGACATTGCCTTTCATTGGAATGTGATACACAAAAACTTTAATGCCCTCTTGAAACTCTTTGAAGCTCTTTACCGTCCAATCTTCTTCATTTCCACGAAGATGTATTTACTTTTGTCCAGAAATAAATGCATCTCTGTATAAATACTTGACATTGCCTTCCACCGGTATGTGATGCAGGAAAATTTTAATTCCTTCTTGAAACTCATTGAAGCTCTTTCCGTCCAATCGTCTCTGATGAATTTACTTTTGTCCAGAAATAAATGCATCTCCGCATAAATACTTGAGATTGCCTTCCATCGGAATGGGACACAGGAAAATTTAAATTCCTTCTTGAAACTCATTGAAGCTCTTTACCGTTCAATCTTCTTCATTTCCACGGAGATGTATTTATTATTGTCCAGAAATAAATGCATCTCCGCATAAATACTTGACATTGCCTTCCATCGAATTGAGATGCAGGAAAATAAAATTCCTTCTTCAAACTCATTGAAGCTCTTTATCGTCCAATGTTCTTCGTTTCCACGGAGAGGTATTTACTTTTGTCCAGAAATAAATGCATCTCCGCATAAATACTTGACATTGCCTTTCATCGGAATGTGATGCACAAAAATTTTAATTCCCTCTTGAAACTCATTGAAGCTCTTTACCGTCCAATCTTCTTTATTTCCACGGAGGTGTATTTACTTTTGTCCAGAAATAAATGCATCTCCGCGTAAATACTTGACATTGCCTTCCATCGGATTGCGATGCAGGAATATAAAATTCCTTCTTGAAACTCATTGAAGCTCTTTATCGTCCAATGTTCTTCGTTTCAACGGAGATGTATTTACTTTTGTCCAGAAATAAATGCATCTCCGCATAAATACTTGACATTGCCTTCCATCGGAATGTGACACAGGAAAATTTAAATTCCTTCTTGAAACTCATAGAAGCTCTTTACCTTCCAATCTTCTTTGTTTCCACGGAGATGTATTTACTTTTGTCTAAAAATAAATGCATCTCCGCATAAATACTTGACATTGCGTTCCAACGGATTGAGATGCAGGAAAATAAAATTCCTTCTTGAAACTCATTGAAGCTCTTTATCGTCCAATGTTCTTCGTTTCAACGGAGATGTATTTACTTTTGTCCAGAAATAAATGCATCTCCGTATAAATACTCTACATTGCCTTCCACCGGTATGTGATGCAGGAAAATTTTAATTCCTTCTTGAAACTCTTTGAAGCTCTTTTCCGTCCAATCGTCTCTGTTTCCACAGAGATGAATTTACTTTTGTCCAGATATAAATGCTACTCCGCATAAATACTCGAGATTGCCTTCCATCGGAATGTGATACAGGAAAATTTAAATTCCTTCTTGAAACTCATTGAAGCTCTTTACTTTCCAATCTTCTTTGTTTCCACGGAGATGTATTTACTTTGTCTAAAAATAAATGCATCTCCGCATAAATACTTGACATTGCCTTCCATCGGATTGAGATGCAGAAAAATTTAAATTACTTTTTGAAAACTATTGAAGCTCTTTCCCGCCAATATTCTTGGTTTCTACGGAGAGGTATTTACTTTTGTCCAGAAATAAATGCATCTCGCATAAATACTTTGCATCTCCGCATAAATACTTGACATTGCCTTTCATTGGAATGTGATGCACAAAAATTTTAATTCCCTCTTGAAACTCATTGAAGCTCTTTACCGTCCAATCTTCTTCATTTCCACGGAGATGTATTTACTTTTGTCCAGAAATAAATGCATCTCCGCATAAATACTTGAGATTGCCTTCCATCGGAATGGGACACAGGAAATTTTAAATTCCTTCTTGAAACTCATTGAAGCTCTTTACCTTCCATTCTTCTTTGTTTCCACGGAGATGTATTTACTTTTGTCTAAAAATAAATGCATCTCCGCATAAATACTTGACATTGCGTTCCATCGGATTGAGATGCAGGAAAATTTAAATTCCTTCTTGAAACTCATTGAAGCTCTTTACCTTCCAATCTTCTTTGTTTCCACGAAGATGTATTTACTTTTGTCTAAAAATAAATGCATCTCCGCATAAATACTTGACATTGCCTTCCATCGGATTGAGATGCAGAAAAATTTAAATTACTTTTTGAAAACTATTGAAGCTCTTTACCGTCCAATATTCTTGGTTTCTACGGAGAGGTATTTACTTTTGTCCAGAAATAAATGCATCTCGCATAAATACTTTGCATCTCCGCATAAATACTTACACATTGCCTTTCATCGGAATGTGATGCACAAAAATTTTAATTCCCTCTTGAAACTCATTGAAGCTCTTTTCCGTCCAATTGTCTTCGTTTCCACGGAGATGAATTTACTTTTGTCTAGAAATAAATGCATCTCCGCATAAATACTTGAGATTACCTTCCATCAGTATGTGATGCATGAAAATTTAAATTACTTCTTGAAACTCATTGAAGCTCTTTACCGTCCAATCGTCTTTGTTTCCACGGAGATGTATTTACATTTGTCTAGCAATAAATGCATCTCCGCATCAATACTTGACATTGCCTTCCATCGGATTGAGATGCCGGAAAATGAAATTCCTTCTTGAAACTCATTAAAGCTCTTTATCTTCCAATGTTCTTCGTTTCCACGAAGAGGTATTTACATTTCTCCAGAAATAAATGCATCTCCGCATAAATATTTGACATTGCCTTCCATCGGAATGTGATGCAGGAAAATTTAAATTACTTTTTGAAAATTATTGAAGCTCTTTACCTTCCAATATTCTTCGTTTCCATGGAGGGGTATTTACTTTTGTCCAGAAATAAATGCATTTCCGCATAAATACTTGACATTGCCTTTCATCGGAATGTGATGCAGAAAAATTTTAATTCCCTCTTGAAACTCATTGAAGATCTTTACCGTCCAATCATCTTCATTTCCACGGAGAGGTATTTACTTTTGTCCAGAAATAAATGCATCTCCGCATAAATACCTGACATTGCCTTCCATAGGAATGTGATGCAGGAAAATTTAAATTACTTCTTGGAACTCATTGAAGCTCTTTATCGTCCAATATACTTCGTTTCCTCGGAGATGTATTTACTTTTGTCCAGAAATAAATGCATCTCCGCATAAACACTTGACATTGCCTTTCATCGGAATGTGATGCACAAAAATTTTAATTCCCTCTTAAAACTCATTGAAGCTCTTTACCGTCCAATCTTCTTCATTTCCACGGAGATGTATTTATTATTGTCCAGAAATAAATGCATCTCCGCATAAATACTTGACATTGCCTTTAATCGGAATGTGATGCACAAAAATTTTAATTCCCTCTTGAAACTCATTGAAGCTCTTTTCCGTCCAATTGTCTTCGTTTCCACGGAGATGAATTTACTTTTGTCTAGAAATGAATGCATCTCCGCATAAATACTTGAGATTACCTTCCATCGGTATGTGATGCATGAAAATTTAAATTACTTCTTGAAACTCATTGAAGCTCTTTACCGTCCAATCGTCTTTGTTTCCACGGAGATGTATTTACATTTGTCTAGAAATAAATGCATCTCAGCATCAATACTTGACATTGCCTTCCATCGGATTGAGATGCCGGAAAATGAAATTCCTTCTTGAAACTCATTAAAGCTCTTTATCTTCCAATGTTCTTCGTTTCCACGAAGAGGTATTTACATTTCTGCAGAAATAAATGCATCTCTGTATAAATACTTGACATTGCCTTCCACCGGTATGTGATGCAGGAAAATTTTAATTCCTTCTTGAAACTCATCGAAGCTCTTTCCATCCAATCGTCTCTGATGAATTTACTTTTGTCCAGAAATAAATGCATCTCCGCATAAATACTTGAGATTGCCTTCCATCGGAATGTGACACAGGAAAATTTAAATTCCTTCTTGAAACTCATAGAAGCTCTTTACCTTCCAATCTTCTTTGTTTCCACGGAGATGTATTTACTTTTGTCTAAAAATAAATGCATCTCCGCATAAATACTTGACATTGCGTTCCAACGGATTGAGATGCAGGAAAATAAAATTCCTTCTTGAAACTCATTGAAGCTCTTTATCGTCCAATGTTCTTCGTTTCAACGGAGATGTATTTACTTTTGTCCAGAAATAAATGCATCTCCGTATAAATACTTGACATTGCCTTCCACCGGTATGTGATGCAGGAAAATTTTAATTCCTTCTTGAAACTCTTTGAAGCTCTTTTCCGTCCAATCGTCTCTGTTTCCACAGAGATGAATTTACATTTGTCCAGATATAAATGCTACTCCGCATAAATACTCGAGATTGCCTTCCATCGGAATGTGATACAGGAAAATTTAAATTCCTTCTTGAAACTCATTGAAGCTCTTTACTTTCCAATCTTCTTTGTTTCCACGGAGATGTATTTACTTTGTCTAAAAATAAATGCATCTCCGCATAAATACTTGACATTGCCTTCCATCGGATTGAGATGCAGAAAAATTTAAATTACTTTTTGAAAACTATTGAAGCTCTTTCCCGCCAATATTCTTGGTTTCTACGGAGAGGTATTTACTTTTGTCCAGAAATAAATGCATCTCGCATAAATACTTTGCATCTCCGCATAAATACTTGACATTGCCTTTCATCGGAATGTGGTGCACAAAAATTTTAATTCCCTCTTGAAACTCATTGAAGCTCTTTTCCGTCCAATTGTCTTCGTTTCCACGGAGATTAATTTACTTTTTACTAGAAATAAATGCATCTCCGTATAAATAATTGAGATTACCTTCCATCGGATTGAGATGCCGGAAAATGAAATTCCTTCTTGAAACTCATTAAAGCTCTTTATCTTCCAATGTTCTTCGTTTCCACGAAGAGGTATTTACATTTCTCCAGAAATAAATGCATCTCCGTATAAATATTTGACATTGCCTTCCATCGGAATGTGATGCAGGAAAATTTAAATTACTTTTTGAAAATTATTGAAGCTCTTTACGTTCCAATATTCTTCGTTTCTACGGAGAGGTATTTACTTTTGTCCAGAAATAAATGCATTTCCGCATAAATACTTGACATTGCCTTCCATCAGAATGTGGTGCAGGGAAATATAAGTTCCGTCTTGAAACTCATTGAAGCTCTTTAGAGTTCAACCTTCTTCGTTTCCATGGAGAGGTATTTACTTTTGTCCAGAAATAAATGCATTTCCGCATAAATATTTGACATTGCCTTTCATCGGAATGTGATGCACAAAAATTTAATTCCATCTTGAAACTCATTGAAGCTCTTTACCGTCCAATCATCTTCATTTCCACGGAGAGGTATTTACTTTTGTCCAGAAATAAATGCATCTCCGCATAAATACCTGACATTACCTTCCATAGGAATGTGATGCAGGAAAATTTAAATTACTTCTTGGAACTCATTGAAGCTCTTTATCGTCCAATATACTTCGTTTCCACGGAGATGTATTTACTTTTTTCCAGAAATAAATGCATCTCCGCATAAATACTTGACATTGCCTATCATCGGAATGTGATGCACAAAAATTTTAATTCCCTCTTGAAACTCATTGAAGCTCTTTTCCGTCCAATTGTCTTCGTTTCCACGGAGATGAATTTACTTTTGTCTAGAAATGAATGCATCTCCGCATAAATACTTGAGATTACCTTCCATCGGTATGTGATGCATGAAAATTTAAATTACTTCTTGAAACTCATTGAAGCTCTTTACCGTCCAATCGTCTTTGTTTCCACGGAGATGTATTTACATTTGTCTAGAAATAAATGCATCTCAGCATCAATACTTGACATTGCCTTCCATCGGATTGAGATGCCGGAAAATGAAATTCCTTCTTGAAACTCATTAAAGCTCTTTATCTTCCAATGTTCTTCGTTTCCACGAAGAGGTATTTACATTTCTGCAGAAATAAATGCATCTCTGTATAAATACTTGACATTGCCTTCCACCGGTATGTGATGCAGGAAAATTTTAATTCCTTCTTGAAACTCATCGAAGCTCTTTCCATCCAATCGTCTCTGATGAATTTACTTTTGTCCAGAAATAAATGCATCTCCGCATAAATACTTGAGATTGCCTTCCATCGGAATGTGACACAGGAAAATTTAAATTCCTTCTTGAAACTCATAGAAGCTCTTTACCTTCCAATCTTCTTTGTTTCCACGGAGATGTATTTACTTTTGTCTAAAAATAAATGCATCTCCGCATAAATACTTGACATTGCGTTCCAACGGATTGAGATGCAGGAAAATAAAATTCCTTCTTGAAACTCATTGAAGCTCTTTATCGTCCAATGTTCTTCGTTTCAACGGAGATGTATTTACTTTTGTCCAGAAATAAATGCATCTCCGTATAAATACTTGACATTGCCTTCCACCGGTATGTGATGCAGGAAAATTTTAATTCCTTCTTGAAACTCTTTGAAGCTCTTTTCCGTCCAATCGTCTCTGTTTCCACAGAGATGAATTTACATTTGTCCAGATATAAATGCTACTCCGCATAAATACTCGAGATTGCCTTCCATCGGAATGTGATACAGGAAAATTTAAATTCCTTCTTGAAACTCATTGAAGCTCTTTACTTTCCAATCTTCTTTGTTTCCACGGAGATGTATTTACTTTGTCTAAAAATAAATGCATCTCCGCATAAATACTTGACATTGCCTTCCATCGGATTGAGATGCAGAAAAATTTAAATTACTTTTTGAAAACTATTGAAGCTCTTTCCCGCCAATATTCTTGGTTTCTACGGAGAGGTATTTACTTTTGTCCAGAAATAAATGCATCTCGCATAAATACTTTGCATCTCCGCATAAATACTTGACATTGCCTTTCATCGGAATGTGATGCACAAAAATTTTAATTCCCTCTTGAAACTCATTGAAGCTCTTTTCCGTCCAATTGTCTTCGTTTCCACGGAGATTAATTTACTTTTTACTAGAAATAAATGCATCTCCGTATAAATAATTGAGATTACCTTCCATCGGATTGAGATGCCGGAAAATGAAATTCCTTCTTGAAACTCATTAAAGCTCTTTATCTTCCAATGTTCTTCGTTTCCACGAAGAGGTATTTACATTTCTCCAGAAATAAATGCATCTCCGTATAAATATTTGACATTGCCTTCCATCGGAATGTGATGCAGGAAAATTTAAATTACTTTTTGAAAATTATTGAAGCTCTTTACGTTCCAATATTCTTCGTTTCTACGGAGAGGTATTTACTTTTGTCCAGAAATAAATGCATTTCCGCATAAATACTTGACATTGCCTTCCATCAGAATGTGGTGCAGGGAAATATAAGTTCCGTCTTGAAACTCATTGAAGCTCTTTAGAGTTCAACCTTCTTCGTTTCCATGGAGAGGTATTTACTTTTGTCCAGAAATAAATGCATTTCCGCATAAATATTTGACATTGCCTTTCATCGGAATGTGATGCACAAAAATTTAATTCCATCTTGAAACTCATTGAAGCTCTTTACCGTCCAATCATCTTCATTTCCACGGAGAGGTATTTACTTTTGTCCAGAAATAAATGCATCTCCGCATAAATACCTGACATTACCTTCCATAGGAATGTGATGCAGGAAAATTTAAATTACTTCTTGGAACTCATTGAAGCTCTTTATCGTCCAATATACTTCGTTTCCACGGAGATGTATTTACTTTTTTCCAGAAATAAATGCATCTCCGCATAAATACTTGACATTGCCTATCATCGGAATGTGATGCACAAAAATTTAAATTCCTTCTTGAAACTAATTGAAGTTCTTTACCGTCCAATCTTCTTCGTTTCCACGGAGATGTATTTACTTTTGTCCAGAAATAAATGCATCTCCGCATAAATACTTGACATTGCATTTCATCGGAATGTGATGCACAAAAAATTTAATTCCCTCTTGAAACTCATTGAAGCTCTTTTCCGTCCAATCGTCTTCGTTTCCACGGAGATGAATTCACTTTTGTCTAGAAATAAATGCATCTCCGCATAAATACTTGAGATTGCCTTCCATCGGAATGTGATACAGGAAAATTTAAATTCCTTCTTGAAACTCATTGAAGCTCTTTACCGTCCAATCTTCTTTGTTTCCACGGAGATGTATTTACTTTTGTTCAGAAATAAATGCATCTCCGCATAAATACTTGACTTTGCCTTCCATCAGAATGTGGTGCAGGGCAATATAAGTTCCTTCTTGAAACTCATTGAAGCTCTTTAGATTTCAACCTTCTTCGTTTCCACGGAGAGGTATTTACTTTTGTCCAGAAATAAATGCATCTCCGCATAAATACTTGACATTGCCTTTCATCGGAATGTGATGCACAAAAATTTTAATTCCCTCTTGAAACTCATTGAAGCTCTTTACCGTCCAATCTTCTTCATTTCCACGGAGATGTACTTATTATTGTCCAGAAATAAATGCATCTCCGCATAAATACTTGACATTGCCTTTCATTGGAATGTGATACACAAAAACTTTAATGCCCTCTTGAAACTCTTTGAAGCTCTTTACCGTCCAATCTTCTTCATTTCCACGAAGATGTATTTACTTTTGTCCAGAAATAAATGCATCTCTGTATAAATACTTGACATTGCCTTCCACCGGTATGTGATGCAGGAAAATTTTAATTCCTTCTTGAAACTCATTGAAGCTCTTTCCGTCCAATCGTCTCTGATGAATTTACTTTTGTCCAGAAATAAATGCATCTCCGCATAAATACTTGAGATTGCCTTCCATCGGAATGGGACACAGGAAAATTTAAATTCCTTCTTGAAACTCATTGAAGCTCTTTACCGTTCAATCTTCTTCATTTCCACGGAGATGTATTTATTATTGTCCAGAAATAAATGCATCTCCGCATAAATACTTGACATTGCCTTCCATCGAATTGAGATGCAGGAAAATAAAATTCCTTCTTCAAACTCATTGAAGCTCTTTATCGTCCAATGTTCTTCGTTTCCACGGAGAGGTATTTACTTTTGTCCAGAAATAAATGCATCTCCGCATAAATACTTGACATTGCCTTTCATCGGAATGTGATGCACAAAAATTTTAATTCCCTCTTGAAACTCATTGAAGCTCTTTACCGTCCAATCTTCTTTATTTCCACGGAGGTGTATTTACTTTTGTCCAGAAATAAATGCATCTCCGCGTAAATACTTGACATTGCCTTCCATCGGATTGAGATGCAGGAATATAAAATTCCTTCTTGAAACTCATTGAAGCTCTTTATCGTCCAATGTTCTTCGTTTCAACGGAGATGTATTTACTTTTGTCCAGAAATAAATGCATCTCCGCATAAATACTTGACATTGCCTTCCATCGGAATGTGACACAGGAAAATTTAAATTCCTTCTTGAAACTCATAGAAGCTCTTTACCTTCCAATCTTCTTTGTTTCCACGGAGATGTATTTACTTTTGTCTAAAAATAAATGCATCTCCGCATAAATACTTGACATTGCGTTCCAACGGATTGAGATGCAGGAAAATAAAATTCCTTCTTGAAACTCATTGAAGCTCTTTATCGTCCAATGTTCTTCGTTTCAACGGAGATGTATTTACTTTTGTCCAGAAATAAATGCATCTCCGTATAAATACTTGACATTGCCTTCCACCGGTATGTGATGCAGGAAAATTTTAATTCCTTCTTGAAACTCTTTGAAGCTCTTTTCCGTCCAATCGTCTCTGTTTCCACAGAGATGAATTTACTTTTGTCCAGATATAAATGCTACTCCGCATAAATACTCGAGATTGCCTTCCATCGGAATGTGATACAGGAAAATTTAAATTCCTTCTTGAAACTCATTGAAGCTCTTTACTTTCCAATCTTCTTTGTTTCCACGGAGATGTATTTACTTTGTCTAAAAATAAATGCATCTCCGCATAAATACTTGACATTGCCTTCCATCGGATTGAGATGCAGAAAAATTTAAATTACTTTTTGAAAACTATTGAAGCTCTTTCCCGCCAATATTCTTGGTTTCTACGGAGAGGTATTTACTTTTGTCCAGAAATAAATGCATCTCGCATAAATACTTTGCATCTCCGCATAAATACTTGACATTGCCTTTCATTGGAATGTGATGCACAAAAATTTTAATTCCCTCTTGAAACTCATTGAAGCTCTTTACCGTCCAATCTTCTTCATTTCCACGGAGATGTATTTACTTTTGTCCAGAAATAAATGCATCTCCGCATAAATACTTGAGATTGCCTTCCATCGGAATGGGACACAGGAAATTTTAAATTCCTTCTTGAAACTCATTGAAGCTCTTTACCTTCCAATCTTCTTTGTTTCCACGAAGATGTATTTACTTTTGTCTAAAAATAAATGCATCTCCGCATAAATACTTGACATTGCCTTCCATCGGATTGAGATGCAGAAAAATTTAAATTACTTTTTGAAAACTATTGAAGCTCTTTACCGTCCAATATTCTTGGTTTCTACGGAGAGGTATTTACTTTTGTCCAGAAATAAATGCATCTCGCATAAATACTTTGCATCTCCGCATAAATACTTACACATTGCCTTTCATCGGAATGTGATGCACAAAAATTTTAATTCCCTCTTGAAACTCATTGAAGCTCTTTTCCGTCCAATTGTCTTCGTTTCCACGGAGATGAATTTACTTTTGTCTAGAAATAAATGCATCTCCGCATAAATACTTGACATTGCGTTCCATCGGATTGAGATGCAGGAAAATTTAAATTCCTTCTTGAAACTCATTGAAGCTCTTTACCTTCCAATCTTCTTTGTTTCCACGAAGATGTATTTACTTTTGTCTAAAAATAAATGCATCTCCGCATAAATACTTGACATTGCCTTCCATCGGATTGAGATGCAGAAAAATTTAAATTACTTTTTGAAAACTATTGAAGCTCTTTACCGTCCAATATTCTTGGTTTCTACGGAGAGGTATTTACTTTTGTCCAGAAATAAATGCATCTCGCATAAATACTTTGCATCTCCGCATAAATACTTACACATTGCCTTTCATCGGAATGTGATGCACAAAAATTTTAATTCCCTCTTGAAACTCATTGAAGCTCTTTTCCGTCCAATTGTCTTCGTTTCCACGGAGATGAATTTACTTTTGTCTAGAAATAAATGCATCTCCGCATAAATACTTGAGATTACCTTCCATCAGTATGTGATGCATGAAAATTTAAATTACTTCTTGAAACTCATTGAAGCTCTTTACCGTCCAATCGTCTTTGTTTCCACGGAGATGTATTTACATTTGTCTAGCAATAAATGCATCTCCGCATCAATACTTGACATTGCCTTCCATCGGATTGAGATGCCGGAAAATGAAATTCCTTCTTGAAACTCATTAAAGCTCTTTATCTTCCAATGTTCTTCGTTTCCACGAAGAGGTATTTACATTTCTCCAGAAATAAATGCATCTCCGCATAAATATTTGACATTGCCTTCCATCGGAATGTGATGCAGGAAAATTTAAATTACTTTTTGAAAATTATTGAAGCTCTTTACCTTCCAATATTCTTCGTTTCCATGGAGAGGTATTTACTTTTGTCCAGAAATAAATGCATTTCCGCATAAATACTTGACATTGCCTTCCATAGGAATGTGATGCAGGAAAATTTAAATTACTTCTTGGAACTCATTGAAGCTGTTTTCCGTCCAATATTCTTCGTTTCCACGGAGATGTATTTAATTTTTTCCAGAAATAAATGCATCTCAGCATAAATACTTGACATTGCCTTTCATCGGAATGTGATGCACAAAAATTTTAATTCCCTCTTGAAACTCATTGAAGCTCTTTACCGTCCAATCTTCTTTATTTCCACGGAGGTGTATTTACTTTTGTCCAGAAATAAATGCATCTCCGCGTAAATACTTGACATTGCCTTCCATCGGATTGAGATGCAGGAATATAAAATTCCTTCTTGAAACTCATTGAAGCTCTTTATCGTCCAATGTTCTTCGTTTCAACGGAGATGTATTTACTTTTGTCCAGAAATAAATGCATCTCCGCATAAATACTTGACATTGCCTTCCATCGGAATGTGACACAGGAAAATTTAAATTCCTTCTTGAAACTCATAGAAGCTCTTTACCTTCCAATCTTCTTTGTTTCCACGGAGATGTATTTACTTTTGTCTAAAAATAAATGCATCTCCGCATAAATACTTGACATTGCGTTCCAACGGATTGAGATGCAGGAAAATAAAATTCCTTCTTGAAACTCATTGAAGCTCTTTATCGTCCAATGTTCTTCGTTTCAACGGAGATGTATTTACTTTTGTCCAGAAATAAATGCATCTCCGTATAAATACTTGACATTGCCTTCCACCGGTATGTGATGCAGGAAAATTTTAATTCCTTCTTGAAACTCTTTGAAGCTCTTTTCCGTCCAATCGTCTCTGTTTCCACAGAGATGAATTTACTTTTGTCCAGATATAAATGCTACTCCGCATAAATACTCGAGATTGCCTTCCATCGGAATGTGATACAGGAAAATTTAAATTCCTTCTTGAAACTCATTGAAGCTCTTTACTTTCCAATCTTCTTTGTTTCCACGGAGATGTATTTACTTTGTCTAAAAATAAATGCATCTCCGCATAAATACTTGACATTGCCTTCCATCGGATTGAGATGCAGAAAAATTTAAATTACTTTTTGAAAACTATTGAAGCTCTTTCCCGCCAATATTCTTGGTTTCTACGGAGAGGTATTTACTTTTGTCCAGAAATAAATGCATCTCGCATAAATACTTTGCATCTCCGCATAAATACTTGACATTGCCTTTCATTGGAATGTGATGCACAAAAATTTTAATTCCCTCTTGAAACTCATTGAAGCTCTTTACCGTCCAATCTTCTTCATTTCCACGGAGATGTATTTACTTTTGTCCAGAAATAAATGCATCTCCGCATAAATACTTGAGATTGCCTTCCATCGGAATGGGACACAGGAAATTTTAAATTCCTTCTTGAAACTCATTGAAGCTCTTTACCTTCCAATCTTCTTTGTTTCCACGAAGATGTATTTACTTTTGTCTAAAAATAAATGCATCTCCGCATAAATACTTGACATTGCCTTCCATCGGATTGAGATGCAGAAAAATTTAAATTACTTTTTGAAAACTATTGAAGCTCTTTACCGTCCAATATTCTTGGTTTCTACGGAGAGGTATTTACTTTTGTCCAGAAATAAATGCATCTCGCATAAATACTTTGCATCTCCGCATAAATACTTACACATTGCCTTTCATCGGAATGTGATGCACAAAAATTTTAATTCCCTCTTGAAACTCATTGAAGCTCTTTTCCGTCCAATTGTCTTCGTTTCCACGGAGATGAATTTACTTTTGTCTAGAAATAAATGCATCTCCGCATAAATACTTGACATTGCGTTCCATCGGATTGAGATGCAGGAAAATTTAAATTCCTTCTTGAAACTCATTGAAGCTCTTTACCTTCCAATCTTCTTTGTTTCCACGAAGATGTATTTACTTTTGTCTAAAAATAAATGCATCTCCGCATAAATACTTGACATTGCCTTCCATCGGATTGAGATGCAGAAAAATTTAAATTACTTTTTGAAAACTATTGAAGCTCTTTACCGTCCAATATTCTTGGTTTCTACGGAGAGGTATTTACTTTTGTCCAGAAATAAATGCATCTCGCATAAATACTTTGCATCTCCGCATAAATACTTACACATTGCCTTTCATCGGAATGTGATGCACAAAAATTTTAATTCCCTCTTGAAACTCATTGAAGCTCTTTTCCGTCCAATTGTCTTCGTTTCCACGGAGATGAATTTACTTTTGTCTAGAAATAAATGCATCTCCGCATAAATACTTGAGATTACCTTCCATCAGTATGTGATGCATGAAAATTTAAATTACTTCTTGAAACTCATTGAAGCTCTTTACCGTCCAATCGTCTTTGTTTCCACGGAGATGTATTTACATTTGTCTAGCAATAAATGCATCTCCGCATCAATACTTGACATTGCCTTCCATCGGATTGAGATGCCGGAAAATGAAATTCCTTCTTGAAACTCATTAAAGCTCTTTATCTTCCAATGTTCTTCGTTTCCACGAAGAGGTATTTACATTTCTCCAGAAATAAATGCATCTCCGCATAAATATTTGACATTGCCTTCCATCGGAATGTGATGCAGGAAAATTTAAATTACTTTTTGAAAATTATTGAAGCTCTTTACCTTCCAATATTCTTCGTTTCCATGGAGAGGTATTTACTTTTGTCCAGAAATAAATGCATTTCCGCATAAATACTTGACATTGCCTTTCATCGGAATGTGATGCAGAAAAATTTTAATTCCCTCTTGAAACTCATTGAAGATCTTTACCGTCCAATCATCTTCATTTCCACGGAGAGGTATTTACTTTTGTCCAGAAATAAATGCATCTCCGCATAAATACCTGACATTGCCTTCCATAGGAATGTGATGCAGGAAAATTTAAATTACTTCTTGGAACTCATTGAAGCTCTTTATCGTCCAATATACTTCGTTTCCTCGGAGATGTATTTACTTTTGTCCAGAAATAAATGCATCTCCGCATAAACACTTGACATTGCCTTTCATCGGAATGTGATGCACAAAAATTTTAATTCCCTCTTAAAACTCATTGAAGCTCTTTACCGTCCAATCTTCTTCATTTCCACGGAGATGTATTTATTATTGTCCAGAAATAAATGCATCTCCGCATAAATACTTGACATTGCCTTTAATCGGAATGTGATGCACAAAAATTTTAATTCCCTCTTGAAACTCATTGAAGCTCTTTTCCGTCCAATTGTCTTCGTTTCCACGGAGATGAATTTACTTTTGTCTAGAAATGAATGCATCTCCGCATAAATACTTGAGATTACCTTCCATCGGTATGTGATGCATGAAAATTTAAATTACTTCTTGAAACTCATTGAAGCTCTTTACCGTCCAATCGTCTTTGTTTCCACGGAGATGTATTTACATTTGTCTAGAAATAAATGCATCTCAGCATCAATACTTGACATTGCCTTCCATCGGATTGAGATGCCGGAAAATGAAATTCCTTCTTGAAACTCATTAAAGCTCTTTATCTTCCAATGTTCTTCGTTTCCACGAAGAGGTATTTACATTTCTGCAGAAATAAATGCATCTCTGTATAAATACTTGACATTGCCTTCCACCGGTATGTGATGCAGGAAAATTTTAATTCCTTCTTGAAACTCATCGAAGCTCTTTCCGTCCAATCGTCTCTGATGAATTTACTTTTGTCCAGAAATAAATGCATCTCCGCATAAATACTTGAGATTGCCTTCCATCGGAATGTGACACAGGAAAATTTAAATTCCTTCTTGAAACTCATAGAAGCTCTTTACCTTCCAATCTTCTTTGTTTCCACGGAGATGTATTTACTTTTGTCTAAAAATAAATGCATCTCCGCATAAATACTTGACATTGCGTTCCAACGGATTGAGATGCAGGAAAATAAAATTCCTTCTTGAAACTCATTGAAGCTCTTTATCGTCCAATGTTCTTCGTTTCAACGGAGATGTATTTACTTTTGTCCAGAAATAAATGCATCTCCGTATAAATACTTGACATTGCCTTCCACCGGTATGTGATGCAGGAAAATTTTAATTCCTTCTTGAAACTCTTTGAAGCTCTTTTCCGTCCAATCGTCTCTGTTTCCACAGAGATGAATTTACATTTGTCCAGATATAAATGCTACTCCGCATAAATACTCGAGATTGCCTTCCATCGGAATGTGATACAGGAAAATTTAAATTCCTTCTTGAAACTCATTGAAGCTCTTTACTTTCCAATCTTCTTTGTTTCCACGGAGCTGTATTTACTTTGTCTAAAAATAAATGCATCTCCGCATAAATACTTGACATTGCCTTCCATCGGATTGAGATGCAGAAAAATTTAAATTACTTTTTGAAAACTATTGAAGCTCTTTCCCGCCAATATTCTTGGTTTCTACGGAGAGGTATTTACTTTTGTCCAGAAATAAATGCATCTCGCATAAATACTTTGCATCTCCGCATAAATACTTGACATTGCCTTTCATCGGAATGTGATGCACAAAAATTTTAATTCCCTCTTGAAACTCATTGAAGCTCTTTTCCGTCCAATTGTCTTCGTTTCCACGGAGATTAATTTACATTTTACTAGAAATAAATGCATCTCCGTATAAATAATTGAGATTACCTTCCATCGGATTGAGATGCCGGAAAATGAAATTCCTTCTTGAAACTCATTAAAGCTCTTTATCTTCCAATGTTCTTCGTTTCCACGAAGAGGTATTTACATTTCTCCAGAAATAAATGCATCTCCGTATAAATATTTGACATTGCCTTCCATCGGAATGTGATGCAGGAAAATTTAAATTACTTTTTGAAAATTATTGAAGCTCTTTACGTTCCAATATTCTTCGTTTCTACGGAGAGGTATTTACTTTTGTCCAGAAATAAATGCATTTCCGCATAAATACTTGACATTGCCTTCCATCAGAATGTGGTGCAGGGAAATATAAGTTCCATCTTGAAACTCATTGAAGCTCTTTAGAGTTCAACCTTCTTCGTTTCCATGGAGAGATATTTACTTTTGTCCAGAAATAAATGCATTTCCGCATAAATATTTGACATTGCCTTTCATCGGAATGTGATGCACAAAAATTTAATTCCATCTTGAAACTCATTGAAGCTCTTTACCGTCCAATCATCTTCATTTCCACGGAGAGGTATTTACTTTTGTCCAGAAATAAATGCATCTCCGCATAAATACCTGACATTATCTTCCATAGGAATGTGATGCAGGAAAATTTAAATTACTTCTTGGAACTCATTGAAGCTCTTTATCGTCCAATATACTTCGTTTCCACGGAGATGTATTTACTTTTTTCCAGAAATAAATGCATCTCCGCATAAATACTTGACATTGCCTATCATCGGAATGTGATGCACAAAAATTTAAATTCCTTCTTGAAACTAATTGAAGTTCTTTACCGTCCAATCTTCTTCGTTTCCACGGAGATGTATTTACTTTTGTCCAGAAATAAATGCATCTCCGCATAAATACTTGACATTGCATTTCATCGGAATGTGATGCACAAAAAATTTAATTCCCTCTTGAAACTCATTGAAGCTCTTTTCCGTCCAATCGTCTTCGTTTCCACGGAGATGAATTCACTTTTGTCTAGAAATAAATGCATCTCCGCATAAATACTTGAGATTGCCTTCCATCGGAATGTGATACAGGAAAATTTAAATTCCTTCTTGAAACTCATTGAAGCTCTTTACCGTCCAATCTTCTTTGTTTCCACGGAGATGTATTTACTTTTGTTCAGAAATAAATGCATCTCCGCATAAATACTTGACTTTGCCTTCCATCAGAATGTGGTGCAGGGCAATATAAGTTCCTTCTTGAAACTCATTGAAGCTCTTTAGATTTCAACCTTCTTCGTTTCCACGGAGAGGTATTTACTTTTGTCCAGAAATAAATGCATCTCCGCATAAATACTTGACATTGCCTTTCATCGGAATGTGATGCACAAAAATTTTAATTCCCTCTTGAAACTCATTGAAGCTCTTTACCGTCCAATCTTCTTCATTTCCACGGAGATGTACTTATTATTGTCCAGAAATAAATGCATCTCCGCATAAATACTTGACATTGCCTTTCATTGGAATGTGATACACAAAAACTTTAATGCCCTCTTGAAACTCTTTGAAGCTCTTTACCGTCCAATCTTCTTCATTTCCACGAAGATGTATTTACTTTTGTCCAGAAATAAATGCATCTCTGTATAAATACTTGACATTGCCTTCCACCGGTATGTGATGCAGGAAAATTTTAATTCCTTCTTGAAACTCATTGAAGCTCTTTCCGTCCAATCGTCTCTGATGAATTTACTTTTGTCCAGAAATAAATGCATCTCCGCATAAATACTTGAGATTGCCTTCCATCGGAATGGGACACAGGAAAATTTAAATTCCTTCTTGAAACTCATTGAAGCTCTTTACCGTTCAATCTTCTTCATTTCCACGGAGATGTATTTATTATTGTCCAGAAATAAATGCATCTCCGCATAAATACTTGACATTGCCTTCCATCGAATTGAGATGCAGGAAAATAAAATTCCTTCTTCAAACTCATTGAAGCTCTTTATCGTCCAATGTTCTTCGTTTCCACGGAGAGGTATTTACTTTTGTCCAGAAATAAATGCATCTCCGCATAAATACTTGACATTGCCTTTCATCGGAATGTGATGCACAAAAATTTTAATTCCCTCTTGAAACTCATTGAAGCTCTTTACCGTCCAATCTTCTTTATTTCCACGGAGGTGTATTTACTTTTGTCCAGAAATAAATGCATCTCCGCGTAAATACTTGACATTGCCTTCCATCGGATTGAGATGCAGGAATATAAAATTCCTTCTTGAAACTCATTGAAGCTCTTTATCGTCCAATGTTCTTCGTTTCCACGGAGATGTATTTACTTTTGTCCAGAAATAAATGCATCTCCGTAAAAATACTTGACATTGCCTTCCACCGGTATGTGATGCAGGAAAATTTTAATTCCTTCTTGAAACTCATTGAAGCTCTTTACCGTCCAATATTCTTCGTTTCCACGGAGAGGTATTTACTTTTCTCCAGAAATAAATGCATCTCCGCATAAATACTCTACATTGCCTTTCATCGTAATGTGATGCACAAAAATTTTAATTCCCTCTTGAAACTCATTGAAGCTCTTTACCGTCCAATCTTCTTCATTTCCACGGAGATGTATTTACTTTTGTCCAGAAATAAATGCATCTCCGCATAAATACTTGACATTGCCTTCCATCGGAATGTGATACCGGGAAATTTAAATTCCTTCTTGAAACTCATTGAAGCTCTTTACCGTCCAATCTTCTTTGTTTCCACGGAGAGGTATTTACTTTTGTCCAGAAATAAATGCATCTCCGCATAAATACTTGACTTTGCTTCCATCAGAATGTGGTGCACAAAAATTTTAATTCCCTCTTGAAACTCATTGAAGCTCTTTACCGTCCAATCTGCTTCATTTCCACGGAGATGTATTTATTATTGTCCAGAAATAAATGCATCTGCGCATAAATACTTGACATTGCCTTCCATCGGATTGAGATGCAGGAAAATAAAATTCCTTCTTGAAACTCATTGAAGCTCTTTATCGTCCAATGTTCTTCGTTTCCACGGAGAGGTATTTACTTTTGTCCAGAAATAAATGCATCTCCGCATAAATACTTGACATTGCCTTTCATCGGAATGTGATGCACAAAAATTTTAATTCCCTCTTGAAACTCATTGAAGCTCTTTACCGTCCAATCTTCTTTATTTCCACGGAGGTGTATTTAGTTTTGTCCAGAAATAAATGCATCTCCGCATAAATACCTGACATTACCTTCCATAGGAATGTGATGCAGGAAAATTTAAATTCCCTCTTGAAACTCATTGAAGCTCTTTTCCGTCCAATTGTCTTCGTTTCCACGGAGATTAATTTACTTTTGTCTAGAAATAAATGCATCTCCGTATAAATAATTGAGATTACCTTCCATCGGATTGAGATGCCGGAAAATGAAATTCCTTCTTGAAACTCATTAAAGCTCTTTATCTTCCAATGTTCTTCGTTTCCACGAAGAGGTATTTACATTTCTCCAGAAATAAATGCATCTCCGCATAAATATTTGACATTGCCTTCCATCGGAATGTGATGCAGGAAAATTTAAATTACTTTTTGAAAATTATTGAAGCTCTTTACCTTCCAATATTCTTCGTTTCTACGGAGAGGTATTTACTTTTGTCCAGAAATAAATGCATTTCCGCATAAATACTAGACATTGCCTTCCATCAGAATGTGGTGCAGGGAAATATAAGTTCCGTCTTGAAACTCATTGAAGCTCTTTAGAGTTCAACCTTCTTCGTTTCCATGGAGAGGTATTTACTTTTCTCCAGAAATAAATGCATCTCCGCATAAATACTCTACATTGCCTTTCATCGTAATGTGATGCACAAAAATTTTAATTCCCTCTTGAAACTCATTGAAGCTCTTTACCGTCCAATCTTCTTCATTTCCACGGAGATGTATTTACTTTTGTCCAGAAATAAATGCATCTCCGCATAAATACTTGACATTGCCTTCCATCGGAATGTGATACCGGGAAATTTAAATTCCTTCTTGAAACTCATTGAAGCTCTTTACCGTCCAATCTTCTTTGTTTCCACGGAGAGGTATTTACTTTTGTCCAGAAATAAATGCATCTCCACATAAATACTTGACTTTGCTTCCATCAGAATGTGGTGCACAAAAATTTTAATTCCCTCTTGAAACTCATTGAAGCTCTTTACCGTCCAATCTGCTTCATTTCCACGGAGATGTATTTATTATTGTCCAGAAATAAATGCATCTGCGCATAAATACTTGACATTGCCTTCCATCGGATTGAGATGCAGGAAAATAAAATTCCTTCTTGAAACTCATTGAAGCTCTTTATCGTCCAATGTTCTTCGTTTCCACGGAGAGGTATTTACTTTTGTCCAGAAATAAATGCATCTCCGCATAAATACTTGACATTGCCTTTCATCGGAATGTGATGCACAAAAATTTTAATTCCCTCTTGAAACTCATTGAAGCTCTTTACCGTCCAATCTTCTTTATTTCCACGGAGGTGTATTTAGTTTTGTCCAGAAATAAATGCATCTCCGCATAAATACTTGACATTGCCTTCCATCGGATTGAGATGCAGGAAAATAACATTCCTTCTTGAAACTCATTGAAGCTCTTTATCGTCCAATGTTCTTCGTTTCCACGGAGATGTATTTACTTTTGTCCAGAAATAAATGCATCTCCGTATAAATACTTGACATTGCCTTCCACCGGTATATGATGCAGGAAAATTTTAATTTCTTCTTGAAACTCATTGAAGCTCTTTACCGTCCAATATTCTTCGTTTCCACGGAGAGGTATTTACTTTTGTCCAGAAATAAATGCATCTCCGCATAAATACTTGACATTGCCTTTCATCGTAATGTGATGCACAAAAATTTTAATTCCCTCTTGAAACAGATTGAAGCTCTTTACCGTCCAATCTTCTTCATTTCCACGGAGATGTATTTACTTTTGTCCAGAAATAAATGCATCTCCGCATAAATACTTGACATTGCCTTCCATCGGATTGAGATGCAGGAAAATAAAATTCCTTCTTGAAACTCATTGAAGCTCTTTATCGTCCAATGTTCTTCGTTTCAACGGAGATGTATTTACTTTTGTCCAGAAATAAATGCATCTCCGTATAAATACTTGACATTGCCTTCCACCGGCATGTGATGCAGGAAAATTTTAATTCCTTTTTGAAACTCATTGAAGCTCTTTACCGTCCAATATTCTTCGTTTCCACGGAGAGGTATTTACTTTTATCCAGAAATAAATGCATCTCCGCATAAATACTTGACTTTGCCTTCCATCAGAATGTGGTGCAGGGAAATATAAGTTCCTTCTTGAAACTCATTGAAGCTCTTTAGAGTTCAACCTTCTTCGTTTCCACGGAGAGGTATTTACTTTTGTCCAGAAATAAATGCATCTCCGCATAAATACTTGACATTGCCTTTCATCGGAATGTGATGCACAAAAATTTTAATTCCTTCTTGAAACTCATTGAAGCTCTTTACCGTCCAATATTCTTCGTTTCCACGGAGAGGTATTTACTTTTATCCAGAAATAAATGCGTCTCCGCATAAATACTTGACTTTGCCTTCCATGAGAATGTGGTGCAGGGAAATATAAGTTCCTTCTTGAAACTCATTGAAGCTCTTTACCGTCCAATCGTCTTCATTTCCACGGAGAGGTATTTACTTCTGTCCAGAAATAAATGCATCTCCGCATAAATACTTGACATTGCTTTTCATCGGAATGTGATGCACAAAAATTTTAATTCCCTCTTGAAACTCATTGAAGCTCTTTACCGTCCAATCTTCTTTATTTCCACGGAGATGTATTTACTATTGTCCAGAAATAAATGCATCTCCGCATAAATACTTGACATTGCCTTTCATCGGAATGTGATGCACAAAAATTTTAATTTCCTCTTGAAACTCATTGAAGCTCTTTACCGTCCAATCGTCTTCGTTTCCACGGAGATGAATTTACTTTTGTCCAGAAACAAATGCATCTCCGCATAAATACTTGAGATTGCCTTCCATCGGAATGTGATACAGGAAAATTTAAATTCCTTCTTGAAACTCATTGAAGCTCTTTGCCGTCCAATTTTCTTTGTTTCCACGGAGAGGTATTTAAATTTGTCCAGAAATAAATGCATCTCCGCATAAATACTTGACTTTGCCTTCCATCAGAATGTGGTGCAGGGAAATATAAGTTCCTTCTTGAAACTCATTGAAGTTCTTTAGAGTTCAACCTTCTTCGTTTCCACGGAGGGGTATTTACTTTTGTCCAGAAATAAATTCATCTCCGCATAAATACTTGACATTGCCTTTCATCGGAATGTGATGCACAAAAATTTTAATTCCCTCTTGAAACTCATTGAAGCTCTTTACCGTCCAATCTTCTTCATTTCCACGGAGATGTATTTACTATTGTCCAGAAATAAATGCATCTCCGCATAAATATTTGACATTGCCTTCAATCGGAATGTGATGCAGGAAAATTTAAATTACTTCTTGAAACTCATAGAAGCTCTTTTGTGTCCAATCTTCTTTGTTTCCACGGAGATGTATTTACTTATGTCCAGAATTAATTGCATTTTCGCATAAATACTTGACTTTGCCTTTCATCGGAATATGGTGCAGGGAAATATAAGTTCCTTCTTGAAACTCATTGAAGCTCTTTAGAGTCCAATCTTCTTTGTTTCCACGGAGATGTATTTACTTTTGTCTAGAAATAAATGCATCTCCGCATAAATACTTGACATTGCCTTTCATCGGATTGAGATGCAAGAAAATGAAATTCCTTCTTGAAACTCATTGAAGCTCTTTTTCGTCCAATATTCTTCGTTTCCACGGATATGTATTTACTTTTTTCCAGAAATAAATGCATCTCCGCATAAATAATTGACATTGCCTTTCATCGGAATGTGATGCACAAAAATTTTAATTCCCTCTTGAAACTCATTGAAGCTCTTTACCGTCCAATCTGCTTCATTTCCACGGAGATGTATTTACTTATGTCCAGAATTAATTGCATTTTCGCATAAATACTTGACTTTGCCTTTCATCGGAATATGGTGCAGGGAAATATAAGTTCCTTCTTGAAACTCATTGAAGCTCTTTAGAGTCCAATCTTCTTTGTTTCCACGGAGATGTATTTACTTTTGTCTAGAAATAAATGCATCTCCGCATAAATACTTGACATTGCCTTCCACCGGTATGTGATGCACAAAAATTTTAATTCCTTCTTGAAACTCATTGAAGCTCTTTTCCGTCCAATCGTCTTCGTTTCCACGGAGTTGAATTTACTTTTGTCCAGAAATAAATGCATCTCTGCATAAATACTTGATATTGCCTTCCATCGGAATGTGATGCAGGAAAATTTAAATTCCTTCTCGAATGTCATTGTAGCTCTTTAGAGACCAATCTTTTCCGTTTCCACGTAGAGGTATTTACTTTTGTTTAGAAATAAATGCATCTCCGCATAAATACTTGACATTGCCTTCCATCGGAATGTGGTGCAGGGAAATATAAATTCCCTCTTGAAACTCATTGAAGCTCTTTACCGTCCAATCTTCTTCGTTTCCACGGAGATGTATTTACTTTTGTCCAGAAATAAATGCATCTCCGCATAAATACTTGACATTGCCTTTCATCGGAATGTGATGCACAAAAATTCAGATTTTTTAAAAAATCATTTTTTAAAATCGGGTATAATAGTTATAATAATAAACATTAACGTGTTGTTTTTGGTGAAGAGGGAGAGGGAGGAGAGAAAGGGTTCTTTTTCATGTATTTACTTTCGAAAAATTTATCTTTATAAATAGCAAGCTGAAACTATATGCTTGCATTCTCGTAGAATGATTTAACTCATACAATGCATTACATACTACATATATTGTAAAGCTTTCCAGACGCTTATCACTTGAGTTCTGTTGAATAGATTTTGATGAGACTGGCACTGTTAGTTAGATAATGTTTCATGTAACGTTTTAGTATGCAACATATTTTTCTACTTCCTTAGTTATAGAATTTTGGGAGAAAGTTGTATAATGAGGTGACTCCAATTATGAAAGATTAGCCTTTTTAACACTTTCCAACCTACTTGAAAAGTGTTTATGACTTCGGTTTGTCTGGCCGTCTGTCCATGCTCTAACTCCCGTAAATATGCTCGGATTGCCCTGCAATTTTTATATGTTATAATCGTTATCTATAGCATGTTCCCTATTTCAACGGAAGTGTATAGCACTTATAGTTTTTTTACAGGGACACTCAAAAGAATTCCGTTACATTGCGGTCTATGGGGAAAAATCATTTGCGGTTTATTTAAATAATGTTTCACTATTTTAAACGCATTGAAATTTATATATATCACTAAGGTGCATTAGAAGAAGCTTAATATGGAATAGGGTGTGCATAGCACTTATACTTACTTTACAGGGACAGTCAAAAGAATTCCGTTACATTACGTCTATGGAGAAAAATCGTCTGCGGTTTATTTAAATAATGTTTCCCTATTTTAAACGCATTGAAATTTATATAAGGTTCATTACAAGAGACTTACTACAGAATATTGTGTGTATAGCAGTCATCGTTCATTTACAGGGACACACAAAAGAATTCTCTACTGTGTGTTAACAATAATTCCTGGAAGTGCGTTTTAAGTTACTGAAAGCGATTTTAATTTTAAATTGCTTTTTGTATATTACGTGGTGTGTATAAATTCTGTAGATCCTATACAGGGAAGCACAAAAGTTCGGGAACACATTTCCGTATTATTTAACTCCAGACGGAGAATTTTAAACTGTGCTACGTGTTTCCTAACTGAACTAAAATTTAGCATCCTATGTAGTATATATACAAATCTATAGATCCTATACAGGGCTGAATAAAAGTATTCGGATTACTTAGATGTTATCTTTTAGCTTATTAAAGAGTATGATTCGTAAAATTATTTTGGAAGCGTTGGAAAGTGTTACATAATCTATGCTTGACGCATGATTTTTCGTTCTTGTTAAAAGATTCTACTGGGTGGATTTTGATGGAACTTGCAATGTTAGTTAGATAATATTTCAGTGAAGGTTTTCGTACATAACACATCGTTCTAGATATCTACGAGGTGTATTCGAAAAGTAAGTACTGTTTTGAAAAAAAAAAACTAGAAAACATTATTTTTTCAAGCCAATTTTATTTTTATATGAAAGAGCATACCTTAAACTATTTTCTTCATATTTTCCACCAATGTTCAAACACTTGTCGTAGCGGGTGATCAGCTTATCTATACCTTCTTCGCATAAACTTCCCGCCAGTGACGACAGCCAACACTCCAAACAGTTCGTGAAATTTGCGGAAATTCGTCTGAAAGCCTTGTCATTGTGAAACGTCTGTTCCCATGGATTTTTTCATCATGTTTCCTTATGAGATCATCGTTGACAACAGAAGGCCGACCACTCTGAGCTTCATCGTGGACATTTGTTCGACCTTCATTAAACTTTCTAACCCACTTTCTCACCATTCCATCAGTCATCGCGTTTTCACCGTAAACATCTTTAACTTGACGATAAATTTCGGCCGGTTTCACATTCCTTGCGTTCAAAAATCGAATAACAGCACGGATCTCACAGTTAGAGGGATCAGTAATTGTTTTAAACATTTTAAATGTGCACAGCAAACTGAAAACACGCAGCGAAAATGGCGTCAGTTGAGAGCCAGTGAACAAGGAAAACTAGCGCGCATTCCCGGAATGCCCACCGCAGCGCTGCGGCGGCGCTAGAATGAAACGATACTTACTTTCCGAATGCGCCTCGTAATTTAATTTTCAGCCGAGCTGAAATTACGCTGGAGATTAATGAATATAAAAAAGGATGTGAATTTTCTCTTACTACACAGCGTACAACCAACAGAGTGAAAATATGTCCAGACAGGGAATCGGACCCGGAACCCTTGGCTGCAAAGTTGTAGCCTTGCCATATAAGAGTGAGAAAATGCTAGACTGGAAGCCGTCCGAATAGCTTAAAATGGTAGAAAATCGATGTGTAATACCAAGGTATCCGGGTTCGATCCCCGGTCTGGATTTTCTTTCACTCTGTTTGTTGCACGCTGTGTGTTAAATGTAAATTCACATCCTTTGTATACATATCCTTCTATGTTGCTTAATTATAGAATTATGGCGGAAAGTTTTGTAACTGGTGAATCCGATAATGAAAGATTAGCCTTTTTAAGTATTTCTGCTGAATGGATTTTGGTGGGACTTGAACTGTTAGTTAGATCATTTTTTTCAAGGAAAGTTTTATTATGTAACATATCATTCTACGTTGCTTATTCATAGAATTAGTGAGAAAGATTATGAAAGATCAGATTTAAGAAAGAAAATTATTTTGGTCGGACTTCGATAAGGCTTGCATTGTTAGTGATAAATTTACACTCTATCGTTCTTTACCAAATCCTACAATAAATGATCAACTAAAAGAGTTGGTCCTTAATAGCCGAAATTTTTTCAGACACTTAATAGCGCAATCTGTAAACTTTATATAAACTATAATAGCGCAATCGCATTCGTATCTTTTTCAGCAATGCAAAAGGACATTCCAGATAAGGGTACATATTGCTTTAAAACACAAAGTCAAATTCACAGATAAATTTGTTTGATTTAAGGTTCGGTTGGTCAAACGGATCAGCGTAGCTGGCGAATACTGCTAGTACTCATCTAAAATAATATACTACGCAAAATATGTATATTTGTTAGGTTTTTGTAAATGATATATTCATCAGATTTCAGTAAACCTTATTGTTTGTCATTTGGGTAGCTACTTTTATATTGTTTAATCTTAAAAGTAATTTTCTTCCAAAATTATACATACATATATATGCATGTATATTCCTATATATATATATATATATGCATTTATATATATATATATGCCACGCAGCCTGTCTCCTGGGTTGGTTTGTTTGTTAATTTTGTAATTTATTTTGTTACTTCTGTTGATTTTGGTTCAGTTTTAGCTGGTTACGTTATAATGTTTCTTTCAATGAGTTATTTTCTTTTAAATATTTTATTCTGTTCTGGTTTATATATCTATATTTTTTATTTTATGGTTTAAATTATGTGGTACATTTTTAGTTTAATTTGGAACTTTTTAACTATATTATATATATGTGTGTGTGTTGTCTGGATCCGAAAAGATTGAAAGAATTTAAATGGGGAAGAAATTTTCATGTGTAAATTTTGGAAGTATTTGTCTTTAGGAATATCACTGTATAGCTTAATACTATTTCAGCTTGTTATAATTAATACACGGCATGACATCAGACATTTTATCATACATCACGATATCACATTTAATTATTCATAATCACAATATAATATAATACAAATGATGTACATAACTTGATTTAAAAAAATTATTTTATACATTTTCTTAAAAAAAAACGATTTAGGTACGTGACTATTTAAAATGTAATGAAAGTATACAGTAATGCATTAGTATTGCTTACAAATATACTTTAAACGCAGGACTTTTATTTCAATGTACTTACATACTGTAGATAACTAAAATAACGCTTACCCCTTTTGATGCACAATTGTAAACTTTAAAAAGTACATGTCCCAAGACATACCTTGTAAACTTAACTAGTATAAAATGTGCCTCTGCACCTTCGTTTTTCTTTAACAGAAATCACTTAACCTCCGATATGCAACTGACGCTCGCAACGCAAAATTATTTATTGTTAGAAGAAATTCTATCCTATTGTTGAATATAACAAGATTTTTCATTGTTACACATTGATTACTCATTGTTACACCAAGTAAACAGTCATTTTCAGAAGAAACGTATCCTATTGTTGAATATAATGCTATTGTTATTTTAATCACATTTAAACCTAACTAACAGACATTGTTAAATTTTCTTTTTAGGCTCATTCTTTTTAAATCAGGTTTATCACATAAATACTAAATAAAACATACATAATTACATAAATATTAAGTTTTTACTTTTAAAAGTAAAAATAAAAAAGCACTTTAAAAGTATTTTCTTAAAATTCTCTTAGTACTTAAAAGTACCTTCTTAAAAAGTCCTTAAGTAATTGAATTACTGTTTAGCAAGTACTTTTTTTTACTTTTGTCTTTGTTTGTTTCAGTTTTTGCTGTGGTTGTTATTGTTTTTTAATTTATTTTGGAAAAATTAATTAAATTGTTGATTTTAAATATTTTCCTAAACTTTTAATAAATATACAACCATTTTTCGATAGATAACTGCTCTCGTTTTCTCGCTACATTTGTAACCCACACCACATTGTGGCCAACATCTGTACTGTCTGATGCCAAGCTTGGCGACATATCCCATTATAGAACATTAGAATATCTATACACTGTAGATAACTAAAATAATCAAAAAACACTTACCCCCCTCTTGACGAACAGTTGAACGTTTGAAAAGTACATACCCCAAGTTGTAACATGTAAACTAAACTAACATAAAATTTCTCCCGGCAGCTTCTTTCCTTACCAGAGACACCTCATACTTGATCTCCGCTATGCAACTGACGATCTTGAGGCAAATTCTTTGTGAGAAGAAATGTATCCGATTGTTGAATATAACACGATTGTTGTATTACTCAATATTACATAAAACAAACAATCATTGTTAGAAAAAACGCATCCTATCGTTTGATATAATGTAATTGTTATTTTAATTTACTGTTACACCGAACAAATAGTCATTGTTAAATTGTCGTTTTAGAATTTTTTTCTCTGATCAATGGTTTAGGCGTGAGAGGGCCCCAAAAATGGGTATTAAAAACAAAATCTGTAAAAAACGGGAATTACGGAACTGAACGTCGATGTAACATGGAAACTAACCATTTAACGCAAACTTTTAACCACTAATGGTACTAAATATTATATGATTTTATTTTATGCATTTGAGGTAAAGGAAAAGTGCGTATCTAGCGCCAGGGAAAGGTGGGAGCAGTGGAGCAGCCCCATCTCCTCTCATGAGTTGAGGGTGCTCCTACTCAGAAGAGCTCGTACTCAAAGAGGAGGTAAAATTGGGAGGGGTTAAAAAACAAAAAAACTGTAAGAAACGGGAATAACGGCCCTGTACGTCGATGTAACATGAAAATTAACCACTTTAAGCAAACGTTGACTAATAATGATACTAAAAACATTGTGATTGACTACATTTTACAATTAAGTTGCCTTATAATAAATGCAACTCATTATGAATTATTATTTAATTATAAATAATTATGTACATTAGTAACAAACATTAGTAAGTATATTTACATAAAGTAAAAAAGGAAAAATCTTATTTCCGCATTATTTTATTTGAAGGCCCCTGCTGTTCATCGGCATCTACAACATAGAAAATAGACGTATACAATTAGTGGTTTTTTTTTATTTACTACCAATATTATAGAATAAATGTGTAAATATTTCATACCTTGTGGCATGGCTTGTTCCTCCTCCATTGGGTCCACGGATTCAATGGGTGGGCAATCCATCTCCACCTCGGTTTCAAGGTATAACTCGTTTTCCTTGTCTTGATTCACCATTGAGATCTTGTTGCAGTTCCCTTCGCAGTTGAGACACGTGTTGGAACAACAAAGACCTGCCTTCTTGCACTCACAATTTTGTTGGCAGTTCTGTTTGCACTTACAGGATACAAGCTTCAACAAAGTAGGGGAAGCAGGGGGTAGTACAGTAAGTACAGGCTCAAGGCTAATATTTGTTTCCTTCATCCCCACTCCTCAGCATTTTGTTCAACTTGCAGCCATTGCTGCACCAGGTGATATACTCTTAAAGAGTGCTGTCGTGCTGCAGTTGCAGATGGCGGTAAAGCAGCAATATCATAACTGTATTTAAAGGCTGAGTTGTTGTACGAAGTATATTTTAGGTGGTTCAGAGAAGGCGCATTCGTCCAACTAAAGCCATACAGCGAGACAAGTAAACGTTCTCCAGCAGTTGCAATCATCTCCTGAGTTGTGCTCGAGTCTTTGAATACTTTAACAACGTCAGTAACATCTGGATTTTTCACAAGATTTTAAGGAGCATCATTTTTCCTTGCATAAACGGTTTTGTACTACCCCTGCTTTGTTGAAGCTTTATCCTGTAAGTGCAAACAGAACTGCCAACAAAATTGTGAGTGCAAAAAGGCAGGATTTTGTTTTTCCAACATGTGTCTCAACTGCGAAGGGAACTGCAACAAAATCTCAGTGGTGAATCAAGACGAGGAAAACGAGTTATACCTTGAAACCCACGTGGAGATGGATTGCCCACCCATTGAATCCGTGGACCCAATGGAAGATTGCATGGCCATATAAGGCAGGGGGTTTCCATCACCATCTCAGAATTTCTTTTTTTTTCTTGTGTTGTCTTGCCCAAGGAAAGGACAAATCTCAAACATTTTTGTTATATCTCTTTTATTTTTGGAGTTAGGGAAGGTCAAAGTTCTCTAGTCCAGGGACGTAGAAATAATTTTGTGTCATTTTTGCCACTTTATTTTCTTAACTGTAATTGGCTCTGATGTGATACAGAGAAAATTTTTGCACAATGTACTTAGAAATTGCCATACAAAATGAATTTAAGCTTAATATTTTTGAAGGTCCCCGGAGCCATTCGGTATGGTGCCCAAACACGGACCTGAACACTAATTTATGTAAGTTCAAAGCATTGGTGTAGCAGGCTCTGACCTCCTACATGAAAACTTTTTGCATGGAGTTGTAGCACTAACATAGTAGTTTCATATTATGAAAAAATATATTTTGAAGGTACCACCATTTTCAAGAAAAATCCAATAAAGTACACAGGTTTTGGTGGGGTAATTATGTGTTTGAAGCTCCTTTTTTTAAAATATAGCTATCAAATATTTAGTTAATTAATAAATAAGAATAAAACTACATATTTTGTAAATGTAGAAAAATATAAATGGCAACAGTGTTTACAAGAATAAAAATAATTATATAAATGTAACAAACTGAGTGGCAATGCTGTTAAGTGGTGGCCATTTTGAAATCTTTTGTTATGGTAACGTGGTTATTTTGGAGAGAAATACTGGCTTAGTGGATTTTGGAATAAAAAACTATGTGACATAAAACAGTTCTATTGTTAGGCTTAACAATTTTCAAACAAAAAAGGATTACCTTTGTAAACCTACAATCAGTATGAAACGTACTTCTAATTAGTGAAGGTAATTTTCAGTTACTCCTGGGGGTTATTTTCAATGGAAAGTTGCAATTTTTTTTTCTTTTTACATAATTGAGAAAAGTTTTAAATTGCATTATAAGTCCCAATTTACATTGGTACTTTTCGGTTAGCTGGGCGCCAGTTATATATATACATGTATACTCACACACACATATACAGGGTGAATCTAAACTCTTGGGAAAAACTTTAAGGGGTGATAGTACACATCAAGACAAACAATATTAAATAGAAAACTAAGGGTCCCAAATGTCTTCCGAAGAAGATAGCCGCCATTAATGTTTAATGACCAAAATTTCAAATAATTATAAAAAAACGGAAAAATTGGTCGATTCGTTTGCGGTTTTCGCTAAAACTATTCTTTATGTCAGTATTTTCTTAAAAATAAATTTTAAAGAAAAAGTTTTAAAAAATGTCGATAGAGGGCTCTTTAGACTTTGGAGTAACGGACAACTATTTTTTAACGTTATTTTTTGTATCTGATTAAATGCTTTCAAAAGCTTAGACTTAAACTTAAATTTTGAGCTCAAAATCTGATCGTTGAGAGTGGCTAAGTAGCGCAAACTGAACTGTGTTCAGGAGTTGAAATTTGAACCCCCCTGAACACAGTTCAGTTATTCCAGATCTTGGTGTCGTAGACCAGGCAGAAACTACTTCCCCCTACACGTAAAATAAACGATAGAGGGATGACAAAATTAAATAAAAAATTCATTTTAAAAATAAATTTTAAAGATAAAGTTTAAAAATTCGACTCCTACGAGGACCTGGTTGCGAGGATTGCCGTCGCAGCATGCGATATCCGGGAGATGCCCGGGGTATTCACTAATGTTCGCAACTACCTCCGCCGGCGGCGTGAGGCCTGCATTGTTGCTGGTGGGCACTCTTTCGAGCAGTTTTTGTGATTCCTCACGAACATCAAGCGTGTATCATTTTCTACGCGTCAACCTTCATTCATACTGCGCACTACATGCATACATCAAATTGTTTCTTTCTATTTTGCACGGAAAAATTTATCATGTCTGTTATGAATAAATTTTCTATTTAATTTTGTCATTACTCTATCGTTTATTTTACGACTAGGGGGTAGTAGTTTCTGCCTGGATTAATTTTAACACAATTATTCAAATTGGTAAAGAAATCATATGTGAGTTGTAATTTTCCAACTGCACGAAAAATATCCTGGCCAAGATTCGAACCTGCGATCTCTTGGCTGAAGCGCTTTTGAAAGCATTTAATTAGATACAAAAAATAACGGTAAAAAATAGTTTTTCGTTATTCCAAAGTCTAAAGCGCCCTCTATCGGCATTTTTTAAACTTTATCTTTAAAATTTATTTTTAAGAAAATACTGACATAAAGAATAGTTTTAACGAAAACTGCAAACGAATCAACCAATTTTTTCGTTTTTTATAATCATTTGAAATTTTGGACCCTAAACTTTAATGGCGCCTATCTCCTTCGGAAGACGTTTGGGACCCTTAGTTTCCTATTTAATATTGTTTGTCTTGATGTGTACTATCACCCCTTAAAATTTTGCCCAAGAGTTTAGATTCACCCTGTATATATACATATATCTACACATACACTGGTGTGCAAAAATTAAGAACGAGAGGTTTTTTCGAAATAAACGTCGCGCAAAATATTTCCACATCGACCAAAATCATACCATAAGATCTTCAAGATGTGAAAATATGGGACAAGTGATAAAACCATCTAAACAAAGAATCCAAAGGATATGAAAGCATTTTATTGGACAGGTCACTTGGAGCACAAATGCAGAGAAGACAGAAACGTTCATCTTACAAGCACATGGCAGGAATAATTCAGTCTCTAATAGGGGATACGGTCATCCCTGACTGCGATGCAGGATTTGCAACGTCTGCGTCTGTCCATGCTGAGGACAAGGTTGTCTAGTAGCTCTTGAAGAATAGAGCCTCATTCCTCTTGTTACGCCAATTTCAGCTCCAGAATCGTTGCTGGCGCCTGATCACGTGATGCCAAGCGTCTCCCGAGAAGGTCCCACACGTGTTCTATGTGATTAAGGTCCGGGGACTTTGCAATCCAATTCATGCGTTGAATATCTTCACTCTCCAGGAGCTCTTCGACAGCCGGTGTACAATGAGGGGGAGCGTTGTCGCCCATGAAGAGAAAGTCCGGACCCACAGCACGTATAAAAAGACGCACGTGAGGCAAGAGAATCTCGGCGCAGTAGCGGGAACCAGAGACTGAACCTCCTTGGAAAACGTGGAGGTCCGTACGGCTACCAAGCATGATACTACCCTAAACAAGAACTCCGGCACCTCCAAAACGGTCTCTTTCGATGATGTTGGAGGGGTCAATAAGTGTTCCCTGCTCTCTCCAGATGTGTATACGTCCAGAATAGCTCGTCATACTAAATCGGCTCTCATCCGTAAAGAGTACTCGACCCCATTACTGTTGTGTCCAATTCTTATGTTCCTGACACCACAGAAACCTGCGTCTCCTATGAGCAGGCATTAGTGGTACACACTGTACTGGTCGTCGTGCATACAGTCTACCTTTGTGCAGCCTCCTAGCCATGGTAAAACGTGATATTCGACGACCAGTAGTCTGCTCCATCAGCCTTGGGATTTCTCCAGTTGTCTGACAACTGTATCTTTTCGCCTGTAGGACAATATAACGGTCCTCCACTGTTGTTGTTGCGCGTGGGCGACCACTGCTGAATGTTCGGACAGATGCTCCCTTCGTTTGAAATGCATTTCAGACTCGTGAAAAGATGCTATGAGCGATACCGAACTCTTGTGCCACACTACGACCTTCTTCCAACTTCCCAATGATTCAACCTTGTGTAAGGTCATCCAGATGACATCTTCTGGATTGCCTCTTGGCCATATCACACAATAATAGCAAAAAAAAAGTCACTGAAATCACATTACACAGTGCAATAGATTTTGCCAAATTTCTGAACGGTCACCGCCTCTGTGCTTTTATCCCCTTAGTACGTCCTCCTTTTACACAATATTCCATATATGGGCATGTCCTGCTGCATTTGTTTCAGGTCTATCCCCTGATTGGTCTTTCATTTAGTTCTGTTGCTTTTTTTGGCTTTTATACTAATTTATCAGCTCCGTCATTAATTTTTGCACACCAGTGTGTCTGTAAATATATACACATATATGTATGAATATATATATATATATATATATATATATAACCATAAATGAAACATTATCATAACACCAACTGATACAATGAAATAATAATTAAGTATGTAAAAATTAGATGACAATGAAAGATTCCCCAGCACACTAACTATGGAAACATAAACATATTAAAAGAATAAGAAATTAAATTAAAAATTGAATAAATGGAATTAAATGAATGAAATGAAATGAAATTTGTGGAATTTAGACAGAATTATCAAGTCCCAAATGCCTAAATACCACAAATAAAATGAAATGAGATGTTTCATCATCATATTAGCCATACATTGCTAAAGAATATGATTTTGGAACTACATCTCATAAACAATGAAGCAAACCTGTGATAAAATAAAAAATAAAATACAATATTAAAAAGGAAAGAAGCCAAACTTAAAATATAGAGAGAAATCATTAAAAAGAGTCAGAAAGTATAAAATCCATAATTATTAAAAAAGATACCTGTGCTCCAGAAGAACCAGCATGAAACACAACATAACTAGGGAATGAATTGCAAAAAAAAAAATCATTACATGTTGCTAATTTTAGAAATATAAAATGCTTTACAATGTTGCCATACATAATATTAGAATAATATGAAAATTGCAAAGCAAATAGGAACATTAGTGCTGCCATCTATTGGTAAAAGTGAATATAATCTGATTATAAAGCATTGGATGGAAATTAATATTTAATAATATAAACCAAATTACTATCTTAAATGATAGCAATTAGTTAAATAATAAATAAATTAAATTAACTAATAAATAGAATATCAAATTACAATAAAGTAAAGGATGTATTAATGAATAATTCTATGTTAAAAATAAGTAGTAAGATGGAAAAATTAATAATTAAAGCAACATAAAAATATGTACCATTAAATGACATAAACGATTAAATAACTCTGCAAAAATGCAACAACACATATATTAAATTAAAATAAAATACTAAATATTTGAATTAAGATACAAAGAATTTAAATTAATATTAATTAAATATTGAAATGAATTAGTGACAAAATGTCCCAGGGATGTCAGGGGAATATCCCAAGTAGGTAGGTACTTTATTGGATTTTCTTGAAAATGGTGGTACCTTCAAAATATATTTTTTCATAATATGAATCTACTATGTTGATGCTACAACTCCATGCAAAAAGTTTTCATGTAGGAGGTCAGAGCCTGCTACACCAATGCTTTGAAGTTACATAAATTAGCGTTCAGGTCCGTGTTTGGGCCCCCATACCGAATGGCTCCGTGAACATTAAAAAAATATTAAGTTTAAATTCATTTTGTATGGAAATGTCTAAGTAGATTGTGCAAAAATTTTCTCTGTATCACATCAGAACCTAGATTTAAAGCATTCTTAAAAACCGATTTTGTACGAAATTAGGGGTATTTTGGGGGGTCCTGTATGGGGGCTCTGACCATCTTCAAATGAATTTTCAATTTGAGATGTTAATGTTCAAGTTATATTATCAGTTACAGAACGAAAAATCTCTGAAGCGCATCAGAGCCAGTTACAGTTGGGAGAATAAAGTGGCAAAAATGACACAAAATTATTTCTACGCCCCAGGTTTAGGGAAATTTGACCTCTCCTAACTCCAAAACTAAAAAAGATATAACAAAAATGTTTGAGATTTGTTCTTTCCTTGTTAAAAAGTGCTTTCTTAAAACTCTCTTAGCACTTAAATGTACCTTTTTAAAAAGTAAAAAACCACTTAAGTAACAAAAATTCTTGGTACTTTTTTATGTATAGCATTTTTTTCTAACCAGTGACAGCTTTTCATGATCAATTGCTGAAAGTTCGTTTTTAACTTGTTATACGTTTTTCAGCTAAATTAAATTTTAGTGTACTATGTTGTGTGTGTAAAATATAAATAAATTCATATACAAGGCTGCATACAAATATTTGGATACATTGCCATTTATTGAAGGTATTTGAAGGAAGTGTACTTTTAATTGCGTTATGCATTTCCAATCTGAGTTGAATTTCAATATACTATGCTGTGTGTATAACAATCACCAGATTATATATAAGGCTGCTCAAAAGAATTCGAATACATTACCACCCATGGGCGGTAATTGCTGAATGTAGGTTTTCAACAATGTTATGAATTTTCTCAATTGTTTTATGAGACAAGAACCGGTATTTTCAGCATGATATGGCCGTTGGTGTAGCTAGATGATCTTAAGCCGAAGGGTAGGCCTCCCCGCCAGGTTTGACCTTGACCTTCTTTTATCAGACATTTCCTTTAACGGTATCAAAAGATCAAATTTCGTAACAATATCCTGGTAATGTTGAAAAGCGTTTTATAATGCATGCATGAATCATGATCTTTCATTCTTGCTTTTTGGTGGTTTCGACTTTTGCAGAAAACTATTTAATTCATCCAAAAAGTGGGAATTCATTTGTAGTCTCTGTGGAAGACATGATGCATTTAGAAAATCCAATAAACTATCTGGGGAAACACGTTGCATTAAGGGATGTCGGTAGGGCTGTTACTGACAATGTTAAATCGTGAATTTTTTATGTACTCCAAACATATTTGAATTGGATACATACATTTTTTGACTGAAATTAGTTTTTTACAATAACTTCTCTGGATTGTTTTTTTAAATATGCACAATGGAAGTCATTTCTAAATACAGAAAAGTTCAATTTTTCAAGTTACAAAAAAATGTGAAAACCTAACTTTTATAAAATAAAAATGCAAAAATCTCATTTTGTTGTATACTTATGTTAAGGAAAAATATATCACCTCAAAAAATTTCCTTTGCCAAAAAACAGTAGTTTCTGTGATAAGGTACGTGAAATAGAAACAAATCGCATTTTGAGAAAAACATAATATTAGCAAAAAATCATACTTTTTTTAATTCAACAGCACCATATGCTAAATGTTCTTCTATTTTGAAGATTACTTTCTTCTTTCTTTCTTTAATTCTTTTTTGTATTCTTGCAGCTTTTGTTTGCAGGGAATGTACATATTTTGCTTTCAACACCTTTGCTCTGTCGAGACGTTTCATAGTAGCTGTTGTGTATTCCCCAGGACCTATGCCTAATTTTACCAGTATTTCAAGCTTTGGTTATAGCCCTTGTTGAAAGATACAACTGCATCATAAGTACCAAATAATGATGTTTCTAATTGTACAAATGTCTTTTTGGTCATACAAGACCATGCTACATTGTTCAGACTTTCTTTAGAATTTTGTGTATTCTCATGCACACATATTTTCAGCAGTTCAGGATGTGGCAAATCTTTGAATACAGGCCTCTTTGTTTCCATCACAGCCTCAGAGAGACTGTTTTCATGAATGTAATTTTTTGCAGAAGCTTTAAGTTGATTGAATCCACACCGCGATTCTTTCCCAGATTGGAAAGTTTTCAAACTTCTAAATCGTATAGGGTGGTAAAATTGACATCAATTTTTAAAGGGCATCAATCAAACATAAAAATCTGAAAAGTGGCACTGACATAAAATATAGCCCATGTTGGAGAAGTGATTTTCACCATCAATTTACCACCATCACTTTTGAAAAGGGTTCGGTAGTTCCAGATATTCCATAGAAATTGTAATTTAGATAGTTTTTCGAACGCTTTTCGCTCATTTCACCCTTTTAAATTTCGAATTTTTTTTTATTTTGTTCTTAGAGAGCATTTACATGTTATAAGTAACTACAATGCCAAATTTCAAATTTTTAACTCCTTCAGTATAAAAAAGAATCGCAATTTTAGTACATTTTTCCATCCTGAGCCCTCTTGGGGTTAGTGGCACCAACATAAAATATAGCCTATGTTGGAGCAGGGATTGTCACCATCAATTTGCTTCAATCACTTTTAAATTGGTTCGGTAATTCCAGAGATTCCATAGAAATTGTAATTTAGAATGTTTTTAGAACGCTTTTCGCTCATTTCACCGTTTTAAATTTCGAATTTTTTTTTATTTTGTTCTTAGAGAGCATTTACATGTTATAAGTAACTACAATGCCAAATTTCTAATTTCTAATTTCTAGCTCCTTCAGTATAAAAAAATCGCAATTTTAGAACGTTTTTCTCTCCTGCATCCCCCTGGGGTTAGTGGCACTGACATAAAATATAGTCTATGTTGGAGCAGGGGTTGTCACCATCAATTTGCCACAATCACTTTCGAAATCGGTTCGGTAGTTCCAGAGATTACCCCCTACAAACAAACAAACAAACAAAAAAACAATCTTTACTCCTTTATAATATTAAGTATAGATAGACTAAGAATTAAGTAAATATTGTATTATATATTTTTTTATTTATTTAAATGCATATATAACATTAATTAAGTGTATTTACTCATAGTAAGTCAACAAAAATGGTTGTAACTTTAAAACACATAAAAATTAATTTTGGACAGGATTTTGCGTCAAATACTCTACTGTACGTCGATTAGAAGAAGGTTTCAGATTTAAGAGCATTCGTTTGTCGGTACTTCTGAAATTGCGCCTGGAGGGGAGTCGCCATAAAGGGGGAAAGAGGCCTTCGGAAAAACAACCCTATTTTGATTTTTTTCTCAAAGGTTTAACAAAGAAATTTTTTGAAATGATTGCGGCATTTGAGACGCAAGAGTATATCTTTCCAAATATGTCTTCCAATTTTAACTGTACCGAACGCTTTAGCCTGTTTAGGTTGAAACAAAACTGCTGTATAACACACACCAAAAAAGAAAAAAAAACACGTGTTTGGTTCTTTACTTCCTCCCGATTTGTAAATCGGGTTTTGAGCATGCACCAGCACTTTCGCCAGCTCGGAAAGAAAGAGATGAGTTTTTAATAAGTATATCGGCTAATTATAAAAAATAAATAAAACTTTAAGACTTAGGTGCATTAGGAATTGCCTTGGAATATCCTCAACCAAATTTTCAGATTTGTACGTCTGGTACATTTCGCTAGCCATCGCAGACACTCACACAGAGCGAAACTTTTTTTTTATTAGTATAGATGTAAAGTACTTTAAGGAGCCCAATCTAGGAAATTTCTTCATACTAAATTCTAGAATTTAAAAAAAAATCAGCCCATTAAAACTCAAATTTCAATATACAGGAAACTAAATAAATTTCTAAATAATTTAAAAATTCATGGCAAGTAAAGGAATGTTTTTTGTAAAAATACAGAACATTTTATGTTTATATTTATTGATTGTTTAGAAATGACCTACCGGAATTCCACAATGTGCCCTCGGGGCTACAAAAATGCTTCCCAGAAAAAATTCCGGAATTCAAAGGTGTATGTTATTTAGTTGAAGAAAAAATAATAGTTATACACTTTTCAGCAGAAGGTCAGGGAGTAGGATTGTTCGGTCCCGCCGTTACGGTCTTAGAGTTTCGGTTCCTATGCCATTTCGGTCCCTTGCCATTCGGTCTCCCCACCTTGTAACTCAGACTCTGATTGTTGTAGACCCACCAAAATTTATATGGTTCAACATCATGAGGGACCATTATCATTTTTTATCAATCACCTAAATTTTATAAAAAATATAAAAATTTAAACTCTTATAACTAATTACAAACTATCACAGGGTGCGGAAATTTTCTGTGAGTGCACAACGTGACATAATTTTGCAGAAGACAGTCACTGTTTTTAAACGAAGCCCTCTAAATTTTAGTATAGCGCGAATATAAGGGGACGATTACTCCAAACACTTATAGCCCGTATCCAAATAATAGTCGCAGTGCACACAAATTCCATATGGAAAACGTAAAACCGTAATCGTTTTAAGAGGAGAAAGAAAGGGGCTGTGGATTTTTTATAGAAGCCCCCCATATTTTGGTGTATTATAAATATAAGTTCCCAAAAAATTAAAATACTTATAACTCAAGCTGTAATTATCGTAGAACACTCATATTTTGTATAGTAAACGTAATCTTTATAAAGGGGGGACTTTGTTGGGGTTTTATACCATAGCCCTTAAATGTTAGTACAGCGTCAATTTAAATGTCCGATAACTACGAACATTTATAACTCGGATCCAAATTTTCACAGTCCACCCAAATTCCGTACGACGAAAATAATCGTTTTACAGGCGGGAGGACGACTCTGTAGATTTTTTATCGAAGCTCCCCATATTTTACTATCATAAATATAATGTCCTGACAAATTACACCACTTATAACTCGAGCTGTAATTATCGTAAAACACTCATATTTTGTATAGTAAACGTAATCTTTATAAAAGGGGTGACTTTTTGAGGGTGGTCTTTTTTTTGTTTTACAGTTTTCATCTGTACGTAGCCCCTAAATTTTAGTATAGCGTCAATATAAGTGTCCGATAATTACGAAAATTTATAAATCGGATCCAAACTGTCACAGCCCACGCAAATTTCGTACGGTGAACGTAATCGTTTTAAGGGCGAGGAACTCTGGGTATTTTTTTATAGAAGCTCTCCAGATTTTAGTGTATTATAAATATAAGGTCCCAACAAATTAAAACACTTATAGCTCGAGCTGTAATAGAGTACTCGTAGAGACTCGAGCTCGAGTAGAAAACTGATATTTTGTATGGTAAATGTAATCTTTATAAAGCAGGGATTTCGCTGGTGTTTTAATTTGCCGAAACCTTATATTTAAGATACACTAAAATATGGGGTGCTTCTATAAAAAATCCACAGTCTCCCCTCCGTAAAACGATTGGGCTTTACCACAAAATTTGTGTGGGCTGCGACAGTTTGAATCCAAGTTATAAATGCTTGTGGTTATCGGAATATCATATTGACTCTATACTAAAATTTTGTAGGCTACAGTAAAAAAAAAAAAAAAAATCCAACTAAGTCCCCCTGTTATAAAGATTACTTTTACCATACAAAATATGAGTGTTCTACGATAATTACAGCTCGAGTTAGAAGTGGTTCAATTTGTCAGGACGTTATATTTATGAGACACTAAAATATGGGGGGCTTCTATAAAAAAATCCACAGAGACCCTTCCCCTTAACAGTACCCCCTTACAGTTTTCATCTGTGCGGGCTGCGATGATTATTTGGTTACGAGCTATAAGTGTTTGCAATTATCAGCCTCTTATATTCGTGCTATACTAAAGTTTAGGGGGCTTCGGTTAAAAAAAGTGACACTGTCTTCTGTAAAATTATGTCACGTTGTTCACTCACACAAAATTTCAGCATGCTGTGACAATTTGTAATTAGTTATAAGAGCTTAAATTTAAGTTATTGTATCCATTTTTATAAAATTTAGAAGATTGATAAAAAATAGTTGAACATTAAATTTTTGTGGGCCTACAACAATCAGATTCCAAGTTATAGGGTGAAGGGACCGAAATAGCAAGAAAGGACAGAAATGGCTAGGGACCGAAACCAAGGACGAGACTAAAGTGTCGGGACCGAAGCGAAAACTCATGTACTCGAAGATGCTACGCATTCTTCGTCATATTTAAACACTTTTTTTAAATTGTGAAGCTAATAAGTTACTTTCAGCGATATTAGTGATGCGCTTTAACTTTTGTAAATATAATTGGGTTATGACGAAATTGATACATATTATTGAGTTTTATTAGGACATGTTCTTTGTTGAAAATGTAGTGTGTATAACTTAGTGTTCATTTATTAGGACATGTTCTTTGTTGAAAATGTAGTGTGTATAACTTAGTGTTCATTTACAAGAACAATAAAAGGAATTTGGATACATTATGTTCTATTTGGAAATAATTGTTTGGAGTATATTTTAATAATAACTACTTCAAACATTACGAAATTTATAGGCATTATTGATATTTAGTACAACATGTTTTCTAAAGAAAATGCTGTGGGTAGCATTTATCGTTCATTTACAGGGATACACGAAATATTCGATTACATTACTGCTTATAGGCAATAAATGTTTGAAGTGCGCTTTTACAATGTTGCACTATTTCTAACGTGATGGACATAATATGTTATTTAGGTGCACAAATACATTTTCTCTATAGAAAATGATGCCGGAAACATGTAATGTCCTTTTACAAGACTACACAAAAAATTCAGTTATATTATCGACTATGAGCAATAATTACTAAACCTTGCATTATCAGTTGTATTGCATGTTTTTAAGCTAAAATAAAATTTAGAAAATATATGATACGTAAATTCAATTAATCATATTCAAGGATGCACAAAACAATTAAAATGCATTGTCGTCTATGGGCTGGAATTGCTGAAAGTTCGTTTTTAACTTGTTATACGTTTTTCAGCTAAATTAAATTTTAGTGTACTATGTTGTGTGTGTAAAATATAAATAAATTCATATGCAAGGCTACATACAAATATTTGGATACATTGCCATTTATTGAAGGTATTTGAAGGAAGTGTACTTTTAATTGCGTTATGCATTTCCAATCTGAATTGAATTTCAATATACTATGTGGTGTGTATAACAATCACCAGATTATATATAAGGCTGCTCAAAAGAATTCGAATACATTACCACCCATGGGCGGTAATTGCTGAATGTAGGTTTTCAACAATGTTATGAATTTTCTCAATTGTTTTATGAGACAAGAACCGGTATTTTCAGCATGATATGGCCGTTGGTGTAGCTAGATGATCTTAAGCCGATGGGTAGGCCTCCCCGCCAGGTTTGACGTTGACCTTCTTTTATCAGACATTTCCTTTAACGGTATCAAAAGATCAAATTTCGTAACAATATCCTGGTAATGTTGAAAAGCGTTTTATAATGCATGCATGAATCATGATCTTTCATTCTTGCTTTTTGGTGGTTTCGACCTTTGCAGAAAACTATTTAATTCATCCATAAAGTGGGAATTCATTTGTAGTCTCTGTGGAAGACATGATGCATTTAGAAAATCCAATAAACTATCTGGGGAAACACGTTGCATTAAGGGATGTCGGTAGGGCTGTTACTGACAATGTTAAATCGTGAATTTTTTATGTACTCCAAACATATTTGAATTGGATACATACATTTTTTGACTGAAATTAGTTTTTTACAATAACTTCTCTGGTTATTTTTTTTAAATATGCACAATGGAAGTCATTTCTAAATACAGAAAAGTTCAATTTTTCAAGTTACTAAAAAATGTGAAAACCTAACTTTTATAAAATAAAAATGCAAAAATCTCATTTTGTTGTATACTTATGTTAAGGAAAAATATATCACCTCAAAAAATTTCCTTTGCCAAAAAACAGTAGTTTCTGTGATAAGGTACGTGAAATAGGAACAAATCGCATTTTGAGAAAAACATAATATTAGCAAAAAATCATACTTTTTTTTAATTCAACAGCACCATATGCTAAATGTTCTTCTATTTTGAAGATTACTTTCTTCTTTCTTTCTTTAATTCTTTTTTGTATTCTTGCAGCTTTTGTTTGCAGGGAATGTACATATTTTGCTTTCAACACCTTTGCTCTGTCGAGACGTTTCATAGTAGATGTTGTGTATTCCCCAGGACCTATGCCTAATTTTACCAGTATTTCAAGTTTTGGTTATAGCCCTTGTTGAAAGATACAACTGCATCATAAGTACCAAATAATGATGTTTCTATTTGTACAAATGTCTTTTTGGTCATACAAGACCATGCTACATTGTTCACACTTTCTTTAGAATTTTGTGTATTCTCATGCACACATATTTTCAGCAGTTCAGGATGTGGCAAATCTTTGAATACAGGCCTCTTTGTTTCCATCACAGCCTGTTTTCATGAATGTAATTTTTTGCATAAGCTTTAAGTTGATTGAATCCACACCGCGATTCTTTCCCAGATTGGAAAATTTTCAAACTTCTAAATCGTATAGGGTGGTAAAATTGACATCAATTTTTAAAGGGCATCAATCAAACATAAAAATCTGAAAATCGATATTTTCCAAATTTTGTTCCTACCGACACCCCTTAAAAAGTTATTTTGACTTTTATTTCTCTTAATATGGAGATAACAACATTTTTTCTCTTATCGTAAAAATCGTAAACATTTACATTTCAAGTTAATTGTGGATTTACTCGGAATGTGTTCATATATTTTTACAACTTACATATGAAAAATATTCTATCTGATCAGCTACCACTTACATAACTATGACCTAATATTCTATTGCTGCTGTTTTTGATTGTGTTTTAGTACTAACATTAACAACTTTATGTAAATATATAAGGATATAAAATTGGTGAGTCAGCTCCCCCATAGTATGGTGCAAAACACCCATATTTAAGAAGTCTTGATCCACAAATTCTTAATTTATAAAATTTTGAATATCTGCATTTTATTACAGACTACACAAAATTTGTATTTGAATTCTATTAATGAAATGCAGATGTAAATTATAATGTGTAAAGTTTATTTGTAGAAACCAAATTTTATTTATTACATTTGTCAATCCTCCCTAGTCTTTCCTACCATAGTGCTATGACAGACGTATATCATAATGAATGACAATAAAACTGCAGTTAAAAGCCATAATCTTATTTCTCATATTGATAATACTAAACTTTTTATAAGATATTATTCCAATGAAATTAGGTATACCCAAGTTGTTGCTCATTAACCAAACGAGGGAGATTATACAAATCGTTTCTATCATTTTTTCCTATGTATATTAATGCATAACTCTTGAATAATTTTCATACTATTTTACTTGTTGGAAAGGTTTGAGCCTTCAGATAATCTCGTTGAAATATCAGTAGGATCTAAAAATTATGTATTTGTCTGTCTGTCTGTTATCATGTCTATTTTAACTGTATAGGCTTTAACTTTCTTAAAAACTGACCAATCGTTGCGACATTTTAATGTGGTGTTAAGGCACAAGGAACTACAATATGTTTTCAAAATATTCGTCGTTTCGTGTATAGTTTTTTACAGAAACACTTTATAATCGTCTAATGCGCAACAAAAAAGGCGATATTTACAGTAATGAGATTTAAAAATGAATGTCGATTACAGTCGTGTATCAATTCAAGTAATCCGATTTTACCCGAACCTCATCCGACCCGTGGTTTGGATCAAGTCGACTTAGCAATAACGCTTTCGTTGTGGGTCGGTTTGATTATTATTTTTTAGGGTTCGGGTCGTGATTTATTTCTTTTGGGTTAAGTTTGTAATCTGTTTCTTTTTTAAAGAATGTCCCCAACATTATTTAAGATGAAAAACTACATATTTAAATATAAATGAGTATATATTTATTTATTTTTCAGCAAAAAAGGAGGTAAAATTGGGTACTTTTCCATTATCCCGTCTACCACTTTTCATAACAAGAAACTATCACCAAACTATTGGATTTAAGGCAAAAAATGCATGATCATGGCGTCACATTCACGTGACTTCAGAAGCGTTACACGTGTTTGCTATGTGATCAAGTGAATTTTAATTCGACATTTAACTGTATTTTTCATTATGTCTACTGATTATTTTTACTGATTTATTAGTTCTTTCGTTAATTAAAATAACAATTGCTTCCTTAAATGGTGGTGTCACGATATGAAAAGAGAAAAAACATTGAAAAAATGTTGCGATGCATAGTTACGTACAATAAATCAATTTCAACTGACGTCACAAACATTTATTTACCAGCCGAGAGGGATAATTAAGAAAAATAATGTAAATAAATAAATATTCAAGATTTTTTGTTTTGTTTTCATTAATATATTGTAATTTTTATTGTTTAAGCTTACTAAGTTGACACATTGGTGAGTGGGGCGCTTCCGAATTCCCTGTATTTATTTATTTATTTTTATTTTTATTATTATTATTATTTATTATTATTATTATTATTTATTATTATTTTTGAGATCTCAATGACAATATTTCTTCCATTTGTTTATTTGGCGTGACAGTTTGGCGATAGTCTTTTGTTATGAAAAGTGGTCGACGGGTTAATGGAGAAGTACCTAAAATTGATATTAGAACTAGAATTACAGAGTTTCATTACTCCATTAAAATATGGATTAATGTATTAAAATTTGGGATTCAAGTGCTTTGGGTTCAGGTTACCTACAAATCGAATTTTCAGACTCGGATCGGTATAAAACGACACGTGCAAAACTCTAATGTGAGTAACAATACAGGATTACCACAAAAACACGAAAGTAAAAAACAATCCCTTGAGGAATGTTTTATTTTTTACTAAAATTGCTTGTTTTTGTCTAAAATCTAAAATAATTATCGTGTCATTAGTTTTAAGCGAAATGCTCTTTGTGGTAAGTAAAACTTTTTTTACTTTTCATATTGAATTCTGTTCTGTATGTCGTAGTTTAAATTACAATATTTGGATACATTCCGTGCTTCAAAATATTTTTATTTCATTATTATCAAAATTAATCCCAATTCCTGCACATAATATATACAGTTAGTTAAAAACAAACCAAAAAAAGGAACACCTCATACATTTTAATTGCAAAATTGTCGCAGAGAATAACGAAAATAGCTATTTGATTGGTAATTATGTCTTCTTTAAGGTTATACCTAAAAAAGGGTTAGGGGCTGTTTTTATATTGAAATAGAAACAAACTTGACAATTTTTAACACCCGCACCTAAGTTTTACATCAGAATAATAATTCAGACACTCAAGCCTGTGTATTTTCACGGAGCTTCTATGATTAGTTTCAGAGATATTTAATATTAAACATTATCCTAATTTGTGATTCACGGTCTTCTCAGAAGTGATAATCGTAACTTTAATGTTCAGATTTGATGTAATTTTCATTAATGTATTTCTTTGAGAAGTATTATATGTGCTATACAAACACTAAGTAAGCACACTAAGTCGTTTAATTATTTTAACAAATAAGTATTATCACTGTTACATTTATTAAAAGTATTTATTACCGAATCGTCAGTGGAGGCTCACTGTTGAGACTCGAAAAGTTTTTGGTTTCCGTCTGTCTGTTTGACTGTTCCGCGATAACTGCAGCAAAAATCATCCAATTAAGCTAATTTTTAATGGATATGTTGGTGAGGTACCCGTAATTAGCTGCATAGTTTTTAGTTACATTTAGTTCATTCGTTCGAAAAATATAGAACATTTCTTTTTAAGTCATAATGCTTTTCAATGGGAAGTCAGACGATTTTTAAATTTTAACATTCGTCGAAAAAGAAAATGATGCATTGGGATAATTGATACATACGTTAAATTGTGGACGCTAAATTTCCGAAATGGAGATCTTAAATTAATACGATCGTTCTTCAAACATTTTAATCTCTCATTTTTTACAAAAATGTCCAATGCATTTTTCTTTTTTTCCTCTCTTTCATTAAATGGTTGTCCTGTATTTCAAAGAATATAAAAAAAAGAAAATTCGAGTAAATCGCATTACTTTGACACAATTTTTATTAACAAAATAGCTGATTTTGAGGTAATTTTAGTTTTTAATATGCTTTTTTTAATGAAACAGATGAGGATTTATTTTACCTGCTAAAGAAAGATTAACAAATTGTTTTCCAAACGAAAATTATAAAAACGTTGAATATGTAAATTTAATATAAGTATCATAAGAGGAATTTACATTTGTATAAGTATATTTAATGCGCGAAATTTTATTCAAGTTCAGCAACATATGATGTTGTTTAGTGGTTGAAAAATAAGTATTCATTTAAGAATAGTATACAATCTCCTGTACAAGGGATAGTAATCTAATGGCATTACATTAGTAAATAAATTCAGACATACACACAAATAATGAAATAACACAATTACGGGAAATTGAGAACATAAAATTAAAGAGAAAAGGGCATCGACATTTAACTGTATTTTTCATTATGTCTACTGATTATTTTTACTGATTTATTAGTTCTTTCGTTAATTAAAATAACAATTGCTTCCTTAAATGGTGGTGTCACGATATGAAAAGAGAAAAAACATTGAAAAAATGTTGCGATGCATAGTTACGTACAATAAATCAATTTCAACTGACGTCACAAACATTTATTTACCAGCCGAGAGGGATAATTAAGAAAAATAATGTAAATAAATAAATATTCAAGATTTTTTGTTTTGTTTTCATTAATATATTGTAATTTTTATTGTTTAAGCTTACTAAGTTGACACATTGGTGAGTGGGGCGCTTCCGAATTCCCTGTATTTATTTATTTATTTTTATTTTTATTATTATTATTATTTATTATTATTATTATTATTTATTATTATTTTTGAGATCTCAATGACAATATTTCTTCCATTTGTTTATTTGGCGTGACAGTTTGGCGATAGTCTTTTGTTATGAAAAGTGGTCGACGGGTTAATGGAGAAGTACCTAAAATTGATATTAGAACTAGAATTACAGAGTTTCATTACTCCATTAAAATATGGATTAATGTATTAAAATTTGGGATTCAAGTGCTTTGGGTTCAGGTTACCTACAAATCGAATTTTCAGACTCGGATCGGTATAAAACGACACGTGCAAAACTCTAATGTGAGTAACAATACAGGATTACCACAAAAACACGAAAGTAAAAAACAATCCCTTGAGGAATGTTTTATTTTTTACTAAAATTGCTTGTTTTTGTCTAAAATCTAAAATAATTATCGTGTCATTAGTTTTAAGCGAAATGCTCTTTGTGGTAAGTAAAACTTTTTTTACTTTTCATATTGAATTCTGTTCTGTATGTCGTAGTTTAAATTACAATATTTGGATACATTCCGTGCTTCAAAATATTTTTATTTCATTATTATCAAAATTAATCCCAATTCCTGCACATAATATATACAGTTAGTTAAAAACAAACCAAAAAAAGGAACACCTCATACATTTTAATTGCAAAATTGTCGCAGAGAATAACGAAAATAGCTATTTGATTGGTAATTATGTCTTCTTTAAGGTTATACCTAAAAAAGGGTTAGGGGCTGTTTTTATATTGAAATAGAAACAAACTTGACAATTTTTAACACCCGCACCTAAGTTTTACATCAGAATAATAATTCAGACACTCAAGCCTGTGTATTTTCACGGAGCTTCTATGATTAGTTTCAGAGATATTTAATATTAAACACTATCCTAATTTGTGATTGACGGTCTTCTCAGAAGTGATAATCGTAACTTTAATGTTCAGATTTGATATAATTTTCATTAATGTATTTCTTTGAGAAGTATTATATGTGCTATACAAACACTAAGTAAGTCGTTTAATTATTTTAACAAATAAGTATTATCACTGTTACATTTATTAAAAGTATTTATTACCGAATCGTCAGTGGAGGCTCACTGTTGAGACTCGAAAAGTTTTTGGTTTCCGTCTGTCTGTTTGACTGTTCCGCGATAACTGCAGCAAAAATCATCCAATTAAGCTAATTTTTAATGGATATGTTGGTGAGGTACCCGGAATTAGCTGCATAGTTTTTAGTTACATTTAGTTCATTCGTTCGAAAAATATAGAACATTTCTTTTTAAGTCATAATGCTTTTCAATGGGAAGTCAGACGATTTTTAAATTTTAACATTCGTCGAAAAAGAAAATGATGCATTGGGATAATTGATATGTTAAATTGTGGACGCTAAATTTCCGAAATGGAGATCTTAAATTAATACGATCGTTCTTCAAACATTTTAATCTCTCATTTTTTACAAAAATGTCCAATGCATTTTTCTTTTTTTCCTCTCTTTCATTAAATGGTTGTCCTGTATTTCAAAGAATATAAAAAAAAGAAAATTCGAGTAAATCGCATTACTTTGACACAATTTTTATTAACAAAATAGCTGATTTTGAGGTAATTTTAGTTTTTAATATGCTTTTTTTAATGAAACAGATGAGGATTTATTTTACCTGCTAAAGAAGGATTAACAAATTGTTTTCCAAACGAAAATTATAAAAACGTTGAATATGTAAATTTAATATAAGTATCATAAGAGGAATTTACATTTGTATAAGTATATTTAATGCGCGAAATTTTATTCAAGTTCAGCAACATATGATGTTGTTTAGTGGTTGAAAAATAAGTATTCATTTAAGAATAGTATACAATCTCCTGTACAAGGGATAGTAATCTAATGGCATTACATTAGTAAATAAATTCAGACATACACACAAATAATGAAATAACACAATTACGGGAAATTGAGAACATAAAATTAAAGAGAAAAGGGGGGGGGGTTCAGGAGGCTCCGCCCCCTGAAGGAATCTATTCTTATTCTGAAAAGATACAGTAATAAGTAGTTTATCCTATCACTGCATAAAATTGTGTTTAATGTGATACTTCTAAAATTTCCAGAAGTTTCGATAAATCTTATATTCTTATAAATGTATAAATAACTTTAAAAAATTGAATTTTAGGATATCAAATATTATGCAGAATTATATTAAAAATTATAATAAAAATTAGTGAGATTAATGAACAATGATTTGTAGAGCTGAAGTTGAGTCCTTTGATTTGCAGATTTAGTAGTAAAATGATTCTGTTTTTAATGCATATGTGGTCTCCGTTCTGTTTTAGGGGTAATAGGGGCGAGTGGGCTGCATGGAGGAGAAAGGACCCCTTTAACTGGTTCTGGAGCAGAAGATTACTACAAATTTCAAATCGATGTTACTTCTGTTCAGTTAATTTATGTGGTATCTAAGTGTCGAGCTTTTTCACCTTTGCAATTTGAAAATGGGCTCTGAAATGATTGATAGTAAAGCACCAAACTGTTCGGCAAGTTACCATATTGTGAGTCGAAGATTCGCTTCCACAGTTTCCGTCTGCATGTCATTATCAGGAACATAATATCGTATTTAGTCTTCAAGACTTGTGTAGCCGCGGCGAAATTTTGCAAATAATCCGTTTATGGTACGTTGTAATGGACTTTATGTACGTGACCTCATACCCTAGAGCTGGTGGTATTTTGATCCACCAGAATATCAGTACGCACAGCCGCAAACACCGCCAGCAGACAAATTTTAACCTCGAACCCATTTTATATCATAACCTCGAACTAATTTTAACCCAAGTTGCGTACATGAAGTTTAACCGAAATTTTTCAAATTTAGAGAATGATCTCGAATACAGAAAAGTATTTGAATTTATAAGGTATCTACTACTACCTCAATGAATTTTTTGCTGATTTTTTAACAAATAAATATTAATAACACATACTACTCTATGCTAATATTCAAAAGTACTGCCTTCAGTGAATTTTAGCCTCGACACAGACTAAGTGCATGAAGTTTAACCGAAATTTTGCAAATTTAGCGAATGATCTCGAATACAGAAAAACATTTTGAATTTATAAGGTGTCTACTACTATTTCAATGATTTTTTGCTGTACTTTTAAAAAATAAACATTAATAACACATACTCCATAGAGCGATATGCTAATATTTAAAAGTAAATACCGCCAGAAGACGAATTTTAGCCTCGATCTCAGGTCACGTGCATAAAGTCCATTGTCATGTTGCCATCTCGCCTTTTGCCTCGGCTGCAGTGCGATAAGATTGTGTTACATTTGGGACATTATTCCGAATCTAATGACACTTTTGGCGTGATTTTAGTGTAAACGGTCTGCGAATAAAATATTATTATTAATTTTTTTTTTAACACAGACAGCAATACATGTAATTTCGCAACTATTGTCCATCCACTAACCTTTCAAAAGAAAAACTTTAATTCATCAGCAAAAAGATATGGGAGTTTGAAGTTCCAAGTTTTAATTATATACTTAATTGTATATTTAATTTCTAAAAATCGAAGTCTATGTCAAGGATTTTTTTAGATATATTTTATGTACATGTAAATAATCCAACGTACATGTAAGTTTATGTGTAAATTTTATTTTAGACTACTAGGGAGCTCTGCACCCTACGAGCTGCGTTCGCCAATCCCTGTCCAGACACTGCATAGGCTCTGAAAACACGCTGATTTGCTGAGTTTAAAAATGATTATCCGATTACGGAAGATTGGATGATATTATCACGACCAGTGGCGACCTTCAGTAATCGGGTTACTGTTAATTTCTCCTTGACTGGGGATTTTTTCGATTCCCAAGGCCACATCCATCGCTCCAGCGAAAGTTGACGGCTGTTTACGTGATTGATTAAATAAGATTAATTACACAATTGAAAATTATCTTATATAAAATGATTCAGTAAAAATTGTCGCTGCCTCCCGGACTTTTATAACAACGCTATAAAAAATCGTAATGTATCGTTTTAAATAGGACGTAATAGCTTAATCATTTCAGAGTTTTCTGTCTTTTTTAAAACTCACGTGTGAATATATTTTTCAATTGAAAAGTGCTTGTAAATATTTATTATCTGGGCTTTTTTTAAATCTGATAACAGTAGATAAAACGGCTATTTCAAACTATGAATTGAATCTCATATAGATAATGGAATTTAGAATAAAGAATTAGACAAATTTAAAAAACGATTAGATATTTAATTGCTATGCATATTTTTTTATTCTAGAACACTTATGTAATTGTTATTTAATGTTATGCTAATTTAATGTAGTACTATTTAATGTTGACCGATTTTAGCATTAAATAGCACTTTGAGTAATTCTCAGATTTATAAACTGTCTGCTTCAGCAAGTTTATCATACTTTTTTTTAATATAAAACTACCAGTTTCCATATTTTTATATGTTTTTATAGTATAAGCCGAGAAAGTGAAAATGTTACAATAAATTCAATTACCGCAACAGCAGTGTTAGTTTTTTTCTTCTTTTTTAGAATATAGAGATTATATTCACTGAAAAGTCTTAAAATGCATACGATAGATATGGTGAAATGAAAACTTATTTTGATTTCATATATTTGATTCAAACACATAGAATAAATTTCTTTTATTAAATTTTGATGCTAATCTTACGTAATCGGGTCCATGTCAAGGGATGATGTTACACATAAATGATGTTGTCAAGAATATGGTATAATGTTAATAATAATCTGTATTATAAATCAAACACATCTCTGATTATTGTTAGTCATTTTGATGTTAGCATCGATTTGACTAATAAATTTCGTTTCTACTGTATTTTCACAATTTCTAAACATCGATCAATTTCAATTTTTACACCGTCAAATAGGGGAAAATGCAATTTCTTTGAAAACTGTATTTGAGTTTACTGATTTTTTATGGTTTTTAAAATAATTTCCAAGCATGAGTTGTTTTTAAATCTACCTTTATCACATGCAGTCCGATTGCGAAAGATTAATCCGTTTGCATTTAAAATAATATAAATAGTCCCGCATTTATTCCCGGCTAAAATTGCAGAACGGAATTAAAACTTCATGAAACTATAAATATAAATAATAATATAACGTAAATAAAGTGCAAATTTAACAAACATGTTCTCGAACTACGCGCTTAAATAGTTTAAATTTTCAGAATAAAAAAGCCTGCAATAAGCAGCGAAATCTTGGACGATTTCTTTGGCCATTAACTCCTTTCATGCAGCTAATACAAAAGGATCGCTTTATTAAATTTCATACAAATATATTTACCCTAAAATTTTTATTTGAATATATTACTGATATTTTTTTTACAAAAATTCTTTTGGCTTTGTTAATGAAACGGTTTAAAAAACATATATTAAATCTGAAAAATCTAATATAATTAGAAAAAAATGTTTTCGCATATTCTCTGCAACCCGGGAAGCCCGCGTTCGATTCCCTAGTGATTTTAATAACTGAGTGTGTGTTCTGCAAAGATTTAAAGTTTTTGGATTGCAAAACAAACAAAAAATAGGCTAGCAGGAATTTTGTTTTCTTTATAAAGCATTAATCGGCAATATTTATTTTCCATTCTGTCGTATAAAAACAAACAATGAGTTAAACTGGAATACAATTAAATTTTGATTTTAATATTCGTAGAAAGGCATAATTTTTAGCTGTAAACATATAAACGAAAGCTCCAAAGTTCATTTAGATGATTAGATGTGTAAATAAGCCCAATTCCTGCAAATTTGTGGAAATCACGTTTATTACGAGACTTTTGTCCAATCTCTTGAAATACGTTTTAACCGGGTTCGACTGTACCGCCTTTCCGTGTGCCAATTTAACTACTGTAGAATCTGCTAAAACGGAATCAGTAGGGGCCTAGAAAATTTCTATATTAGGCAGGTTTCTGTCTTAGCAGGTATAAGTACATGTAATTTCTTTTACCGAAATTATAAAATATTTCCGGTTAGGGCAAGATTCCTTTTTAGACAATTTTCGTTTTTTCAGGTTTTACTGTATTTCTAGAAATATTATTAGCAATATGGAAATTCGCCGCATACATTTTCTACTTTTAAGAAACTAAAATTATTTTTAAGAAAGGAATTCTAATGGTAATAATATAATTATGACACTGCAAATCTTGTCAAAACACAATCACTAAGGACTGGAAAAAATTTCATTTTAGACAGATTTCTATCTTTCGGGTATAATTATATGGAATTACCTTTGCAGGAACGATAGCATTTTTCCGTTTAAAACAATAGTTCGTTATAGACAGGTTCCGTTCCTCAGATTTTACTCCATAAATATTTCTGAAATTATTTTGAAAATTAATGTTATTTTAATGATCACTTTGAAGTAATTAAAAAAAAAAAAACAGCTATCAGCTATAAGAAAGTCCACAGCATTATTTTTCAATTTTTAAAAAATAACTAAAATTATTTCATATTGAAATATCCGAATGGAAATAATATACAATAAAACTTTCTAAGACGGAATTGTTATAGACTAAAGAAAAGTTCGGTATTAACCAGGTATCCGTTGTAACAGGTATAATTGTATGGTATTCTTTCCAACATGTGAAAGCGAAACTATCTCTAAAACAGAAAATTTTTACAGTTTCGATGAAGGAATACCATAACAACTTACGAGCTATTACGAAACCTGTCACAAACGGATTTTTTCCTGTTTTCAGCAATTTTGTTTTCACATTGATAAATTATAGAAATTATAGTAAAACCTGTGAAAACGGATCAGCTATGAGCTGCAAAAAATTGTTTTATGCTGGTTTCCATTTTAGAAGATAGATTTATTTAGTACTCCATCCACCAAGCTTATAAAGTTTTTCATTTCAGATAAAATTCCGGTATAGGCAGCTTCCGCTCTAAGAGTTTTTACTGCATGAATTAACCAACATGAACTATGAGTTACAGATAATTGTAAATACGTATTAACTCACTATATTGTTTTACAAACAGTAAAACCTGTAAAAACGGAATCGCTAGGGATTCGAATAAAATTCAGTTTTAGACATGTTTTTGTTTTTGCAGGTGTACTTGTTTGCTGTTTCCTCCGTGTGGAACAATAAAATTTTTGTGTTACATACAAGATCCATTTTCAAAAGTTTTACTGTACTATACTATACTTATTATATGTAACTATGTAAATATGTATCGTCACACCCCCCCTCCCCCCCCCCCCTAAAAAAATAAAAAATAAAAAAAGATTCTCTGGATCCGCTTCTGTTTTTAGATACTACAATCTGAGAAAGATTATCATGAAACTGCAAACATTTGTAAATCAAGACATTTATAACAAAAAAATATTAAAAAACGTAATTTGAATTCCGAATCACGTTATCAGTCAGTCATGTCAATTTCATATTTCTTTGTTTAAAAATCTGCTCTTGAATTAGTCGGGAAGAGTTATCTGCTTTAAGTGCTAAGTTCAATCTTTATCATTTTATATCAGAATTGTTTTTGAAATCCGTATCACCTGCAACACTTTAGCAGCTGTTTTAAATCACAGTCGGTTTATATACAGTAAAACCCGGATATAACGCTCTTCCGGGGGACCGGGCTAGAAGAGCGTTAAAAGCGGGAAAGCGTTAAATGTGGGAGAAGATTTTCGACATTTTAAAATTGAGAATATTAGATTATCTGCTTTAAATAATGCGGTGAATCATTTTTTGTGTATTATTTAAAATAGAAATTCCACAGCATAGGTACAAAAACGTTTCCTTCATTTAAAATATCACAAATTTACATAAGTACGTATAGTGTTTACAGAGTGTATTATTATTTCAAATCAGAATAAGTAAAAGAATTGTTAGCATTAAAGCAAAAGGTACAAAATATATTTAACATTTCTAATAGGAACCTTTATCCTTATATTAAACATAAAATAAAATTATGAAAGAAAGTACTAATAATATTTTGTTAAAAAAAAAATAATAACATTTGTATTCTTGAGCACCACTATGAGGACTATAAACTTTCACTTACTGTTTATTCTCTTTTAGAGAAAAGCTCTTCGAGTTTCGTCTGACGGGTGAACGAACGACCACATAAAAGAGCGTTTTCTGCATTGTTTATGTGTCTTAATATATCTTCATGTGAAGCAGAGGTATCTACTGAAGCGGTGTATAGGCGGATAGTGCTAAAAGCTTCCATTACTTCAGCTATTATTGGGATGCGCTCTTGAACATCGCCGTCAGCAACTTCATCAGGGTCCTCTTCTGCGGCATCCTGTATAGTGTCCCCTATGATGTCGTCAATGCTCCTAACATTGCTTGTGATAACGTCTTTATCAATGTTAAGATAGTTCTGAAAGCTGCCTGCGTTTTCTGCAAGATGCTCGCAAACAGTTTGCCAGTTCTCGTCGATCCCTCTTCAGCCGCATCCATATCACTGTCGGCGTCCCTTATGAAGCCTGCCTTTTTAAAACAGTTTTGGATTATTTTAGGTTCGATTGCATGGCGTCGAGAAGAGTTACAGAAGATCGACTACTTTTAATTTCCATTTGATGTAGAAATCGTTTCACTAAACCTTTGCGATAATGTTGTTTTAAAACCTTTATGATCCCTTGATCCATCGGTTGAAGTACGCTTGTGGTGTTGGCATGTAAAAATTCCAGACAGACGTTTGAAATATCTGGTATTTCTTGGGGATGCGCTGCGCAATTGTCTACGAATAGTATGACATGCCTATTTTGCTTCCGCATCTCGACATCAAAATCAGAAATATATTTAATGAACTCGGGACCCGTCATCCAAGCTTTACGTTGATGTGCATAGTCACAGGGCAGTCGTTTGATGTTCTTGAAACAGCGAGGTTTGGCCGATTTTCCAATCACCAGAGGCTTGCGTTTGTCGCTTCCATCGGCGTTGGAACAAGCAAGCACAGTCACACGTTCTTTACTGAGCCTCCCTCCATGGCACTACTCATCTTTAAACGTTAAGGATTTATCAGGCATCGCTTTAAAAAATAAGCCAAATTCGTCGGCGTTATAAATATCACAACTGGCATAGTTTCTGATAAGCCTTGGAAGACTGTTCGTTTTCCAAAAATCTGCATCTTCTAGGTTCACGGCAGCGGATTCTCCTCAAATCTTCTTGTACACAATGCCGTGGCGGGTTCGAAATCGGTCTAACCACCCATTAGATGGAGTAAAATCTTCAATTGTTAGCTTTTGGGCTATTTCTGCAGCTTTTTCTTTAACTATGGATCCGCTGATAGGTATGTTACAGTGTCTGGACTCAAGAAACCACTCGTACATAACTTTTTCTAAATCTTCATATTTTCCTGTTTTCACTCTCTTTTTCTTTGAGCCACCAATCGCAGCATTTTTTTCAATATCTTTTCTGTTTTGAAGAAGAGTCCGAAGAGACGACGCGACGGTGCGATATTCATAGATAACGCAAAATCTTTCTGGCTCAGAATAGGTGACTTTTTATCATATTTCTTTAGAATTTCTAATTTTTTCGAAAGTGTCAGTGTCAGGTTCTTCTCTCACAGCTGCAAGAGTTGAAAGCTATTCTTAAGGGATTAGCATATTGTATGTATGGTATATGTATCTATTGTGTACCGTTAAAGGCGTCCTTTAGAAAATCTTAATACGAAGGGTGGCGAGTTGAACAGAATGAAAGAAGTATTTCCATTGCAATGTGGTCTTTCATATATGGGAAAGCTATTGCACCCTTTTGTTTAGGAAGACAGATCTGTCAAGAGGGAGGAAGGGTTGTCAAGGACCCTTGGAAACAGAGGAGAAACCCCGTAGAAAGGAGGGTGCTCTGCAGTTTACAAGAGAGAGAAAGTTAGTTAAAACGTAGGATGCGAAGGTGAAAGGTCGTTCAAAGTTGGAGCTCTGAGACCGGTGTTGAGTTCGGACGGAGCAGCGAAGTGTGAAGGTTGCTCGGGGAATGAGCGCTGAGAGCGGGTGTGAGATGAATAGAAATCTCAGTGTGGAATAAATGAACGTAGTCTAACGGTACACGTAAAGCGTTTCTATAATTATTTTGATTTAATATTAAACCGGATACTTTACCTCCGAGTTTAAGTGTAAATATTGTTAATAAAGTGTTTGTTTAAGTGTAATAGAAAGAGTTAGGTTTTTCTTGAATATACATCACGTATTGTGTCCGATATCACGTATTCATATCGGTGGTGGCAGCATATCAAAAGACCGGATTATATTTCGAAGTTGTGTGGACGGAGAAGTGGAATCCGACAGTCAGCGTCTTTCTTTTCACACTCTTAGCTTCCATGTTGCACTCAATTTGGAGTTGGAAGCGACACTACTTACTTATGTCTAAATTAATAAAGTGAAAACAGTTTGTGTGAAGTAAGAGAGAGACAGGTGCTGTTGAGATGAACGGCATAAATTATTTTGTTCTTTGATCCCTGCTTAAAAGGAGACCAATGAGAAAAGACCGCCGCGCCGGCTGATTTTTTTTTTTCTTTTACATAGTCTTTGGGCGTTGGCTGGCTGCCAATTCACGTATCCTCTCTCTCTTTGAACGGGCGAGAAAATGAGATATCCGGATGTAAACCAAAGTATCAAAGCGTAATATCCAGGATTTCTTTATTCAAAGGACCAATAAAAAAGCGCGTTAAAAGCGGGAAAGCGTTAAAAGCGGGAAAGCGTTAAAAGCGGGAACGTTAAAAGCGAGGAATTTTTACATTGTTCTTATGGGTATGGGTCAAGGGATCGGGACAAATGAGCGTGAAAAGCGGGAAAGCGTTTTAAGCGGTGAGCGTTATATCCGAGTTTTACTATACCAGTAAATCTGATAGTACAACACACATTGATTTACTACTTATTTAAGTAAGTGTACTTTACTTAACTTATATTTTGTATCTATACGTTGGAATGTTTTAACTGATTTTTCTTTCACTCCCTTACAGGCTAGAATTATAAATATTGTGTATACGGCTATGTTTCCGATGACAGAACACATTTTAATATTTTTAGAACTTAATTCTAAATTAATAAATTAATTTGAGTGAATTTTTAGCTGGCCGTGGCCGCAGGTGATCAATCGTCAAATATTCTTTAGAATTACAACTGTAAGCGAGTTACAAAAACAATACAGTTCAATATGAATAAGCAATATTCGCCAAAATAGGCCATCTGGCTGTGAGTATGCAACAATGAAATATTTTAAGCTACTAAAAATAACTTACTAAACAAAAAGCCGAAATTACAAGAAAATGAATACGCTGTAATCAATTATTTTTTTAATATTAAATAATAATTATACGTTTAAAAAAAAATTAAAATCCTGGATAGATAGTTCAAATATTTCTTTTCTCTTCCTTGTTGTTTTAAAAGCAACAAAATAAAAATTAGTATTTTTAAAAATTAATTCATTAGTTGGCGCTTTCTACCAAGCACAAATCAAAGCGGTGAGTTTTTCAAAATCCGGACCCACGCCAAATGGACCGATCGTTACGAATTTTTTTGGAGGCAACATGAATTGAAATCATTAAATTAAGCGCGGTTTTAAAGTTAGACATCGAATGCCTATAAAAATGCATGTTTAAAAAAAAACTATTATTTTACTTTTATACATTTTAAGCGATATACTTTCATCATTTTCAATAACTAACATTTTGACAGCCACCATTTATCTTCCCATTCAGTATAAACCGAAATATTTATTTAGTCATTTCACCCCGTTTAAAAATTTTTAGGAGTCCGTTGAAAAGTGTAGGAGTAATTTTTAAAACATTTTTATTTTTACTCTAATTTTATCAGCTTTTTATTTTTTCTCTAATTCTGAATATTCTATGCGTTATCTTTAGACTCAGATATATCGTTACTGCTCTTACGTAGTCACGTGTCTTACAGCATTACATACATACACAGGGCTTAATTTGCACCGGAGCCCGCCGGAGCTCAGCTGCGGTACTTCTCTGTTTTTAGTAAAAATTTAAATATTGGTCAGAATTCACCGGAGCTCATAAACACAGCGCTCCGGAGCCCAGTGCCATAACGCTTCCGAATAACGAATCCAAAATGACCCTTTCCTTTCCCTCCCATCTCCAATATTTTGCCTTCTTTTGTATCAAAACACTTATAAGTACGTAATGTTTCGCCCACGTATGAGATGGAGATGAAACGGGCTCCATTTTTAACACTTTCCAACCTAGTTGAAAAGTGTTTATGACTTCGGTTTGTCTGGCCGTCTGCCGTCTGGCCGTCCGGCCGTGCTCTAACTCCCGTAAATAGGCTCGGATTGCCCTGCAATTTTTATATGTTATAATCGTTATCTATAGCATGTTCCCTATTTCAACGGAAGTGTGTAGCACTTATAGTTTTTTTACAGGGACACTCAAAAGAATTCCGTTACATTGCGGTCTATGGGGAAAAATTATTTGCGGTTTATTTAAATAATGTTTCACTATTTTAAACGCATTGAAATTTATATATATCACTAAGGTGCATTAGAAGAAGCTTAATATGGAATAGGGTGTGCATAGCACATATACTTACTTTACAGGGACAGTCAAAAGAATTCCGTTACATGACGTCTATGGAGAAAAATCATCTGCGGTTTATTTAAATAATGTTTCCCTATTTTAAACGCATTGAAATTTATATAAGGTTCATTACAAGAGACTTACTATAGAATATTGTGTGTATAGAAGTCATCGTTCATTTACAGGGACACACAAAATAATTCTCTACTGTATGTTAACAATAATTCCTGGAAGTGCGTTTTAAGTTACTGAACGCGATTTTAATTTTAAATCGCTTTTTGTGTATTACGTGGTGTGTATAAATTCTGTAGATCCTATACAGGGAAGCACAAAAGTTCGGGAACACATTTCCGTATTATTTAACTCCAGACGGAGAATTTTAAACTGTGCTACGTGTTTCCTAACTGAACTAAAATTTAGCATCCTATGTAGTATATATACAAATCTATAGATCCTATACAGGGCTAAATAAAAGTATTCGGATTACTTAGATGTTATCTTTTAGCTTATTAAAGAGTATGATTTAAAATTATTTTGGAAGCATTGGAAAGTGTTACATAATCTATGCTTGACGCATGATTTTTCGTTCTTGTTATATCAGTCTTCGAGTTTGGGCAGGCTTGAGCTCAATCTGTTTTAAATTCAATTTTTTTTTCCATTTCAAATCATTTTAATGATATTTTGAATAAAGAGTAAACATAAATAGCCCTTTTCCATGTTTTATGGAAGCGAACTATTCATATTTTGTGTTAATTATTTCCGAATCATAATCCTGAGCTTATTGAATCGCTGAATTCTGCTATTAATGAACATTAAGATTAGGCAAAGGTTTCTATTTGGAAGTAGTAATAACTAAAAAGTGGAATAGTTGGTTGCTAATATACGAAGATAGATGCATTTAAAAAAAAATTATTTCGCTAAATATAAAAACGATGTTTTAAATTTTGAAAATAATGTATGAAATATAAATATGCCGATTGGGGTGACGGCGGGGAGGGGAGGGGGGTGAGTACACTACGGGTGCTTGTACTGCAGAATATTAGAGCTCAGGTACTTTTTTTCTTACAATTAAACCCTGCATACAGACATATTTTCAAACGGAAAACTTTTAAAGTTGTATGATATAGTTGCAAGTCAAAATGTTTGTGTTAAAATAAAACAGTGTCCTTATATTCCTTTATACATAGATGTTTTATTATAAGGTATATATTGAAATTATATAAATATAACAGTTATTCAATTGGCTATCATAATGAAATGTTAATAAATAAAAAATAAACAAACATTTAACAATAAATAAACATTTTAAAATGAAATCATTGTATAAATAATTTAATTTTAAAAATGGAGTATTTGTGCAATTCTTATTGATTTGTTTTCGTTCATTTTGAAGTAATAGATGTTGTATCATGTGGGATTTTCGCACACATTTTTTTTTTTTCAAATTTCTAATAATTTGTTTTAAAATATCATTTTTTAAAGTTTTTACTTTTATTCGCTCTCTAATTTCAATGTTAATAGCTGTTCAGTTAGCAACACCGCCTAGGAATTTTTCTGAAATTTAAAAGAACTCTTTGCCATTTGGGTGGAAAAACAATTAAAATTTTAAAATTTCTTTTGATTTATGGTGTTTATTTAGAGCATGGAAGTCTTTGAAATTAGTACAGTTTGATGTTATCGAAAAATATATGTGTATCAGTTAAAAAGACCTTTTTAAATAGGACGACATTTCCATTGGCTGAAATCTGTTGAAATTAATATCGAAGATTAATAATTTTTCTATATTGTTTGAGGGTTTTATCTGCCGTTTATTTAGAAAATCCTATTTAAAGGTGTTTGTTTTGAGTGTTAAATTGAGTAGTTAAATCTGAACAGTTCAATTTCCGCAGAACGTTTAAAATAGGTTGATTAAAAAACCTGTTAAAGTAACTGACTTCTTTAAATTTTTTATCAACAGAAATAATGTTCTTCATCTCATAACTGGGTTTTGTTATATTATTAAAAGTTAATGAACAAATTTCCTGTAAATAATATTTATCTCTCTATCTATTATATGATAATATTTAGACATAGAAACAAAGCAGAACATTTAAAATAGGTTGATTAAAAAACCTGCTAAAATTAACTGACTTCTTTAAATTTTTATCAACAGAAATAATGTTCTTCATCTCATAACTGGGGTTTGTTATATTATTAAAAGTTAATGAATAAATTTCCTGTAAATAATATTTATCTCTCTATCTATTATCCTCTTTAATAAAAAGGTATGCGTTGCTGACGACTGGGATTTTCGCTAATCGTTGCCACAGATTAATCTCGGAAAATAAAAATTTGAAGTTACTGAAAAAATTAATTGCTCGAAAAGTATTTGTCATTGTTAGACAAACTGCGTTAGACCTTGTATATAAACAAGGTTACATAATGTATGTAAACAAGTATGTACAAGTATATAATACAATACAAGTATACAATACAAGTATACAATACAAGTATACAATACAAGTATACAATATATCTAATATAATAATGTATTAGTATACAATGTATTAGTATACAATATGTATTAGTATACAATATATATCTAATATAATAATAATTAATACTACTGATAATACTGATATTATTTAAATCAAATTTATATATTATAATATTAAATTAGATATAATTTACTGATATGATATTATGATAATGATCATATGATTATGATATTATATTCATGATATATATATTATATCATATATATCATATATAATGATATATGATATATATATATATATAATATATATATATATCATATATATATATACTGGTTTTATATATATATATATATATATATTTATTTATTTATTTATTTATTTATTTATTTATATATATATATATATATATATATATATATAATTATAATATCTATGAATTTAAAAAACATATCAAGTTCTATTATCATTCTACTAAAATCTACAAAGAGATAATTAATGATATTGTGTAATCAGAATACCACATAGCTAATAATTAACTTGTGCAATCATAAAATTACCATAGCATGTGCTTCAATGGTAATTAGCCAAATTTACTCATACCTGAAGAACATTTAAAAAGAAAGAGAGAGAAAGGGGAAAAAAAATTATAAATTGGAGTTGCTATTAAGTAAACACAAATGGATTAATAAATTAATTATGAACATTATTCAGTGGAAAAACTGGACCACAAGAGAACCAATCAAGAATTGGATATGAAAAAACATATGTGGATGTACTCGTCAGCTTGGCTGCACCCACATGTGTTTTAAAAATAATTCAGTATTTCATAATTCTACTGGCATGATGCTAAGAACAGTAGAATCAGCCAAGTATACTGAATTATTATCAGACAACAATTGGAAAAATTTTAAATTGGAAATATGTAAAATGTAAATAAAAACCATTAAGAAATATATAATATATCACTTACAACGATTATTCTAAAATCTTTATAAATCACCACACTAAATTACCACCAGATATCATTTTTGAAATAATATTGGAAATTAGAACCCTTAAATTGTTGAAAAAATGTTTTACTCACAAGAATAATCCAGAATCCTCAAAATATATCAACTGCTGCATAATGATCAATTCCACATGGCACGTATCAAACATGTTGACATTCGAGTCGAGTTGAGAGAAATGATTTGAAAGACAAGTTGAGAGCTCATTTTTTAAAAACACAACTCGATCAATGACACCCCAACACAAAATAATTCAAAAACACACAAAACTATTCTGTTGATAATACTCTTATAACAAAATTATATCCGTGAATATATAATTACTCCATCTAATTTTAATTCCTGAAAGTAAAATTAATATACAAGCAATAGCTCCCTCTATAGTTAAATTAAAAATAATATCTATAATATCATCAACTAACTAAAACGTAAAGTGTCGCCATCTGTTGGTATTATAATTATTCATAATTAACATTTAGTTACATATCCATATTATTATTAACAAAATCACTTCATTAGATTTAATCAATATATAAATTTTAATAAACAATACTTCCTTGTAGTTTTTACATTAAATTCGAATAAAATCCTACAATATGAATAAATATACACAGAATTTATTCATCCTGCACAGCATTTCAGATATTCTTAACAAGAGTATATTTTGTAAAAGAGATATTATTTTAAAACAAAGTGCTATGCTGCCAGCTGTGTTAAACCACTGATATATATTATAAACTTAAAATTAAATTATTAATTTTTTATTGTTACTTCTACTTAAATATATTTTAAACTTGTTATTAAATAATTAATGTATTGTTTATACTTATACTTAATTATATTTTAGATTTCAGAGATTAATTTAATATCAAATTAAATAATTATTATTATTACTACTGTGCTTCAGTCAAATTTATGCTATGCAGTAATTAAAAATACTTATTAAATTTAATTTCATAGATAAAAATAAAAAACTATATTTATTCACTTTGCAAATAGATATGTTTGTGAGTTATAATAACCAACGTTATCCATGTATAATTTTATGTGTTATTGTATAAGTTAAATTATATATGTATGAAAACTGCTCATCAAAGACACCCTAAACATATGTGATCGGCAACGCACAATCACATACTATACAGAGTGTATATAATGTTCAATCAAATTTTAAATTTCCTAATATGTTATAATTGTATTAATGTATGTTATAATTGTAATATTATATCTATTGTTATATGTTATCGCACATTAAAACAAAAATTTATTACATACAGTGTTAATAATTAAATGATATAATAAATGTTATTTAAAAAAGTTGATAATTGAATTTATCATAAAAATTGGATAACCATATATTTTTGCTTGATCTCGAATAAATCTAATATTTTTGTTTCTATTTATATCTGAGCATAAGTATTTTATACGATGTAGATAATTGATAATTATATTTTTATATACAGATTTATGTAAACATGAAGCATAATTGGTAAAAATATTTACTGTAAATGGGAAATCAAATCTCTTATCATAAATATCAAAAATTAATTTATAATTATTATTAATATTGATTTTTAAGTCCAGAAAGTTAATATTATTATTAATTAAATCATTTTCGCTTAATTTAAGTTGAGTAGGATAAAAATTGAGTGGTGATGTGCAATTTTTTTCATTGAAATAAAATATGATAATGTCATCAATATAGCGATAAAATACATAATCATTGTTCGTACTAATATTTCTTTCATAATAATATAAGTAAAGGTCAGATAGAATACTAGATGCTGTTCCGCCCTGCGGAATTCCCTGGCATTGTTTATAAATAATATTGTCATATATGATGTAATTATTATGCAATGTATAATTTAATAAAGTTTAAAAAAAATTTACTGAAATATGTTCTTTTAATTTTAATTGAGATTTAAATTCTTTAAATAATATACACATTGTTTTATGTAAGTCTTTTATATCAATGTTATTAAATAAATCATTAAAATCCAATGTTTTTATGAATTTTACCGGATTGATATTATGCATTTTATTAATGAGTTGAAAACTGTTTTTTAGGCAATGTTGGTTATTATGTTTTAACGTTATATCATATATCTGCTTTAAAATATTAAGTAGTAAATTACTTGCATTATTATTATATGTGTTACACCCGATGGTAACAGTGCGAAATTTAATAGGATTTTTATGAAATTTTGGAATTATAACAAGATAAGGATAATTTAAATTATTACATTTGATTTTTAGTAATTTGTGATAATTTAATAATTTTCTATTATTTATTTCAATATTTAATTTAGTTTTATTAAAAATATTACTTCTGTTGATTGCATTGTGAATTAACACTTTATAGTATTCTTTACAAATGATAGCATAATTATTTGGAGATTTATCTACATAAGTAATTATAAATTTGTTTTGTAATTCTGATATATGTTTATTTATATTATTAAAAGCTGCATGTGTAATATGATGATAATTTTTTATAATTTCATTTTTCATTTTATCTATAACAGAAAATCTCCATTCACTAAAATACTCGATTGGTTTATTGTAATCAATAGCAATTTTATATATAAATAAATCAATATCTTGAATAAACTGCAATATTATGGATTTGATATTACACTTATATGGAAGGCGAAATTTTGTTCCATTATGCAATAAGTTTTGTAAAATAGGTTGTTCTACAATATTAAGATCATTAGTAATGATATGACCATGTGTTGTATTTATGTACTTATCATATATAATGATATAATTCTATTATATGATATATATTACATAATCATGATACGAGCAGGGAAGACCGAGCTATGCTCGGTCACAATTAAATTTGAGTTCAAATATCATGACCCATGACCAAAATGACCCACTAATTGAATTTTCTCGAACATGTGACTTAGCCCAACAGTCTTCTTGTGCCGGAAAACCATAGGATGCCAAATTCAGTGTAAATTGAGCCGCTTTTTAGATATTGACCCACAATGACCCAGAAATGACCCACTAATCGAATTTTCTCGAACATGTGACCTAGTCTAATGATATTCGCGTGCCCGAAACTCGTAAAATACAAAATTTAATCAAAATCGTTAGAGCCGTTTTTTAGATAAAATTAATTTGACCCGCTTTGACCCAAAAATGACCCCCTAATCGAAAGTTCTCGAACATGTGACCCAGCCCAATAGTCTTCTCGTGCCCGAAAATAGTCGGATACAAAATTTCGTCAAAATCGTTTGGACCGTTTTTTAGATACAATTAGCTTGACCATGACCCAAAATGACCCACTAATTGAATTTTCTCGAACATGTGACCCAGCCCAACAGTCTTCTCCTGCCCGGAAACCATTGGATGCAAAATTTAGTGTAAATTGAGCCGCTTTTTAGATCTTGACCCACAATGACCCAGAAATGACCCACTAATCGAATTTTCTCGGACATGCGACCTAGCCCAATGCTTTTATCGTGCTCGAAACTCGTAGGACACAAAATTTAATCAAAATCGTTAGAGCCGTTTTTTAGATAAAATTAATCTGACCCGCGTTGACCCAAAAATACCCCACTAATCAAAAGTTCTCAAACATGTGACCCAGCCCAATTGACTTCTCATGCCCGAAAATGGTCGGATACAAAATTTCGTCAAAATCGTTTGAACCCTTTTTTTAGATACAATTAGCTTGACCATGACCCAAAATGACCCAAAATGACCCACTAATTGAATTTTCTCGAACATGTGACCTAGCCCAACAGTCTTCTCGTGCCCGAAAACCATTGGATGCAAAATTTAGTGTAAATTGAGCCGCTTTTTAGATCTTGACCCACAATGACCCAGAAATGACCCACTAATCGAATTTTCTCGGACATGCGACCTAGCCCAATGCTTTTATCGTGCTCGAAACTCGTAGGACACAAAATTTAATCAAAATCGTTAGAGCCGTTTTTTAGATAAAATTAATTTGACCCGCGTTGACCCAAAAATGACCCACTAATCGAAAGTTCTGGATCATGTGACCCAGCCCAATTGACTTGTCATGCCCGAAAATGGTCTGATACAAAATTTCGTCAAAATCGTTTGAACCGTTTTTTAGATAGAATTAGCTAGACCATGACCCAAAATGACCCAAAATGACCCACTAATCGAATTTTCTCGAGCATGTGACCTAGCCCAATGGTTTTCTGGTGCCCCAAAACGGTAGGATACGAAATTTCGTCAAAATCGTTAGAGCCGTTTTTAAGATAATTTTTGCATATATATATATATATATATATATATATATATATATATATATATATATATATATATATATATATATATAACCACCCACAAGATTTGCTCGTATTAGAATATATGATAATCATATAATTATATCATATAATCATATGATAATGATCATATGATTATGATATTAATGATTATGATATTTATATATTATAATATTAAATTAGATATAATTTACTGATAACTGATAATTACAATATTATCAGTATATCCAATGTATTAGTATACAATACAAGTATACAATACAATACAAGTATACAATACAAGTATGACCTTGTATATAAACAAGGTAAAATACAAGGTTGTTTAAAATACAAGGTTTTTCAAATATTGAATTTCAAAAATTACTAAATTTCACAATGGAGTACCATAGCGAAAACTTCACGCGTAAAAAAATAATAATAACAGCAATGTATAAGCCTCAGCACGAGTCACAAATTACAGTAACCGTATTATTCTGTTAAATTATAAAAGTGAATTATGATGTCACGAGTGCATGATTTTTATTTAATTCTCGACAAATATTAGATGCGCCATTTCGTTTTAGTTGTGAATAATATAGGTTAATTCACGTTATTAAAAAATGTAGCTATAAAACATATAATTCAATGGAAAACGGTAGGTAATAAAATGTAAACGTAATAGTAAACCGTATTAAAAAAACATAACTCAGTGAAATAAGTATCCGTTTTTATGTTATTTTAGGATATTCCAGGTAAAGGTACAGATTACTTTAAAATACAAGGTTAAATTCACCGATATATTTCGTTTGATTCAAGGTTCTTTTGGAGAAACCGACCAGCGCAGCGGGCGTCGTCTGCTAGTATGTTAATATTTAGACATAGAGTTAATCTTCATATATTTAATAAGATCTATAATAACAAATCTAATAACAAATCAGAACATTTAAAATAGGTTGATTAAAAAACCTGCTAAAATAACTGACTTCTTTAAATTTTTTATCAAGAGAAATAATGATCTTCATCTCATAACTGTGATTTGTTATATTATTAAAAGTTAATGAATAAATTTCCTGTAAATAATATTTATCTCTCTATCTATTATATGTTAATATTTAGACATAGAGATAATCTTCATCTGTTTAATAAGATCTATAATAACAAATCTAATAACAAATCAGAACATTTAAAATAGGTTGATTAAAAAACCTGCTAAAGTAACTGACTTCTTTAATTTTTTATCAACAGAAATAATGTTCTTCATCTCATAACTGGGATTTGTTATATTATTAAAAGATAATGAATAAATTTTCTGTAAATAATATTTATCTCTCTATCTATTATATGTTAATATTTAGACATGGAAACAAATCAGAACATTTAAAATAGGTTGATTAAAAAACCTGCTAAAGTAACTGACTTCTTTAAATTTTTTATCAACAGAAATAATGCTCTTCATCTCATAACTGGGATTTGTTATATTATTAAAAGTTAATGAATAAATTTCCTGTAAATAATATTTATCTCTCTATCTATTGTATGTTAATATTTAGACATAGAAACAAATCAGAACATTTAAAATAGGTTGATTAAAAAACCTGCTAAAGTAACTGACTTCTTTAATTTTTTTATCAACAGAAATAATGTTCTTCATCTCATAACTGGGTTTTGTTATATTATTAAAATTTAATGAATAAATTTCCTGTAAATAATATTTATCTCTCTATCTATTATATGTTAATATTTAGACATAGAAACAAATCAGAACATTTAAAATAGGTTGATTAAAAAACCTGCTAAAATAACTGACTTCTTTAAATTTTTTATCAACAGAAATAATGATCTTCATCTCATAACTGGGATTTGTTAAGTTAATGAATAAATTTCCTGTAAATAATATTTATATCTCTATCTATTATATGTTGATATTTAGACATATAGTTAATCTTCATCTATTTAATAAGATCTATAATAACAAATTTAATAACAAATCAGAACATTTAAAATAGTTTGATTAAAAAACCTGCTAAAATAACTGACTTCTTTAAATTTTTTATCAACAGAAATAATGTTCTTCATCTCATAACTGCGTTTTGTTATATTATTAAAAGTTAATGGATAAATTTCCTGTAAATAATATTTATCTCTCTATCTATTATATGTTAATATTTAGACATAGAAACAAATCAGAACATTTAAAGTAGGTTAATTAAAAAACCTGCTAAAATAACTGACTTCTTTAAATTTTTTATCAACAGAAATATTGATCTTCATCTCATAACTGGGATTTGTTATATTATTAAAAGTTAATGAATAACTTTCCAGTAAATAATATTTATCTCTCTATCTATTATATGTTAATATTTAGACATAGAGTTAATCTTCATCTATTTAATAAGATCTATAATAACAAATCTAATAACAAATCAGAACATTTAAAATAGGTTGATTAAAAAACCTGCTAAAGTGACTGACTTCTTTAAATTTTTTATCAACTGAAATAATGTTCTTCATCTCATAACTGGGCTTTGTTATATTATTAAAAGTTAATGAATAAATTTCCTGTAAATAATATTTATCTCTCTATCTATTATATGTTAATATTTAGACATAGAAACAAATCAGAACATTTAAATAGTTTGATTAAAAAACCTGCTAAAATAACTGACTTCTTTAAAATTTTTATAACAGAAATAATGATCTTCATCTCATAACTGGGATTTGTTATATTATTAAAAGTTAATGAATAAATTTCCTGTAAATAATATTTATCTCTCTATCTATTATATGTTAATATTTAGACATAGAGTTAATCTTTATCTATTTAATAAGATCTATAATAACAAATCTAATTACAAATTAGAACGTTTAAAATAGGTTGATTAAAAAACCTGCTAAAATAACTGACTTCTTTAAATTTTTTATCCACAGAAATAATGATCTTCATCTCATAACTGGGATTTGTTATATTATTAAAAGTTAATGAATAAATTTCCTGTAAATAATATTTATCTCTCTATCTATTATATGTTAATATTTAGACATAGAGTTAATCTTCATCTATTTAATAAGAGCTATAATACACAAATCTAATAACAAATCAGAACATTTAAAATAGGTTGATTAAAAAACCTGCTAAAGTAACTGACTTCTTTAATTTTTTTATCAACAGAAATAATGTTCTTCATCTGATAACTGGGTTTTGTTATATTATTAAAATTTAATGAACAAATTTCCTGTAAATAATATTTATCTCTCTATCTATTATATGTTAATATTTAGACATAGAAACAAATCAGAACATTTAAAATAGGTTGATTAAAAAACCTGCTAAAATAACTGACTTCTTTAAATTTTTTATCAACAGAAATAATGATCTTCATCTCATAACTGGGATTTGTTAAGTTAAAGAATAAATTTCCTGTAAATAATATTTATATCTCTATCTATTATATGTTGATATTTAGACATATAGTTAATCTTCATCTATTTAATAAGATCTATAATAACAAATTTAATAACAAATCAGAACATTTAAAATAGTTTGATTAAAAAACCTGCTAAAATAACTGACTTCTTTAAATTTTTTATCAACAGAAATAATGTTCTTCATCTCATAACTGCGTTTTGTTATATTATTAAAAGTTAATGGATAAATTTCCTGTAAATAATATTTATCTCTCTATCTATTATATGTTAATATTTAGACATAGAAACAAATCAGAACATTTAAAGTAGGTTAATTAAAAAACCTGCTAAAATAACTGACTTCTTTAAATTTTTTATCAACAGAAATATTGATCTTCATCTCATAACTGGGATTTGTTATATTATTAAAAGTTAATGAATAACTTTCCAGTAAATAATATTTATCTCTCTATCTATTATATGTTAATATTTAGACATAGAGTTAATCTTCATCTATTTAATAAGATCTATAATAACAAATCTAATAACAAATCAGAACATTTAAAATAGGTTTATTAAAAAACCTGCTAAAGTGACTGACTTCTTTAAATTTTTTATCAACTGAAATAATGTTCTTCATCTCATAACTGGGCTTTGTTATATTATTAAAATTTAATGAATAAATTTCCTGTAAATAATATTTATCTCTCTATCTATTATATGTTAATATTTAGACATAGAAACAAATCAGAACATTTAAAATAGTTTGATTAAAAAACCTGCTAAAATAACTGACTTCTTTAAAATTTTTATAACAGAAATAATGATCTTCATCTCATAACTGGGATTTGTTATATTATTAAAAGTTAATGAATAAATTTCCTGTAAATAATATTTATCTCTCTATCTATTATATGTTAATATTTAGACATAGAGTTAATCTTTATCTATTTAATAAGATCTATAATAACAAATCTAATTACAAATTAGAACGTTTAAAATAGGTTGATTAAAAAACCTGCTAAAATAACTGACTTCTTTAAATTTTTTATCCACAGAAATAATGATCTTCATCTCATAACTGGGATTTGTTATATTATTAAAAGTTAATGAATAAATTTCCTGTAAATAATATTTATCTCTCTATCTATTATATTTTAATATTTAGACATAGAAACAAATCAGAACATTTAAAATAGGTTGATTAAGAAACCTGCTAAAGTAACTGACTTCTTTATATTTTTTATCAACAGAAATAATGTTCTTCATCTCATAACTGGGTTTTGTTATATTATTAAAAGTAAATGAATAAATTTCCTGTAAGTAATATTTATCTCTCTATCTATTATATGTTAATATTTAGACATAGAAACAAATCAGAACATTTAAAATAGGTTCTTTAAAAAACCTACTAAAATAACTGACTTCTTTAAATTTTTTATCAACAGAAATAATGTTCTTCATCTCATAACTGGGTTTTGTTATATAATTAAAAGTTAAGGAATAAATTTCCTGTAAATAATATTTATCTCTCTATCTATTATATGTTAATATTTAGACACAGAAACAAATCAGAACATTTAAAATAGGTTGATTAAAAAACCTGCTAAAATAACTGACTTCTTTAAATTTTTTACCCACAGAAATAATGATCTTCATCTCATAACTGGGATTTGTTATATTATTAAAAGTTAATGAATAAATTTCCTGTAAATAATATTTATCTCTCTATCTATTATATGTTAATATTTAGACATAGAGTTAATCTTTATCTATTTAATAAGATCTATAATAACAAATCTAATTACAAATTAGAACATTTAAAATAGGTTGATTAAAAAACCTCTAAAATAACTGACTTCTTTAAATTTTTTATCCACAGAAATAATGATCTTCATCTCATAACTGGGATTTGTTATATTATTAAAAGTTAATGAATAAATTTCCTTTAAATAATATTTATCTCTCTATCTATTATATGTTAATATTTAGACATAGAGTTAATCTTCATCTATTTAATAAGAGCTATAATACACAAATCTAATAACAAATCAGAACATTTAAAATAGGTTGATTAAAAAACCTGCTAAAATAACTGACTTCTTTAAATTTTTTATCAACAGAAATAATGTTCTTCATCTCATAACTGCGTTTTGTTATATTATTAAAAGTTAATGAATAAATTTCCTGTAAATAATATTTACCTCTCTATCTATTATATTTTAATATTTAGACATAGAAACAAATCAGAACATTTAAAATAGGTTGATTAAAAAACCTGCTAAAGTAACTGACTTCTTTAATTTTTTTATCAACAGAAATAATGTTCTTCATCTCATAACTGCGTTTTGTTATATTATTAAAAGTTAATGGATAAATTTCCTGTAAATAATATTTATCTCTCTATCTATTATATGTTAATATTTAGACATAGAAACAAATCAGAACATTTAAAATATGTTGATTAAAAAACCTGCTAAAATAACTGACTTCTTTAAATTTTTTATCAACAGAAATAATGATCTTCATCTCATAACTGGGATTTGTTATATTATTAAAAGTTAATGAATAAATTTCCTGTAAATAATATTTATCTCTCTATCTATTATATTTTAATATTTAGACATAGAAACAAATCAGAACATTTAAAATAGGTTGATTAAGAAACCTGCTAAAGTAACTGACTTCTTTATATTTTTTATCAACAGAAATAATGTTCTTCATCTCATAACTGGGTTTTGTTATATTATTAAAAGTAAATGAATAAATTTCCTGTAAGTAATATTGATCTCTCTATCTATTATATGTTAATATTTAGACATAGAAACAAATCAGAACATTTAAAATAGGTTCTTTAAAAAACCTACTAAAATAACTGACTTCTTTCAATTTTTTATCAACAGAAATAATGTTCTTCATCTCATAACTGGGTTTTGTTATATAATTAAAAGTTAAGGAATAAATTTCCTGTAAATAATATTTATCTCTCTATCTATTATATGTTAATATTTAGACACAGAAACAAATCAGAACATTTAAAATAGGTTGATTAAAAAACCTGCTAAAATAACTGACTTCTTTAATTTTTTTATCAACAGAAATAATGATCTTTATCTCATAACTGGGATTTGTTATATTATTAAAAGTTAATGAATAAATTTCCTGTAAATAATATTTATATCTCTATCTATTATATGTTAATATTTAGACATAGAGTTAATCTTCATCTATTTAATAAGATCTATAATAACAAATCTAATTACAAATTAGAACATTTAAAATAGGTTGATTAAAAAACCTGCTAAAATAACTGACTTCTTTAAATTTTTTACCCACAGAAATAATGATCTTCATCTCATAACTGGGATTTGTTATATTATTAAAAGTTAATGAATAAATTTCCTGTAAATAATATTTATCTCTCTATCTATTATATGTTAATATTTAGACATAGAGTTAATCTTCATCTATTTAATAAGAGCTATAATACACAAATCTAATAACAAATCAGAACATTTAAAATAGGTTGATTAAAAAACCTGCTAAAGTGACTGACTTCTTTAATTTTTTTATCAACAGAAATAATGATCTTTATCTCATAACTGGGATTTGATATATTATTAAAAGTTAATGAATAAATTTCCTGTAAATAATATTTATATCTCTATCTATTATATGTTAATATTTAGACATAGAGTTAATCTTCATCTATTTAATAAGATCTATAATAACAAATCTAATTACAAATTAGAACATTTAAAATAGGTTGATTAAAAAACCTGCAAAAATAACTGACTTCTTTAAATTTTTTATCAACAGAAATAATGTTCTTCATCTCATAACTGCGTTTTGTTATATTATTAAAAGTTAATGAATAAATTTCCTGTAAATAATATTTACCTCTCTATCTATTATATTTTAATATTTAGACATAGACACAAATCAGAACATTTAAAATAGGTTGATTAAAAAACCTGCTAAAATAACTGACTTCTTTAAATTTTTTATCAACAGAAATAATGATCTTCATCTCATAACTGGGATTTGTTATATTATTAAAAGTTAATGAATAAATTTCCTGTAAATAATATTTATCTCTCTATCTATTATATTTTAATATTTAGACATAGAAACAAATCAGAACATTTAAAATAGGTTGATTAAGAAACCTGCTAAAGTAACTGACTTCTTTATATTTTTTATCAACAGCAATAATGATCTTTATCTCATAACTGGGATTTGTTATATTATTAAAAGTTAATGAATAAATTTCCTGTAAATAATATTTATATCTCTATCTATTATATGTTAATATTTAGACATAGAGTTAATCTTCATCTATTTAATAAGATCTATAATAACAAATCTAATTACAAATTAGAACATTTAAAATAGGTTGATTAAAAAACCTGCTAAAATAACTGACTTCTTTAAATTTTTTACCCACAGAAATAATGATCTTCATCTCATAACTGGGATTTGTTATATTATTAAAAGTTAATGAATAAATTTCCTGTAAATAATATTTATCTCTCTATCTATTATATGTTAATATTTAGACATAGAGTTAATCTTCATCTATTTAATAAGAGCTATAATACACAAATCTAATAACAAATCAGAACATTTAAAATAGGTTGATTAAAAAACCTGCTAAAGTGACTGACTTCTTTAATTTTTTTATCAACAGAAATAATGATCTTTATCTCATAACTGGGATTCTTTATATTATTAAAAGTTAATGAATAAATTTCCTGTAAATAATATTTATATCTCTATCTATTATATGTTAATATTTAGACATAGAGTTAATCTTCATCTATTTAATAAGATCTATAATAACAAATCTAATTACAAATCAGAACATTTAAAATAGATTGATTAAAAAACCTGCTAAAGTAACTGACTTCTTTAATTTTTTTATCAACAGAAATAATGGTCTTCATCTCATAAGTGGGTTTTGTTATATTATTAAAATTTAATGAACAAATTTCCTGTAAATAATATTTATCTCTCTATCTATTATATGTTAATATTTAGACATAGAAACAAATCAGAACATTTAAAATAGGTTGATTAAAAAACCTGCTAAAATAACTGACTTCTTTAAATTTTTTATCAACAGAAATAATGATCTTCATCTCATAACTGGGATTTGTTAAGTTAAAGAATAAATTTCCTGTAAATAATATTTATATCTCTATCTATTATATGTTGATATTTAGACATATAGTTAATCTTCATCTATTTAATAAGATCTATAATAACAAATTTAATAACAAATCAGAACATTTAAAATAGTTTGATTAAAAAACCTGCTAAAATAACTGACTTCTTTAAATTTTTTACCCACAGAAATAATGATCTTCATCTCATAACTGGGATTTGTTATATTATTAAAAGTTAATGAATAAATTTCCTGTAAATAATATTTACCTCTCTATCTATTATATTTTAATATTTAGACATAGACACAAATCAGAACATTTAAAATAGGTTGATTAAAAAACCTGCTAAAATAACTGACTTCTTTAATTTTTTTATCAACAGAAATAATGTTCTTCATCTCATAACTGCGTTTTGTTATATTATTAAAAGTTAATGGATAAATTTCCTGTAAATAATATTTATCTCTCTATCTATTATATGTTAATATTTAGACATAGAAACAAATCAGAACATTTAAAATATGTTGATTAAAAAACCTGCTAAAATAACTGACTTCTTTAAATTTTTTATCAACAGAAATAATGATCTTCATCTCATAACTGGGATTTGTTATATTATTAAAAGTTAATGAATAAATTTCCTGTAAATAATATTTATCTCTCTATCTATTATATTTTAATATTTAGACATAGAAACAAATCAGAACATTTAAAATAGGTTGATTAAGAAACCTGCTAAAGTAACTGACTTCTTTATATTTTTTATCAACAGAAATAATGTTCTTCATCTCATAACTGGGTTTTGTTATATTATTAAAAGTAAATGAATAAATTTCCTGTAAGTAATATTTATCTCTCTATCTATTATATGTTAATATTTAGACATAGAAACAAATCAGAACATTTAAAATAGGTTCTTTAAAAAACCTACTAAAATAACTGACTTCTTTAAATTTTTTATCAACAGAAATAATGTTCTTCATCTCATAACTGGGTTTTGTTATATAATTAAAAGTTAAGGAATAAATTTCCTGTAAATAATATTTATCTCTCTATCTATTATATGTTAATATTTAGACACAGAAACAAATCAGAACATTTAAAATAGGTTGATTAAAAAACCTGCTAAAATAACTGACTTCTTTAAATTTTTTACCCACAGAAATAATGATCTTCATCTCATAACTGGGATTTGTTATATTATTAAAAGTTAATGAATAAATTTCCTGTAAATAATATTTATCTCTCTATCTATTATATGTTAATATTTAGACATAGAGTTAATCTTTATCTATTTAATAAGATCTATAATAACAAATCTAATTACAAATTAGAACATTTAAAATAGGTTGATTAAAAAACCTCTAAAATAACTGACTTCTTTAAATTTTTTATCCACAGAAATAATGATCTTCATCTCATAACTGGGATTTGTTATATTATTAAAAGTTAATGAATAAATTTCCTTTAAATAATATATATCTCTCTATCTATTATATGTTAATATTTAGACATAGAGTTAATCTTCATCTATTTAATAAGATCTATAATAACAAATCTAATTACAAATTAGAACATTTAAAATAGGTTGATTAAAAAACCTGCTAAAATAACTGACTTCTTTAAATTTTTTACCCACAGAAATAATGATCTTCATCTCATAACTGGGATTTGTTATATTATTAAAAGTTAATGAATAAATTTCCTGTAAATAATATTTATCTCTCTATCTATTATATGTTAATATTTAGACATAGAGTTAATCTTCATCTATTTAATAAGAGCTATAATACACAAATCTAATAACAAATCAGAACATTTAAAATAGGTTGATTAAAAAACCTGCTAAAGTGACTGACTTCTTTAATTTTTTTATCAACAGAAATAATGATCTTTATCTCATAACTGGGATTTGATATATTATTAAAAGTTAATGAATAAATTTCCTGTAAATAATATTTATATCTCTATCTATTATATGTTAATATTTAGACATAGAGTTAATCTTCATCTATTTAATAAGATCTATAATAACAAATCTAATTACAAATTAGAACATTTAAAATAGGTTGATTAAAAAACCTGCAAAAATAACTGACTTCTTTAAATTTTTTATCAACAGAAATAATGTTCTTCATCTCATAACTGCGTTTTGTTATATTATTAAAAGTTAATGAATAAATTTCCTGTAAATAATATTTACCTCTCTATCTATTATATTTTAATATTTAGACATAGACACAAATCAGAACATTTAAAATAGGTTGATTAAAAAACCTGCTAAAATAACTGACTTCTTTAAATTTTTTATCAACAGAAATAATGATCTTCATCTCATAACTGGGATTTGTTATATTATTAAAAGTTAATGAATAAATTTCCTGTAAATAATATTTATCTCTCTATCTATTATATTTTAATATTTAGACATAGAAACAAATCAGAACATTTAAAATAGGTTGATTAAGAAACCTGCTAAAGTAACTGACTTCTTTATATTTTTTATCAACAGCAATAATGATCTTTATCTCATAACTGGGATTTGTTATATTATTAAAAGTTAATGAATAAATTTCCTGTAAATAATATTTATATCTCTATCTATTATATGTTAATATTTAGACATAGAGTTAATCTTCATCTATTTAATAAGATCTATAATAACAAATCTAATTACAAATTAGAACATTTAAAATAGGTTGATTAAAAAACCTGCTAAAATAACTGACTTCTTTAAATTTTTTACCCACAGAAATAATGATCTTCATCTCATAACTGGGATTTGTTATATTATTAAAAGTTAATGAATAAATTTCCTGTAAATAATATTTATCTCTCTATCTATTATATGTTAATATTTAGACATAGAGTTAATCTTCATCTATTTAATAAGAGCTATAATACACAAATCTAATAACAAATCAGAACATTTAAAATAGGTTGATTAAAAAACCTGCTAAAGTGACTGACTTCTTTAATTTTTTTATCAACAGAAATAATGATCTTTATCTCATAACTGGGATTCTTTATATTATTAAAAGTTAATGAATAAATTTCCTGTAAATAATATTTATATCTCTATCTATTATATGTTAATATTTAGACATAGAGTTAATCTTCATCTATTTAATAAGATCTATAATAACAAATCTAATTACAAATCAGAACATTTAAAATAGATTGATTAAAAAACCTGCTAAAGTAACTGACTTCTTTAATTTTTTTATCAACAGAAATAATGGTCTTCATCTCATAAGTGGGTTTTGTTATATTATTAAAATTTAATGAACAAATTTCCTGTAAATAATATTTATCTCTCTATCTATTATATGTTAATATTTAGACATAGAAACAAATCAGAACATTTAAAATAGGTTGATTAAAAAACCTGCTAAAATAACTGACTTCTTTAAATTTTTTATCAACAGAAATAATGATCTTCATCTCATAACTGGGATTTGTTAAGTTAAAGAATAAATTTCCTGTAAATAATATTTATATCTCTATCTATTATATGTTGATATTTAGACATATAGTTAATCTTCATCTATTTAATAAGATCTATAATAACAAATTTAATAACAAATCAGAACATTTAAAATAGTTTGATTAAAAAACCTGCTAAAATAACTGACTTCTTTAAATTTTTTACCCACAGAAATAATGATCTTCATCTCATAACTGGGATTTGTTATATTATTAAAAGTTAATGAATAAATTTCCTGTAAATAATATTTACCTCTCTATCTATTATATTTTAATATTTAGACATAGACACAAATCAGAACATTTAAAATAGGTTGATTAAAAAACCTGCTAAAATAACTGACTTCTTTAATTTTTTTATCAACAGAAATAATGTTCTTCATCTCATAACTGCGTTTTGTTATATTATTAAAAGTTAATGGATAAATTTCCTGTAAATAATATTTATCTCTCTATCTATTATATGTTAATATTTAGACATAGAAACAAATCAGAACATTTAAAATATGTTGATTAAAAAACCTGCTAAAATAACTGACTTCTTTAAATTTTTTATCAACAGAAATAATGATCTTCATCTCATAACTGGGATTTGTTATATTATTAAAAGTTAATGAATAAATTTCCTGTAAATAATATTTATCTCTCTATCTATTATATTTTAATATTTAGACATAGAAACAAATCAGAACATTTAAAATAGGTTGATTAAGAAACCTGCTAAAGTAACTGACTTCTTTATATTTTTTATCAACAGAAATAATGTTCTTCATCTCATAACTGGGTTTTGTTATATTATTAAAAGTAAATGAATAAATTTCCTGTAAGTAATATTTATCTCTCTATCTATTATATGTTAATATTTAGACATAGAAACAAATCAGAACATTTAAAATAGGTTCTTTAAAAAACCTACTAAAATAACTGACTTCTTTAAATTTTTTATCAACAGAAATAATGTTCTTCATCTCATAACTGGGTTTTGTTATATAATTAAAAGTTAAGGAATAAATTTCCTGTAAATAATATTTATCTCTCTATCTATTATATGTTAATATTTAGACACAGAAACAAATCAGAACATTTAAAATAGGTTGATTAAAAAACCTGCTAAAATAACTGACTTCTTTAAATTTTTTACCCACAGAAATAATGATCTTCATCTCATAACTGGGATTTGTTATATTATTAAAAGTTAATGAATAAATTTCCTGTAAATAATATTTATCTCTCTATCTATTATATGTTAATATTTAGACATAGAGTTAATCTTTATCTATTTAATAAGATCTATAATAACAAATCTAATTACAAATTAGAACATTTAAAATAGGTTGATTAAAAAACCTCTAAAATAACTGACTTCTTTAAATTTTTTATCCACAGAAATAATGATCTTCATCTCATAACTGGGATTTGTTATATTATTAAAAGTTAATGAATAAATTTCCTTTAAATAATATATATCTCTCTATCTATTATATGTTAATATTTAGACATAGAGTTAATCTTCATCTATTTAATAAGAGCTATAATACACAAATCTAATAACAAATCAGAACATTTAAAATAGGTTGATTAAAAAACCTGCTAAAATAACTGACTTCTTTAAATTTTTTATCAACAGAAATAATGTTCTTCATCTCATAACTGCGTTTTGTTATATTATTAAAAGTTAATGAATAAATTTCCTGTAAATAATATTTACCTCTCTATCTATTATATTTTAATATTTAGACATAGAAACAAATCAGAACATTTAAAATAGGTTGATTAAAAAACCTGCTAAAGTAACTGACTTCTTTAATTTTTTTATCAACAGAAATAATGTTCTTCATCTCATAACTGCGTTTTGTTATATTATTAAAAGTTAATGGATAAATTTCCTGTAAATAATATTTATCTCTCTATCTATTATATGTTAATATTTAGACATAGAAACAAATCAGAACATTTAAAATATGTTGATTAAAAAACCTGCTAAAATAACTGACTTCTTTAAATTTTTTATCAACAGAAATAATGATCTTCATCTCATAACTGGGATTTGTTATATTATTAAAAGTTAATGAATAAATTTCCTGTAAATAATATTTATCTCTCTATCTATTATATTTTAATATTTAGACATAGAAACAAATCAGAACATTTAAAATAGGTTGATTAAGAAACCTGCTAAAGTAACTGACTTCTTTATATTTTTTATCAACAGAAATAATGTTCTTCATCTCATAACTGGGTTTTGTTATATTATTAAAAGTAAATGAATAAATTTCCTGTAAGTAATATTGATCTCTCTATCTATTATATGTTAATATTTAGACATAGAAACAAATCAGAACATTTAAAATAGGTTCTTTAAAAAACCTACTAAAATAACTGACTTCTTTCAATTTTTTATCAACAGAAATAATGTTCTTCATCTCATAACTGGGTTTTGTTATATAATTAAAAGTTAAGGAATAAATTTCCTGTAAATAATATTTATCTCTCTATCTATTATATGTTAATATTTAGACACAGAAACAAATCAGAACATTTAAAATAGGTTGATTAAAAAACCTGCTAAAATAACTGACTTCTTTAATTTTTTTATCAACAGAAATAATGATCTTTATCTCATAACTGGGATTTGTTATATTATTAAAAGTTAATGAATAAATTTCCTGTAAATAATATTTATATCTCTATCTATTATATGTTAATATTTAGACATAGAGTTAATCTTCATCTATTTAATAAGATCTATAATAACAAATCTAATTACAAATTAGAACATTTAAAATAGGTTGATTAAAAAACCTGCTAAAATAACTGACTTCTTTAAATTTTTTACCCACAGAAATAATGATCTTCATCTCATAACTGGGATTTGTTATATTATTAAAAGTTAATGAATAAATTTCCTGTAAATAATATTTATCTCTCTATCTATTATATGTTAATATTTAGACATAGAGTTAATCTTCATCTATTTAATAAGAGCTATAATACACAAATCTAATAACAAATCAGAACATTTAAAATAGGTTGATTAAAAAACCTGCTAAAGTGACTGACTTCTTTAATTTTTTTATCAACAGAAATAATGATCTTTATCTCATAACTGGGATTTGATATATTATTAAAAGTTAATGAATAAATTTCCTGTAAATAATATTTATATCTCTATCTATTATATGTTAATATTTAGACATAGAGTTAATCTTCATCTATTTAATAAGATCTATAATAACAAATCTAATTACAAATTAGAACATTTAAAATAGGTTGATTAAAAAACCTGCAAAAATAACTGACTTCTTTAAATTTTTTATCAACAGAAATAATGTTCTTCATCTCATAACTGCGTTTTGTTATATTATTAAAAGTTAATGAATAAATTTCCTGTAAATAATATTTACCTCTCTATCTATTATATTTTAATATTTAGACATAGACACAAATCAGAACATTTAAAATAGGTTGATTAAAAAACCTGCTAAAATAACTGACTTCTTTAAATTTTTTATCAACAGAAATAATGATCTTCATCTCATAACTGGGATTTGTTATATTATTAAAAGTTAATGAATAAATTTCCTGTAAATAATATTTATCTCTCTATCTATTATATTTTAATATTTAGACATAGAAACAAATCAGAACATTTAAAATAGGTTGATTAAGAAACCTGCTAAAGTAACTGACTTCTTTATATTTTTTATCAACAGCAATAATGATCTTTATCTCATAACTGGGATTTGTTATATTATTAAAAGTTAATGAATAAATTTCCTGTAAATAATATTTATATCTCTATCTATTATATGTTAATATTTAGACATAGAGTTAATCTTCATCTATTTAATAAGATCTATAATAACAAATCTAATTACAAATTAGAACATTTAAAATAGGTTGATTAAAAAACCTGCTAAAATAACTGACTTCTTTAAATTTTTTACCCACAGAAATAATGATCTTCATCTCATAACTGGGATTTGTTATATTATTAAAAGTTAATGAATAAATTTCCTGTAAATAATATTTATCTCTCTATCTATTATATGTTAATATTTAGACATAGAGTTAATCTTCATCTATTTAATAAGAGCTATAATACACAAATCTAATAACAAATCAGAACATTTAAAATAGGTTGATTAAAAAACCTGCTAAAGTGACTGACTTCTTTAATTTTTTTATCAACAGAAATAATGATCTTTATCTCATAACTGGGATTCTTTATATTATTAAAAGTTAATGAATAAATTTCCTGTAAATAATATTTATATCTCTATCTATTATATGTTAATATTTAGACATAGAGTTAATCTTCATCTATTTAATAAGATCTATAATAACAAATCTAATTACAAATCAGAACATTTAAAATAGATTGATTAAAAAACCTGCTAAAGTAACTGACTTCTTTAATTTTTTTATCAACAGAAATAATGTTCTTCATCTCATAAGTGGGTTTTGTTATATTATTAAAATTTAATGAACAAATTTCCTGTAAATAATATTTATCTCTCTATCTATTATATGTTAATATTTAGACATAGAAACAAATCAGAACATTTAAAATAGGTTGATTAAAAAACCTGCTAAAATAACTGACTTCTTTAAATTTTTTATCAACAGAAATAATGATCTTCATCTCATAACTGGGATTTGTTAAGTTAAAGAATAAATTTCCTGTAAATAATATTTATATCTCTATCTATTATATGTTGATATTTAGACATATAGTTAATCTTCATCTATTTAATAAGATCTATAATAACAAATTTAATAACAAATCAGAACATTTAAAATAGTTTGATTAAAAAACCTGCTAAAATAACTGACTTCTTTAAATTTTTTATCAACAGAAATAATGTTCTTCATCTCATAACTGCGTTTTGTTATATTATTAAAAGTTAATGGATAAATTTCCTGTAAATAATATTTATCTCTCTATCTATTATATGTTAATATTTAGACATAGAAACAAATCAGAACATTTAAAGTAGGTTAATTAAAAAACCTGCTAAAATAACTGACTTCTTTAAATTTTTTATCAACAGAAATATTGATCTTCATCTCATAACTGGGATTTGATATATTATTAAAAGTTAATGAATAAATTTCCTGTAAATAATATTTATATCTCTATCTATTATATGTTAATATTTAGACATAGAGTTAATCTTCATCTATTTAATAAGATCTATAATAACAAATCTAATTACAAATTAGAACATTTAAAATAGGTTGATTAAAAAACCTGCAAAAATAACTGACTTCTTTAAATTTTTTATCAACAGAAATAATGTTCTTCATCTCATAACTGCGTTTTGTTATATTATTAAAAGTTAATGAATAAATTTCCTGTAAATAATATTTACCTCTCTATCTATTATATTTTAATATTTAGACATAGACACAAATCAGAACATTTAAAATAGGTTGATTAAAAAACCTGCTAAAATAACTGACTTCTTTAAATTTTTTATCAACAGAAATAATGATCTTCATCTCATAACTGGGATTTGTTATATTATTAAAAGTTAATGAATAAATTTCCTGTAAATAATATTTATCTCTCTATCTATTATATTTTAATATTTAGACATAGAAACAAATCAGAACATTTAAAATAGGTTGATTAAGAAACCTGCTAAAGTAACTGACTTCTTTATATTTTTTATCAACAGCAATAATGATCTTTATCTCATAACTGGGATTTGTTATATTATTAAAAGTTAATGAATAAATTTCCTGTAAATAATATTTATATCTCTATCTATTATATGTTAATATTTAGACATAGAGTTAATCTTCATCTATTTAATAAGATCTATAATAACAAATCTAATTACAAATTAGAACATTTAAAATAGGTTGATTAAAAAACCTGCTAAAATAACTGACTTCTTTAAATTTTTTACCCACAGAAATAATGATCTTCATCTCATAACTGGGATTTGTTATATTATTAAAAGTTAATGAATAAATTTCCTGTAAATAATATTTATCTCTCTATCTATTATATGTTAATATTTAGACATAGAGTTAATCTTCATCTATTTAATAAGAGCTATAATACACAAATCTAATAACAAATCAGAACATTTAAAATAGGTTGATTAAAAAACCTGCTAAAGTGACTGACTTCTTTAATTTTTTTATCAACAGAAATAATGATCTTTATCTCATAACTGGGATTCTTTATATTATTAAAAGTTAATGAATAAATTTCCTGTAAATAATATTTATATCTCTATCTATTATATGTTAATATTTAGACATAGAGTTAATCTTCATCTATTTAATAAGATCTATAATAACAAATCTAATTACAAATCAGAACATTTAAAATAGATTGATTAAAAAACCTGCTAAAGTAACTGACTTCTTTAATTTTTTTATCAACAGAAATAATGTTCTTCATCTCATAAGTGGGTTTTGTTATATTATTAAAATTTAATGAACAAATTTCCTGTAAATAATATTTATCTCTCTATCTATTATATGTTAATATTTAGACATAGAAACAAATCAGAACATTTAAAATAGGTTGATTAAAAAACCTGCTAAAATAACTGACTTCTTTAAATTTTTTATCAACAGAAATAATGATCTTCATCTCATAACTGGGATTTGTTAAGTTAAAGAATAAATTTCCTGTAAATAATATTTATATCTCTATCTATTATATGTTGATATTTAGACATATAGTTAATCTTCATCTATTTAATAAGATCTATAATAACAAATTTAATAACAAATCAGAACATTTAAAATAGTTTGATTAAAAAACCTGCTAAAATAACTGACTTCTTTAAATTTTTTATCAACAGAAATAATGTTCTTCATCTCATAACTGCGTTTTGTTATATTATTAAAAGTTAATGGATAAATTTCCTGTAAATAATATTTATCTCTCTATCTATTATATGTTAATATTTAGACATAGAAACAAATCAGAACATTTAAAGTAGGTTAATTAAAAAACCTGCTAAAATAACTGACTTCTTTAAATTTTTTATCAACAGAAATATTGATCTTCATCTCATAACTGGGATTTGTTATATTATTAAAAGTTAATGAATAACTTTCCAGTAAATAATATTTATCTCTCTATCTATTATATGTTAATATTTAGACATAGAGTTAATCTTCATCTATTTAATAAGATCTATAATAACAAATCTAATAACAAATCAGAACATTTAAAATAGGTTGATTAAAAAACCTGCTAAAGTGACTGACTTCTTTAAATTTTTTATCAACTGAAATAATGTTCTTCATCTCATAACTGGGCTTTGTTATATTATTAAAAGTTAATGAATAAATTTCCTGTAAATAATATTTATCTCTCTATCTATTATATGTTAATATTTAGACATAGAAACAAATCAGAACATTTAAAATAGTTTGATTAAAAAACCTGCTAAAATAACTGACTTCTTTAAAATTTTTATAACAGAAATAATGATCTTCATCTCATAACTGGGATTTGTTATAGTATTAAAAGTTAATGAATAAATTTCCTGTAAATAATATTTATCTCTCTATCTATTATATGTTAATATTTAGACATAGAGTTAATCTTCATCTATTTAATAAGAGCTATAATACACAAATCTAATAACAAATCAGAACATTTAAAATAGGTTGATTAAAAAACCTGCTAAAATAACTGACTTCTTTAAATTTTTTATCAACAGAAATAATGTTCTTCATCTCATAACTGCGTTTTGTTATATTATTAAAAGTTAATGAATAAATTTCCTGTAAATAATATTTACCTCTCTATCTATTATATTTTAATATTTCGACATAGACACAAATCAGAACATTTAAAATAGGTTGATTAAAAAACCTGCTAAAGTAACTGACTTCTTTAAATTTTTTATCAACAGAAATAATGTTCTTCATCTCATAACTGCGTTTTGTTATATTATTAAAAGTTAATGGATAAATTTCCTGTAAATAATATTTATCTCTCTATCTATTATATGTTAATATTTAGACATAGAAACAAATCAGAACATTTAAAATATGTTGATTAAAAAACCTGCTAAAATAACTGACTTCTTTAAATTTTTTATCAACAGAAATAATGATCTTCATCTCATAACTGGGATTTGTTATATTATTAAAAGTTAATGAATAAATTTCCTGTAAATAATATTTATCTCTCTATCTATTATATTTTAATATTTAGACATAGAAACAAATCAGAACATTTAAAATAGGTTGATTAAGAAACCTGCTAAAGTAACTGACTTCTTTATATTTTTTATCAACAGAAATAATGTTCTTCATCTCATAACTGGGTTTTGTTATATTATTAAAAGTAAATGAATAAATTTCCTGTAAGTAATATTTATCTCTCTATCTATTATATGTTAATATTTAGACATAGAAACAAATCAGAACATTTAAAATAGGTTCTTTAAAAAACCTACTAAAATAACTGACTTCTTTAAATTTTTTATCAACAGAAATAATGTTCTTCATCTCATAACTGGGTTTTGTTATATAATTAGAAGTTAAGGAATAAATTTCCTGTAAATAATATTTATCTCTCTATCTATTATATGTTAATATTTAGACACAGAAACAAATCAGAACATTTAAAATAGGTTGATTAAAAAACCTGCTAAAATAACTGACTTCTTTAAATTTTTTACCCACAGAAATAATGATCTTCATCTCATAACTGGGATTTGTTATATTATTAAAAGTTAATGAATAAATTTCCTGTAAATAATATTTATCTCTCTATCTATTATATGTTAATATTTAGACATAGAGTTAATCTTTATCTATTTAATAAGATCTATAATAACAAATCTAATTACAAATTAGAACATTTAAAATAGGTTGATTAAAAAACCTCTAAAATAACTGACTTCTTTAAATTTTTTATCCACAGAAATAATGATCTTCATCTCATAACTGGGATTTGTTATATTATTAAAAGTTAATGAATAAATTTCCTTTAAATAATATTTATCTCTCTATCTATTATATGTTAATATTTAGACATAGAGTTAATCTTCATCTATTTAATAAGAGCTATAATACACAAATCTAAAAACAAATCAGAACATTTAAAATAGGTTGATTAAAAAACCTGCTAAAATAACTGACTTCTTTAAATTTTTTATCAACAGAAATAATGTTCTTCATCTCATAACTGCGTTTTGTTATATTATTAAAAGTTAATGAATAAATTTCCTGTAAATAATATTTACCTCTCTATCTATTATATTTTAATATTTAGACATAGAAACAAATCAGAACATTTAAAATAGGTTGATTAAAAAACCTGCTAAAGTAACTGACTTCTTTAAATTTTTTATCAACAGAAATAATGTTCTTCATCTCATAACTGCGTTTTGTTATATTATTAAAAGTTAATGGATAAATTTCCTGTAAATAATATTTATCTCTCTATCTATTATATGTTAATATTTAGACATAGAAACAAATCAGAACATTTAAAATATGTTGATTAAAAAACCTGCTAAAATAACTGACTTCTTTAAATTTTTTATCAACAGAAATAATGATCTTCATCTCATAACTGGGATTTGTTATATTATTAAAAGTTAATGAATAAATTTCCTGTAAATAATATTTATCTCTCTATCTATTATATTTTAATATTTAGACATAGAAACAAATCAGAACATTTAAAATAGGTTGATTAAGAAACCTGCTAAAGTAACTGACTTCTTTATATTTTTTATCAACAGAAATAATGTTCTTCATCTCATAACTGGGTTTTGTTATATTATTAAAAGTAAATGAATAAATTTCCTGTAAGTAATATTTATCTCTCTATCTATTATATGTTAATATTTAGACATAGAAACAAATCAGAACATTTAAAATAGGTTCTTTAAAAAACCTACTAAAATAACTGACTTCTTTAAATTTTTTATCAACAGAAATAATGTTCTTCATCTCATAAATGGGTTTTGTTATATAATTAAAAGTTAAGGAATAAATTTCCTGTAAATAATATTTATCTCTCTATCTATTATATGTTAATATTTAGACACAGAAACAAATCAGAACATTTAAAATAGGTTGATTAAAAAACCTGCTAAAATAACTGACTTCTTTAATTTTTTTATCAACAGAAATAATGATCTTTATCTCATAACTGGGATTTGTTATATTATTAAAAGTTAATGAATAAATTTCCTGTAAATAATATTTATATCTCTATCTATTATATGTTAATATTTAGACATAGAGTTAATCTTCATCTATTTAATAAGATCTATAATAACAAATCTAATTACAAATTAGAACATTTAAAATAGGTTGATTAAAAAACCTGCTAAAATAACTGACTTCTTTAAATTTTTTACCCACAGAAATAATGATCTTCATCTCATAACTGGGATTTGTTATATTATTAAAAGTTAATGAATAAATTTCCTGTAAATAATATTTATCTCTCTATCTATTATATGTTAATATTTAGACATAGAGTTAATCTTCATCTATTTAATAAGAGCTATAATACACAAATCTAATAACAAATCAGAACATTTAAAATAGGTTGATTAAAAAACCTGCTAAAGTGACTGACTTCTTTAATTTTTTTATCAACAGAAATAATGATCTTTATCTCATAACTGGGATTTGATATATTATTAAAAGTTAATGAATAAATTTCCTGTAAATAATATTTATATCTCTATCTATTATATGTTAATATTTAGACATAGAGTTAATCTTCATCTATTTAATAAGATCTATAATAACAAATCTAATTACAAATTAGAACATTTAAAATAGGTTGATTAAAAAACCTGCAAAAATAACTGACTTCTTTAAATTTTTTATCAACAGAAATAATGTTCTTCATCTCATAACTGCGTTTTGTTATATTATTAAAAGTTAATGAATAAATTTCCTGTAAATAATATTTACCTCTCTATCTATTATATTTTAATATTTAGACATAGACACAAATCAGAACATTTAAAATAGGTTGATTAAAAAACCTGCTAAAATAACTGACTTCTTTAAATTTTTTATCAACAGAAATAATGATCTTCATCTCATAACTGGGATTTGTTATATTATTAAAAGTTAATGAATGAATTTCCTGTAAATAATATTTATCTCTCTATCTATTATATGTTAATATTTAGACACAGAAACAAATCAGAACATTTAAAATAGGTTGATTAAAAAACCTGCTAAAATAACTGACTTCTTTAAATTTTTTACCCACAGAAATAATGATCTTCATCTCATAACTGGGATTTGTTATATTATTAAAAGTTAATGAATAAATTTCCTGTAAATAATATTTATCTCTCTATCTATTATATGTTAATATTTAGACATAGAGTTAATCTTTATCTATTTAATAAGATCTATAATAACAAATCTAATTACAAATTAGAACATTTAAAATAGGTTGATTAAAAAACCTCTAAAATAACTGACTTCTTTAAATTTTTTATCCACAGAAATAATGATCTTCATCTCATAACTGGGATTTGTTATATTATTAAAAGTTAATGAATAAATTTCCTTTAAATAATATTTATCTCTCTATCTATTATATTTTAATATTTAGACATAGACACAAATCAGAACATTTAAAATAGGTTGATTAAAAAACCTGCTAAAGTAACTGACTTCTTTAAATTTTTTATCAACAGAAATAATGTTCTTCATCTCATAACTGCGTTTTGTTATATTATTAAACGTTAATGGATAAATTTCCTGTAAATAATATTTATCTCTCTATCTATTATATGTTAATATTTAGACATAGAAACAAATCAGAACATTTAAAATATGTTGATTAAAAAACCTGCTAAAATAACTGACTTCTTTAAATTTTTTATCAACAGAAATAATGATCTTCATCTCATAACTGGGATTTGTTATATTATTAAAAGTTAATGAATAAATTTCCTGTAAATAATATTTATCTCTCTATCTATTATATTTTAATATTTAGACATAGAAACAAATCAGAACATTTAAAATAGGTTGATTAAGAATCCTGCTAAAGTAACTGACTTCTTTATATTTTTTATCAACAGAAATAATGTTCTTCATCTCATAACTGGGTTTTGTTATATTATTAAAAGTAAATGAATAAATTTCCTGTAAGTAATATTTATCTCTCTATCTATTATATGTTAATATTTAGACATAGAAACAAATCAGAACATTTAAAATAGGTTGATTAAAAAACCTGCTAAAATAACTGACTTCTTTAAATTTTTTATCAACAGAAATAATGATCTTCATCTCATAACTGGGATTTGTTAAGTTAATGAATAAATTTCCTGTAAATAATATTTTTATCTCTATCTATTATATGTTGATATTTAGACATATAGTTAATCTTCATCTATTTAATAAGATCTATAATAACAAATTTAATAACAAATCAGAACATTTAAAATAGTTTGATTAAAAAACCTGCTAAAATAACTGACTTCTTTAAATTTTTTATCAACAGAAATAATGTTCTTCATCTCATAACTGCGTTTTGTTATATTATTAAAAGTTAATGGATAAATTTCCTGTAAATAATATTTATCTCTCTATCTATTATATGTTAATATTTAGACATAGAGATAATCTTCATCTGTTTAATAAGATCTATAATAACAAATCTAATAACAAATCAGAACATTTAAAATAGGTTGATTAAAAAACCTGCTAAAGTAACTGACTTCTTTAATTTTTTATCAACAGAAATAATGTTCTTCATCTCATAACTGGGATTTGTTATATTATTAAAAGTTAATGAATAAATTTCCTGTAAATAATATTTATCTCTCTATCTATTATATGTTAATATTTAGACACAGAGATAATCTTCATCTGTTTAATAAGATCTATAATAACAAATCTAATAACAAATCAGAACATTTAAAATAGGTTGATTAAAAAACCTGCTAAAGTAACTGACTTCTTTAAATTTTTTATCAACAGAAATAATGCTCTTCATCTCATAACTGGGATTTGTTATATTATTAAAAGTTAATGAATAAATTTCCTGTAAATAATATTTATCTCTCTATCTATTGTATGTTAATATTTAGACATAGAAACAAATCAGAACATTTAAAATAGGTTGATTAAAAAACCTGCTAAAGTAACTGACTTCTTTAATTTTTTTATCAACAGAAATAATGTTCTTCATCTCATAACTGGGTTTTGTTATATTATTAAAATTTAATGAATAAATTTCCTGTAAATAATATTTATCTCTCTATCTATTATATGTTAATATTTAGACATAGAAACAAATCAGAACATTTAAAATAGGTTGATTAAAAAACCTGCTAAAATAACTGACTTCTTTAAATTTTTTATCAACAGAAATAATGATCTTCATCTCATAACTGGGATTTGTTAAGTTAATGAATAAATTTCCTGTAAATAATATTTATATCTCTATCTATTATATGTTGATATTTAGACATATAGTTAATCTTCATCTATTTAATAAGATCTATAATAACAAATTTAATAACAAATCAGAACATTTAAAATAGTTTGATTAAAAAACCTGCTAAAATAACTGACTTCTTTAAATTTTTTATCAACAGAAATAATGTTCTTCATCTCATAACTGCGTTTTGTTATATTATTAAAAGTTAATGGATAAATTTCCTGTAAATAATATTTATCTCTCTATCTATTATATGTTAATATTTAGACATAGAGATAATCTTCATCTGTTTAATAAGATCTATAATAACAAATCTAATAACAAATCAGAACATTTAAAATAGGTTGATTAAGAAACCTGCTAAAGTAACTGACTTCTTTATATTTTTTATCAACAGAAATAATGTTCTTCATCTCATAACTGGGTTTTGTTATATTATTAAAAGTAAATGAATAAATTTCCTGTAAGTAATATTTATCTCTCTATCTATTATATGTTAATATTTAGACATAGAAACAAATCAGAACATTTAAAATAGGTTCTTTAAAAAACCTACTAAAATAACTGACTTCTTTCAATTTTTTATCAACAGAAATAATGTTCTTCATCTCATAACTGGGTTTTGTTATATAATTAAAAGTTAAGGAATAAATTTCCTGTAAATAATATTTATCTCTCTATCTATTATATGTTAATATTTAGACACAGAAACAAATCAGAACATTTAAAATAGGTTGATTAAAAAACCTGCTAAAATAACTGACTTCTTTAAATTTTTTACCCACAGAAATAATGATCTTCATCTCATAACTGGGATTTGTTATATTATTAAAAGTTAATGAATAAATTTCCTGTAAATAATATTTATCTCTCTATCTATTATATGTTAATATTTAGACATAGAGTTAATCTTTATCTATTTAATAAGATCTATAATAACAAATCTAATTACAAATTAGAACATTTAAAATAGGTTGATTAAAAAACCTGCTAAAATAACTGACTTCTTTAAATTTTTTATCAACAGAAATAATGATCTTCATCTCATAACTGGGATTTGTTATATTATTAAAAGTTAATGAATAAATTTCCTGTAAATAATATTTATCTCTCTATCTATTATATTTTAATATTTAGACATAGAAACAAATCAGAACATTTAAAATAGGTTGATTAAGAAACCTGCTAAAGTAACTGACTTCTTTATATTTTTTATCAACAGCAATAATGATCTTTATCTCATAACTGGGATTTGTTATATTATTAAAAGTTAATGAATAAATTTCCTGTAAATAATATTTATATCTCTATCTATTATATGTTAATATTTAGACATAGAGTTAATCTTCATCTATTTAATAAGATCTATAATAACAAATCTAATTACAAATTAGAACATTTAAAATAGGTTGATTAAAAAACCTGCTAAAATAACTGACTTCTTTAAATTTTTTACCCACAGAAATAATGATCTTCATCTCATAACTGGGATTTGTTATATTATTAAAAGTTAATGAATAAATTTCCTGTAAATAATATTTATCTCTCTATCTATTATATGTTAATATTTAGACATAGAGTTAATCTTCATCTATTTAATAAGAGCTATAATACACAAATCTAATAACAAATCAGAACATTTAAAATAGGTTGATTAAAAAACCTGCTAAAGTGACTGACTTCTTTAATTTTTTTATCAACAGAAATAATGATCTTTATCTCATAACTGGGATTCTTTATATTATTAAAAGTTAATGAATAAATTTCCTGTAAATAATATTTATATCTCTATCTATTATATGTTAATATTTAGACATAGAGTTAATCTTCATCTATTTAATAAGATCTATAATAACAAATCTAATTACAAATCAGAACATTTAAAATAGATTGATTAAAAAACCTGCTAAAGTAACTGACTTCTTTAATTTTTTTATCAACAGAAATAATGTTCTTCATCTCATAAGTGGGTTTTGTTATATTATTAAAATTTAATGAACAAATTTCCTGTAAATAATATTTATCTCTCTATCTATTATATGTTAATATTTAGACATAGAAACAAATCAGAACATTTAAAATAGGTTGATTAAAAAACCTGCTAAAATAACTGACTTCTTTAAATTTTTTATCAACAGAAATAATGATCTTCATCTCATAACTGGGATTTGTTAAGTTAAAGAATAAATTTCCTGTAAATAATATTTATATCTCTATCTATTATATGTTGATATTTAGACATATAGTTAATCTTCATCTATTTAATAAGATCTATAATAACAAATTTAATAACAAATCAGAACATTTAAAATAGTTTGATTAAAAAACCTGCTAAAATAACTGACTTCTTTAAATTTTTTGTCAACAGAAATAATGTTCTTCATCTCATAACTGCGTTTTGTTATATTATTAAAAGTTAATGGATAAATTTCCTGTAAATAATATTTATCTCTCTATCTATTATATGTTAATATTTAGACATAGAAACAAATCAGAACATTTAAAGTAGGTTAATTAAAAAACCTGCTAAAATAACTGACTTCTTTAAATTTTTTATCAACAGAAATATTGATCTTCATCTCATAACTGGGATTTGTTATATTATTAAAAGTTAATGAATAACTTTCCAGTAAATAATATTTATCTCTCTATCTATTATATGTTAATATTTAGACATAGAGTTAATCTTCATCTATTTAATAAGATCTATAATAACAAATCTAATAACAAATCAGAACATTTAAAATAGGTTGATTAAAAAACCTGCTAAAGTGACTGACTTCTTTAAATTTTTTATCAACTGAAATAATGTTCTTCATCTCATAACTGGGCTTTGTTATATTATTAAAAGTTAATGAATAAATTTCCTGTAAATAATATTTATCTCTCTATCTATTATATGTTAATATTTAGACATAGAAACAAATCAGAACATTTAAAATAGTTTGATTAAAAAACCTGCTAAAATAACTGACTTCTTTAAAATTTTTATAACAGAAATAATGATCTTCATCTCATAACTGGGATTTGTTATAGTATTAAAAGTTAATGAATAAATTTCCTGTAAATAATATTTATCTCTCTATCTATTATATGTTAATATTTAGACATAGAGTTAATCTTCATCTATTTAATAAGAGCTATAATACACAAATCTAATAACAAATCAGAACATTTAAAATAGGTTGATTAAAAAACCTGCTAAAATAACTGACTTCTTTAAATTTTTTATCAACAGAAATAATGTTCTTCATCTCATAACTGGGTTTTGTTATATAATTAAAAGTTAAGGAATAAATTTCCTGTAAATAATATTTATCTCTCTATCTATTATATGTTAATATTTAGACACAGAAACAAATCAGAACATTTAAAATAGGTTGATTAAAAAACCTGCTAAAATAACTGACTTCTTTAAATTTTTTACCCACAGAAATAATGATCTTCATCTCATAACTGGGATTTGTTATATTATTAAAAGTTAATGAATAAATTTCCTGTAAATAATATTTATCTCTCTATCTATTATATGTTAATATTTAGACATAGAGTTAATCTTTATCTATTTAATAAGATCTATAATAACAAATCTAATTACAAATTAGAACATTTAAAATAGGTTGATTAAAAAACCTGCTAAAATAACTGACTTCTTTAAATTTTTTATCAACAGAAATAATGATCTTCATCTCATAACTGGGATTTGTTATATTATTAAAAGTTAATGAATAAATTTCCTGTAAATAATATTTATCTCTCTATCTATTATATTTTAATATTTAGACATAGAAACAAATCAGAACATTTAAAATAGGTTGATTAAGAAACCTGCTAAAGTAACTGACTTCTTTATATTTTTTATCAACAGCAATAATGATCTTTATCTCATAACTGGGATTTGTTATATTATTAAAAGTTAATGAATAAATTTCCTGTAAATAATATTTATATCTCTATCTATTATATGTTAATATTTAGACATAGAGTTAATCTTCATCTATTTAATAAGATCTATAATAACAAATCTAATTACAAATTAGAACATTTAAAATAGGTTGATTAAAAAACCTGCTAAAATAACTGACTTCTTTAAATTTTTTACCCACAGAAATAATGATCTTCATCTCATAACTGGGATTTGTTATATTATTAAAAGTTAATGAATAAATTTCCTGTAAATAATATTTATCTCTCTATCTATTATATGTTAATATTTAGACATAGAGTTAATCTTCATCTATTTAATAAGAGCTATAATACACAAATCTAATAACAAATCAGAACATTTAAAATAGGTTGATTAAAAAACCTGCTAAAGTGACTGACTTCTTTAATTTTTTTATCAACAGAAATAATGATCTTTATCTCATAACTGGGATTCTTTATATTATTAAAAGTTAATGAATAAATTTCCTGTAAATAATATTTATATCTCTATCTATTATATGTTAATATTTAGACATAGAGTTAATCTTCATCTATTTAATAAGATCTATAATAACAAATCTAATTACAAATCAGAACATTTAAAATAGTTTGATTAAAAAACCTGCTAAAGTAACTGACTTCTTTAATTTTTTTATCAACAGAAATAATGTTCTTCATCTCATAAGTGGGTTTTGTTATATTATTAAAATTTAATGAACAAATTTCCTGTAAATAATATTTATCTCTCTATCTATTATATGTTAATATTTAGACATAGAAACAAATCAGAACATTTAAAATAGGTTGATTAAAAAACCTGCTAAAATAACTGACTTCTTTAAATTTTTTATCAACAGAAATAATGATCTTCATCTCATAACTGGGATTTGTTAAGTTAAAGAATAAATTTCCTGTAAATAATATTTATATCTCTATCTATTATATGTTGATATTTAGACATATAGTTAATCTTCATCTATTTAATAAGATCTATAATAACAAATTTAATAACAAATCAGAACATTTAAAATAGTTTGATTAAAAAACCTGCTAAAATAACTGACTTCTTTAAATTTTTTATCAACAGAAATAATGTTCTTCATCTCATAACTGCGTTTTGTTATATTATTAAAAGTTAATGGATAAATTTCCTGTAAATAATATTTATCTCTCTATCTATTATATGTTAATATTTAGACATAGAAACAAATCAGAACATTTAAAGTAGGTTAATTAAAAAACCTGCTAAAATAACTGACTTCTTTAAATTTTTTATCAACAGAAATATTGATCTTCATCTCATAACTGGGATTTGTTATATTATTAAAAGTTAATGAATAACTTTCCAGTAAATAATATTTATCTCTCTATCTATTATATGTTAATATTTAGACATAGAGTTAATCTTCATCTATTTAATAAGATCTATAATAACAAATCTAATAACAAATCAGAACATTTAAAATAGGTTGATTAAAAAACCTGCTAAAGTGACTGACTTCTTTAAATTTTTTATCAACTGAAATAATGTTCTTCATCTCATAACTGGGCTTTGTTATATTATTAAAAGTTAATGAATAAATTTCCTGTAAATAATATTTATCTCTCTATCTATTATATGTTAATATTTAGACATAGAAACAAATCAGAACATTTAAAATAGTTTGATTAAAAAACCTGCTAAAATAACTGACTTCTTTAAAATTTTTATAACAGAAATAATGATCTTCATCTCATAACTGGGATTTGTTATAGTATTAAAAGTTAATGAATAAATTTCCTGTAAATAATATTTATCTCTCTATCTATTATATGTTAATATTTAGACATAGAGTTAATCTTCATCTATTTAATAAGAGCTATAATACACAAATCTAATAACAAATCAGAACATTTAAAATAGGTTGATTAAAAAACCTGCTAAAATAACTGACTTCTTTAAATTTTTTATCAACAGAAATAATGTTCTTCATCTCATAACTGCGTTTTGTTATATTATTAAAAGTTAATGAATAAATTTCCTGTAAATAATATTTACCTCTCTATCTATTATATTTTAATATTTCGACATAGACACAAATCAGAACATTTAAAATAGGTTGATTAAAAAACCTGCTAAAGTAACTGACTTCTTTAAATTTTTTATCAACAGAAATAATGTTCTTCATCTCATAACTGCGTTTTGTTATATTATTAAAAGTTAATGGATAAATTTCCTGTAAATAATATTTATCTCTCTATCTATTATATGTTAATATTTAGACATAGAAACAAATCAGAACATTTAAAATATGTTGATTAAAAAACCTGCTAAAATAACTGACTTCTTTAAATTTTTTATCAACAGAAATAATGATCTTCATCTCATAACTGGGATTTGTTATATTATTAAAAGTTAATGAATAAATTTCCTGTAAATAATATTTATCTCTCTATCTATTATATTTTAATATTTAGACATAGAAACAAATCAGAACATTTAAAATAGGTTGATTAAGAAACCTGCTAAAGTAACTGACTTCTTTATATTTTTTATCAACAGAAATAATGTTCTTCATCTCATAACTGGGTTTTGTTATATTATTAAAAGTAAATGAATAAATTTCCTGTAAGTAATATTTATCTCTCTATCTATTATATGTTAATATTTAGACATAGAAACAAATCAGAACATTTAAAATAGGTTCTTTAAAAAACCTACTAAAATAACTGACTTCTTTAAATTTTTTATCAACAGAAATAATGTTCTTCATCTCATAACTGGGTTTTGTTATATAATTAGAAGTTAAGGAATAAATTTCCTGTAAATAATATTTATCTCTCTATCTATTATATGTTAATATTTAGACACAGAAACAAATCAGAACATTTAAAATAGGTTGATTAAAAAACCTGCTAAAATAACTGACTTCTTTAAATTTTTTACCCACAGAAATAATGATCTTCATCTCATAACTGGGATTTGTTATATTATTAAAAGTTAATGAATAAATTTCCTGTAAATAATATTTATCTCTCTATCTATTATATGTTAATATTTAGACATAGAGTTAATCTTTATCTATTTAATAAGATCTATAATAACAAATCTAATTACAAATTAGAACATTTAAAATAGGTTGATTAAAAAACCTGCTAAAATAACTGACTTCTTTAAATTTTTTATCAACAGAAATAATGATCTTCATCTCATAACTGGGATTTGTTATATTATTAAAAGTTAATGAATAAATTTCCTGTAAATAATATTTATCTCTCTATCTATTATATTTTAATATTTAGACATAGAAACAAATCAGAACATTTAAAATAGGTTGATTAAGAAACCTGCTAAAGTAACTGACTTCTTTATATTTTTTATCAACAGCAATAATGATCTTTATCTCATAACTGGGATTTGTTATATTATTAAAAGTTAATGAATAAATTTCCTGTAAATAATATTTATATCTCTATCTATTATATGTTAATATTTAGACATAGAGTTAATCTTCATCTATTTAATAAGATCTATAATAACAAATCTAATTACAAATTAGAACATTTAAAATAGGTTGATTAAAAAACCTGCTAAAATAACTGACTTCTTTAAATTTTTTACCCACAGAAATAATGATCTTCATCTCATAACTGGGATTTGTTATATTATTAAAAGTTAATGAATAAATTTCCTGTAAATAATATTTATCTCTCTATCTATTATATGTTAATATTTAGACATAGAGTTAATCTTCATCTATTTAATAAGAGCTATAATACACAAATCTAATAACAAATCAGAACATTTAAAATAGGTTGATTAAAAAACCTGCTAAAGTGACTGACTTCTTTAATTTTTTTATCAACAGAAATAATGATCTTTATCTCATAACTGGGATTCTTTATATTATTAAAAGTTAATGAATAAATTTCCTGTAAATAATATTTATATCTCTATCTATTATATGTTAATATTTAGACATAGAGTTAATCTTCATCTATTTAATAAGATCTATAATAACAAATCTAATTACAAATCAGAACATTTAAAATAGATTGATTAAAAAACCTGCTAAAGTAACTGACTTCTTTAATTTTTTTATCAACAGAAATAATGTTCTTCATCTCATAAGTGGGTTTTGTTATATTATTAAAATTTAATGAACAAATTTCCTGTAAATAATATTTATCTCTCTATCTATTATATGTTAATATTTAGACATAGAAACAAATCAGAACATTTAAAATAGGTTGATTAAAAAACCTGCTAAAATAACTGACTTCTTTAAATTTTTTATCAACAGAAATAATGATCTTCATCTCATAACTGGGATTTGTTAAGTTAAAGAATAAATTTCCTGTAAATAATATTTATATCTCTATCTATTATATGTTGATATTTAGACATATAGTTAATCTTCATCTATTTAATAAGATCTATAATAACAAATTTAATAACAAATCAGAACATTTAAAATAGTTTGATTAAAAAACCTGCTAAAATAACTGACTTCTTTAAATTTTTTGTCAACAGAAATAATGTTCTTCATCTCATAACTGCGTTTTGTTATATTATTAAAAGTTAATGGATAAATTTCCTGTAAATAATATTTATCTCTCTATCTATTATATGTTAATATTTAGACATAGAAACAAATCAGAACATTTAAAGTAGGTTAATTAAAAAACCTGCTAAAATAACTGACTTCTTTAAATTTTTTATCAACAGAAATATTGATCTTCATCTCATAACTGGGATTTGTTATATTATTAAAAGTTAATGAATAACTTTCCAGTAAATAATATTTATCTCTCTATCTATTATATGTTAATATTTAGACATAGAGTTAATCTTCATCTATTTAATAAGATCTATAATAACAAATCTAATAACAAATCAGAACATTTAAAATAGGTTGATTAAAAAACCTGCTAAAGTGACTGACTTCTTTAAATTTTTTATCAACTGAAATAATGTTCTTCATCTCATAACTGGGCTTTGTTATATTATTAAAAGTTAATGAATAAATTTCCTGTAAATAATATTTATCTCTCTATCTATTATATGTTAATATTTAGACATAGAAACAAATCAGAACATTTAAAATAGTTTGATTAAAAAACCTGCTAAAATAACTGACTTCTTTAAAATTTTTATAACAGAAATAATGATCTTCATCTCATAACTGGGATTTGTTATAGTATTAAAAGTTAATGAATAAATTTCCTGTAAATAATATTTATCTCTCTATCTATTATATGTTAATATTTAGACATAGAGTTAATCTTCATCTATTTAATAAGAGCTATAATACACAAATCTAATAACAAATCAGAACATTTAAAATAGGTTGATTAAAAAACCTGCTAAAATAACTGACTTCTTTAAATTTTTTATCAACAGAAATAATGTTCTTCATCTCATAACTGGGTTTTGTTATATAATTAAAAGTTAAGGAATAAATTTCCTGTAAATAATATTTATCTCTCTATCTATTATATGTTAATATTTAGACACAGAAACAAATCAGAACATTTAAAATAGGTTGATTAAAAAACCTGCTAAAATAACTGACTTCTTTAAATTTTTTACCCACAGAAATAATGATCTTCATCTCATAACTGGGATTTGTTATATTATTAAAAGTTAATGAATAAATTTCCTGTAAATAATATTTATCTCTCTATCTATTATATGTTAATATTTAGACATAGAGTTAATCTTTATCTATTTAATAAGATCTATAATAACAAATCTAATTACAAATTAGAACATTTAAAATAGGTTGATTAAAAAACCTGCTAAAATAACTGACTTCTTTAAATTTTTTATCAACAGAAATAATGATCTTCATCTCATAACTGGGATTTGTTATATTATTAAAAGTTAATGAATAAATTTCCTGTAAATAATATTTATCTCTCTATCTATTATATTTTAATATTTAGACATAGAAACAAATCAGAACATTTAAAATAGGTTGATTAAGAAACCTGCTAAAGTAACTGACTTCTTTATATTTTTTATCAACAGCAATAATGATCTTTATCTCATAACTGGGATTTGTTATATTATTAAAAGTTAATGAATAAATTTCCTGTAAATAATATTTATATCTCTATCTATTATATGTTAATATTTAGACATAGAGTTAATCTTCATCTATTTAATAAGATCTATAATAACAAATCTAATTACAAATTAGAACATTTAAAATAGGTTGATTAAAAAACCTGCTAAAATAACTGACTTCTTTAAATTTTTTACCCACAGAAATAATGATCTTCATCTCATAACTGGGATTTGTTATATTATTAAAAGTTAATGAATAAATTTCCTGTAAATAATATTTATCTCTCTATCTATTATATGTTAATATTTAGACATAGAGTTAATCTTCATCTATTTAATAAGAGCTATAATACACAAATCTAATAACAAATCAGAACATTTAAAATAGGTTGATTAAAAAACCTGCTAAAGTGACTGACTTCTTTAATTTTTTTATCAACAGAAATAATGATCTTTATCTCATAACTGGGATTCTTTATATTATTAAAAGTTAATGAATAAATTTCCTGTAAATAATATTTATATCTCTATCTATTATATGTTAATATTTAGACATAGAGTTAATCTTCATCTATTTAATAAGATCTATAATAACAAATCTAATTACAAATCAGAACATTTAAAATAGTTTGATTAAAAAACCTGCTAAAGTAACTGACTTCTTTAATTTTTTTATCAACAGAAATAATGTTCTTCATCTCATAAGTGGGTTTTGTTATATTATTAAAATTTAATGAACAAATTTCCTGTAAATAATATTTATCTCTCTATCTATTATATGTTAATATTTAGACATAGAAACAAATCAGAACATTTAAAATAGGTTGATTAAAAAACCTGCTAAAATAACTGACTTCTTTAAATTTTTTATCAACAGAAATAATGATCTTCATCTCATAACTGGGATTTGTTAAGTTAAAGAATAAATTTCCTGTAAATAATATTTATATCTCTATCTATTATATGTTGATATTTAGACATATAGTTAATCTTCATCTATTTAATAAGATCTATAATAACAAATTTAATAACAAATCAGAACATTTAAAATAGTTTGATTAAAAAACCTGCTAAAATAACTGACTTCTTTAAATTTTTTATCAACAGAAATAATGTTCTTCATCTCATAACTGCGTTTTGTTATATTATTAAAAGTTAATGGATAAATTTCCTGTAAATAATATTTATCTCTCTATCTATTATATGTTAATATTTAGACATAGAAACAAATCAGAACATTTAAAGTAGGTTAATTAAAAAACCTGCTAAAATAACTGACTTCTTTAAATTTTTTATCAACAGAAATATTGATCTTCATCTCATAACTGGGATTTGTTATATTATTAAAAGTTAATGAATAACTTTCCAGTAAATAATATTTATCTCTCTATCTATTATATGTTAATATTTAGACATAGAGTTAATCTTCATCTATTTAATAAGATCTATAATAACAAATCTAATAACAAATCAGAACATTTAAAATAGGTTGATTAAAAAACCTGCTAAAGTGACTGACTTCTTTAAATTTTTTATCAACTGAAATAATGTTCTTCATCTCATAACTGGGCTTTGTTATATTATTAAAAGTTAATGAATAAATTTCCTGTAAATAATATTTATCTCTCTATCTATTATATGTTAATATTTAGACATAGAAACAAATCAGAACATTTAAAATAGTTTGATTAAAAAACCTGCTAAAATAACTGACTTCTTTAAAATTTTTATAACAGAAATAATGATCTTCATCTCATAACTGGGATTTGTTATAGTATTAAAAGTTAATGAATAAATTTCCTGTAAATAATATTTATCTCTCTATCTATTATATGTTAATATTTAGACATAGAGTTAATCTTCATCTATTTAATAAGAGCTATAATACACAAATCTAATAACAAATCAGAACATTTAAAATAGGTTGATTAAAAAACCTGCTAAAATAACTGACTTCTTTAAATTTTTTATCAACAGAAATAATGTTCTTCATCTCATAACTGCGTTTTGTTATATTATTAAAAGTTAATGAATAAATTTCCTGTAAATAATATTTACCTCTCTATCTATTATATTTTAATATTTCGACATAGACACAAATCAGAACATTTAAAATAGGTTGATTAAAAAACCTGCTAAAGTAACTGACTTCTTTAAATTTTTTATCAACAGAAATAATGTTCTTCATCTCATAACTGCGTTTTGTTATATTATTAAAAGTTAATGGATAAATTTCCTGTAAATAATATTTATCTCTCTATCTATTATATGTTAATATTTAGACATAGAAACAAATCAGAACATTTAAAATATGTTGATTAAAAAACCTGCTAAAATAACTGACTTCTTTAAATTTTTTATCAACAGAAATAATGATCTTCATCTCATAACTGGGATTTGTTATATTATTAAAAGTTAATGAATAAATTTCCTGTAAATAATATTTATCTCTCTATCTATTATATTTTAATATTTAGACATAGAAACAAATCAGAACATTTAAAATAGGTTGATTAAGAAACCTGCTAAAGTAACTGACTTCTTTATATTTTTTATCAACAGAAATAATGTTCTTCATCTCATAACTGGGTTTTGTTATATTATTAAAAGTAAATGAATAAATTTCCTGTAAGTAATATTTATCTCTCTATCTATTATATGTTAATATTTAGACATAGAAACAAATCAGAACATTTAAAATAGGTTCTTTAAAAAACCTACTAAAATAACTGACTTCTTTAAATTTTTTATCAACAGAAATAATGTTCTTCATCTCATAACTGGGTTTTGTTATATAATTAGAAGTTAAGGAATAAATTTCCTGTAAATAATATTTATCTCTCTATCTATTATATGTTAATATTTAGACACAGAAACAAATCAGAACATTTAAAATAGGTTGATTAAAAAACCTGCTAAAATAACTGACTTCTTTAAATTTTTTACCCACAGAAATAATGATCTTCATCTCATAACTGGGATTTGTTATATTATTAAAAGTTAATGAATAAATTTCCTGTAAATAATATTTATCTCTCTATCTATTATATGTTAATATTTAGACATAGAGTTAATCTTTATCTATTTAATAAGATCTATAATAACAAATCTAATTACAAATTAGAACATTTAAAATAGGTTGATTAAAAAACCTCTAAAATAACTGACTTCTTTAAATTTTTTATCCACAGAAATAATGATCTTCATCTCATAACTGGGATTTGTTATATTATTAAAAGTTAATGAATAAATTTCCTTTAAATAATATTTATCTCTCTATCTATTATATGTTAATATTTAGACATAGAGTTAATCTTCATCTATTTAATAAGAGCTATAATACACAAATCTAAAAACAAATCAGAACATTTAAAATAGGTTGATTAAAAAACCTGCTAAAATAACTGACTTCTTTAAATTTTTTATCAACAGAAATAATGTTCTTCATCTCATAACTGCGTTTTGTTATATTATTAAAAGTTAATGAATAAATTTCCTGTAAATAATATTTACCTCTCTATCTATTATATTTTAATATTTAGACATAGAAACAAATCAGAACATTTAAAATAGGTTGATTAAAAAACCTGCTAAAGTAACTGACTTCTTTAAATTTTTTATCAACAGAAATAATGTTCTTCATCTCATAACTGCGTTTTGTTATATTATTAAAAGTTAATGGATAAATTTCCTGTAAATAATATTTATCTCTCTATCTATTATATGTTAATATTTAGACATAGAAACAAATCAGAACATTTAAAATATGTTGATTAAAAAACCTGCTAAAATAACTGACTTCTTTAAATTTTTTATCAACAGAAATAATGATCTTCATCTCATAACTGGGATTTGTTATATTATTAAAAGTTAATGAATAAATTTCCTGTAAATAATATTTATCTCTCTATCTATTATATTTTAATATTTAGACATAGAAACAAATCAGAACATTTAAAATAGGTTGATTAAGAAACCTGCTAAAGTAACTGACTTCTTTATATTTTTTATCAACAGAAATAATGTTCTTCATCACATAACTGGGTTTTGTTATATTATTAAAAGTAAATGAATAAATTTCCTGTAAGTAATATTTATCTCTCTATCTATTATATGTTAATATTTAGACATAGAAACAAATCAGAACATTTAAAATAGGTTCTTTAAAAAACCTACTAAAATAACTGACTTCTTTAAATTTTTTATCAACAGAAATAATGTTCTTCATCTCATAAATGGGTTTTGTTATATAATTAAAAGTTAAGGAATAAATTTCCTGTAAATAATATTTATCTCTCTATCTATTATATGTTAATATTTAGACACAGAAACAAATCAGAACATTTAAAATAGGTTGATTAAAAAACCTGCTAAAATAACTGACTTCTTTAATTTTTTTATCAACAGAAATAATGATCTTTATCTCATAACTGGGATTTGTTATATTATTAAAAGTTAATGAATAAATTTCCTGTAAATAATATTTATATCTCTATCTATTATATGTTAATATTTAGACATAGAGTTAATCTTCATCTATTTAATAAGATCTATAATAACAAATCTAATTACAAATTAGAACATTTAAAATAGGTTGATTAAAAAACCTGCTAAAATAACTGACTTCTTTAAATTTTTTACCCACAGAAATAATGATCTTCATCTCATAACTGGGATTTGTTATATTATTAAAAGTTAATGAATAAATTTCCTGTAAATAATATTTATCTCTCTATCTATTATATGTTAATATTTAGACATAGAGTTAATCTTCATCTATTTAATAAGAGCTATAATACACAAATCTAATAACAAATCAGAACATTTAAAATAGGTTGATTAAAAAACCTGCTAAAGTGACTGACTTCTTTAATTTTTTTATCAACAGAAATAATGATCTTTATCTCATAACTGGGATTTGATATATTATTAAAAGTTAATGAATAAATTTCCTGTAAATAATATTTATATCTCTATCTATTATATGTTAATATTTAGACATAGAGTTAATCTTCATCTATTTAATAAGATCTATAATAACAAATCTAATTACAAATTAGAACATTTAAAATAGGTTGATTAAAAAACCTGCAAAAATAACTGACTTCTTTAAATTTTTTATCAACAGAAATAATGTTCTTCATCTCATAACTGCGTTTTGTTATATTATTAAAAGTTAATGAATAAATTTCCTGTAAATAATATTTACCTCTCTATCTATTATATTTTAATATTTAGACATAGACACAAATCAGAACATTTAAAATAGGTTGATTAAAAAACCTGCTAAAATAACTGACTTCTTTAAATTTTTTATCAACAGAAATAATGATCTTCATCTCATAACTGGGATTTGTTATATTATTAAAAGTTAATGAATAAATTTCCTGTAAATAATATTTATCTCTCGATCTATTATATGTTAATATTTAGACACAGAAACAAATCAGAACATTTAAAATAGGTTGATTAAAAAACCTGCTAAAATAACTGAGTTCTTTAAATTTTTTACCCACAGAAATAATGATCTTCATCTCATAACTGGGATTTGTTATATTATTAAAAGTTAATGAATAAATTTCCTGTAAATAATATTTATCTCTCTATCTATTATATGTTAATATTTAGACATAGAGTTAATCTTTATCTATTTAATAAGATCTATAATAACAAATCTAATTACAAATTAGAACATTTAAAATAGGTTGATTAAAAAACCTCTAAAATAACTGACTTCTTTAAATTTTTTATCCACAGAAATAATGATCTTCATCTCATAACTGGGATTTGTTATATTATTAAAAGTTAATGAATAAATTTCCTTTAAATAATATTTATCTCTCTATCTATTATATGTTAATATTTAGACATAGAGTTAATCTTCATCTATTTAATAAGAGCTATAATACACAAATCTAATAACAAATCAGAACATTTAAAATAGGTTGATTAAAAAACCTGCTAAAATAACTGACTTCTTTAAATTTTTTATCAACAGAAATAATGTTTTTCATCTCATAACTGCGTTTTGTTATATTATAAAAGTTAATGAATAAATTTCCTGTAAATAATATTTACCTCTCTATCTATTATATTTTAATATTTAGACATAGACACAAATCAGAACATTTAAAATAGGTTGATTAAAAAACCTGCTAAAGTAACTGACTTCTTTAAATTTTTTATCAACAGAAATAATGTTCTTCATCTCATAACTGCGTTTTGTTATATTATTAAACGTTAATGGATAAATTTCCTGTAAATAATATTTATCTCTCTATCTATTATATGTTAATATTTAGACATAGAAACAAATCAGAACATTTAAAATATGTTGATTAAAAAACCTGCTAAAATAACTGACTTCTTTAAATTTTTTATCAACAGAAATAATGATCTTCATCTCATAACTGGGATTTGTTATATTATTAAAAGTTAATGAATAAATTTCCTGTAAATAATATTTATCTCTCTATCTATTATATTTTAATATTTAGACATAGAAACAAATCAGAACATTTAAAATAGGTTGATTAAGAATCCTGCTAAAGTAACTGACTTCTTTATATTTTTTATCAACAGAAATAATGTTCTTCATCTCATAACTGGGTTTTGTTATATTATTAAAAGTAAATGAATAAATTTCCTGTAAGTAATATTTATCTCTCTATCTATTATATGTTAATATTTAGACATAGAAACAAATCAGAACATTTAAAATAGGTTGATTAAAAAACCTGCTAAAATAACTGACTTCTTTAAATTTTTTATCAACAGAAATAATGATCTTCATCTCATAACTGGGATTTGTTAAGTTAATGAATAAATTTCCTGTAAATAATATTTTTATCTCTATCTATTATATGTTGATATTTAGACATATAGTTAATCTTCATCTATTTAATAAGATCTATAATAACAAATTTAATAACAAATCAGAACATTTAAAATAGTTTGATTAAAAAACCTGCTAAAATAACTGACTTCTTTAAATTTTTTATCAACAGAAATAATGTTCTTCATCTCATAACTGCGTTTTGTTATATTATTAAAAGTTAATGAATAAATTTCCTGTAAATAATATTTATCTCTCTATCTATTATATGTTAATATTTAGACACAGAGATAATCTTCATCTGTTTAATAAGATCTATAATAACAAATCTAATAACAAATCAGAACATTTAAAATAGGTTGATTAAAAAACCTGCTAAAGTAACTGACTTCTTTAATTTTTTATCAACAGAAATAATGTTCTTCATCTCATAACTGGGATTTGTTATATTATTAAAAGTTAATGAATAAATTTCCTGTAAATAATATTTATCTCTCTATCTATTATATGTTAATATTTAGACACAGAGATAATCTTCATCTGTTTAATAAGATCTATAATAACAAATCTAATAACAAATCAGAACATTTAAAATAGGTTGATTAAAAAACCTGCTAAAGTAACTGACTTCTTTAAATTTTTTATCAACAGAAATAATGCTCTTCATCTCATAACTGGGATTTGTTATATTATTAAAAGTTAATGAATAAATTTCCTGTAAATAATATTTATCTCTCTATCTATTGTATGTTAATATTTAGACATAGAAACAAATCAGAACATTTAAAATAGGTTGATTAAAAAACCTGCTAAAGTAACTGACTTCTTTAATTTTTTTATCAACAGAAATAATGTTCTTCATCTCATAACTGGGTTTTGTTATATTATTAAAATTTAATGAATAAATTTCCTGTAAATAATATTTATCTCTCTATCTATTATATGTTAATATTTAGACATAGAAACAAATCAGAACATTTAAAATAGGTTGATTAAAAAACCTGCTAAAATAACTGACTTCTTTAAATTTTTTATCAACAGAAATAATGATCTTCATCTCATAACTGGGATTTGTTAAGTTAATGAATAAATTTCCTGTAAATAATATTTATATCTCTATCTATTATATGTTGATATTTAGACATATAGTTAATCTTCATCTATTTAATAAGATCTATAATAACAAATTTAATAACAAATCAGAACATTTAAAATAGTTTGATTAAAAAACCTGCTAAAATAACTGACTTCTTTAAATTTTTTATCAACAGAAATAATGTTCTTCATCTCATAACTGCGTTTTGTTATATTATTAAAAGTTAATGGATAAATTTCCTGTAAATAATATTTATCTCTCTATCTATTATATGTTAATATTTAGACATAGAGATAATCTTCATCTGTTTAATAAGATCTATAATAACAAATCTAATAACAAATCAGAACATTTAAAATAGGTTGATTAAGAAACCTGCTAAAGTAACTGACTTCTTTATATTTTTTATCAACAGAAATAATGTTCTTCATCTCATAACTGGGTTTTGTTATATTATTAAAAGTAAATGAATAAATTTCCTGTAAGTAATATTTATCTCTCTATCTATTATATGTTAATATTTAGACATAGAAACAAATCAGAACATTTAAAATAGGTTCTTTAAAAAACCTACTAAAATAACTGACTTCTTTCAATTTTTTATCAACAGAAATAAGGTTCTTCATCTCATAACTGGGTTTTGTTATATAATTAAAAGTTAAGGAATAAATTTCCTGTAAATAATATTTATCTCTCTATCTATTATATGTTAATATTTAGACACAGAAACAAATCAGAACATTTAAAATAGGTTGATTAAAAAACCTGCTAAAATAACTGACTTCTTTAAATTTTTTACCCACAGAAATAATGATCTTCATCTCATAACTGGGATTTGTTATATTATTAAAAGTTAATGAATAAATTTCCTGTAAATAATATTTATCTCTCTATCTATTATATGTTAATATTTAGACATAGAGTTAATCTTTATCTATTTAATAAGATCTATAATAACAAATCTAATTACAAATTAGAACATTTAAAATAGGTTGATTAAAAAACCTCTAAAATAACTGATTTCTTTAAATTTTTTATCCACAGAAACAATGATCTTCATCTCATAACTGGGATTTGTTATATTATTAAAAGTTAATGAATAAATTTCCTTTAAATAATATTTATCTCTCTATCTATTATATGTTAATATTTAGACATAGAGTTAATCTTCATCTATTTAATAAGAGCTATAATACACAAATCTAAAAACAAATCAGAACATTTAAAATAGGTTGATTAAAAAACCTGCTAGAATAACTGACTTCTTTAAATTTTTTATCAACAGAAATAATGTTCTTCATCTCATAACTGCGTTTTGTTATATTATTAAAAGTTAATGAATAAATTTCCTGTAAATAATATTTACCTCTCTATCTATTATATTTTAATATTTAGACATAGAAACAAATCAGAACATTTAAAATAGGTTGATTAAAAAACCTGCTAAAGTAACTGACTTCTTTAAATTTTTTATCAACAGAAATAATGTTCTTCATCTCATAACTGCGTTTTGTTATATTATTAAAAGTTAATGGATAAATTTCCTGTAAATAATATTTATCTCTCTATCTATTATATGTTAATATTTAGACATAGAAACAAATCAGAACATTTAAAATATGTTGATTAAAAAACCTGCTAAAATAACTGACTTCTTTAAATTTTTTATCAACAGAAATAATGATCTTCATCTCATAACTGGGATTTGTTATATTATTAAAAGTTAATGAATAAATTTCCTGTAAATAATATTTATCTCTCTATCTATTATATTTTAATATTTAGACATAGAAACAAATCAGAACATTTAAAATAGGTTGATTAAGAAACCTGCTAAAGTAACTGACTTCTTTATATTTTTTATCAACAGAAATAATGTACTTCATCTCATAACTGGGTTTTGTTATATTATTAAAAGTAAATGAATAAATTTCCTGTAAGTAATATTTATCTCTCTATCTATTATATGTTAATATTTAGACATAGAAACAAATCAGAACATTTAAAATAGGTTCTTTAAAAAACCTACTAAAATAACTGACTTCTTTAAATTTTTTATCAACAGAAATAATGTTCTTCATCTCATAAATGGGTTTTGTTATATAATTAAAAGTTAAGGAATAAATTTCCTGTAAATAATATTTATCTCTCTATCTATTATATGTTAATATTTAGACACAGAAACAAATCAGAACATTTAAAATAGGTTGATTAAAAAACCTGCTAAAATAACTGACTTCTTTAATTTTTTTATCAACAGAAATAATGATCTTTATCTCATAACTGGGATTTGTTATATTATTAAAAGTTAATGAATAAATTTCCTGTAAATAATATTTATATCTCTATCTATTATATGTTAATATTTAGACATAGAGTTAATCTTCATCTATTTAATAAGATCTATAATAACAAATCTAATTACAAATTAGAACATTTAAAATAGGTTGATTAAAAAACCTGCTAAAATAACTGACTTCTTTAAATTTTTTACCCACAGAAATAATGATCTTCATCTCATAACTGGGATTTGTTATATTATTAAAAGTTAATGAATAAATTTCCTGTAAATAATATTTATCTCTCTATCTATTATATGTTAATATTTAGACATAGAGTTAATCTTCATCTATTTAATAAGAGCTATAATACACAAATCTAATAACAAATCAGAACATTTAAAATAGGTTGATTAAAAAACCTGCTAAAGTGACTCACTTCTTTAATTTTTTTATCAACAGAAATAATGATCTTTATCTCATAACTGGGATTTGATATATTATTAAAAGTTAATGAATAAATTTCCTGTAAATAATATTTATCTCTCTATCTATTATATGTTAATATTTAGACACAGAAACAAATCAGAACATTTAAAATAGGTTGATTAAAAAACCTGCTAAAATAACTGACTTCTTTAAATTTTTTACCCACAGAAATAATGATCTTCATCTCATAACTGGGATTTGTTATATTATTAAAAGTTAATGAATAAATTTCCTGTAAATAATATTTATCTCTCTATCTATTATATGTTAATATTTAGACATAGAGTTAATCTTTATCTATTTAATAAGATCTATAATAACAAATCTAATTACAAATTAGAACATTTAAAATAGGTTGATTAAAAAACCTCTAAAATAACTGACTTCTTTAAATTTTTTATCCACAGAAATAATGATCTTCATCTCATAACTGGGATTTGTTATATTATTAAAAGTTAATGAATAAATTTCCTTTAAATAATATTTATCTCTCTATCTATTATATGTTAATATTTAGACATAGAGTTAATCTTCATCTATTTAATAAGAGCTATAATACACAAATCTAATAACAAATCAGAACATTTAAAATAGGTTGATTAAAAAACCTGCTAAAATAACTGACTTCTTTAAATTTTTTATCAACAGAAATAATGTTCTTCATCTCATAACTGCGTTTTGTTATATTATAAAAGTTAATGAATAAATTTCCTGTAAATAATATTTACCTCTCTATCTATTATATTTTAATATTTAGACATAGACACAAATCAGAACATTTAAAATAGGTTGATTAAAAAACCTGCTAAAGTAACTGACTTCTTTAAATTTTTTATCAACAGAAATAATGTTCTTCATCTCATAACTGCGTTTTGTTATATTATTAAACGTTAATGGATAAATTTCCTGTAAATAATATTTATCTCTCTATCTATTATATGTTAATATTTAGACATAGAAACAAATCAGAACATTTAAAATATGTTGATTAAAAAACCTGCTAAAATAACTGACTTCTTTAAATTTTTTATCAACAGACATAATGATCTTCATCTCATAACTGGGATTTGTTATATTATTAAAAGTTAATGAATAAATTTCCTGTAAATAATATTTATCTCTCTATCTATTATATTTTAATATTTAGACATAGAAACAAATCAGAACATTTAAAATAGGTTGATTAAGAAACCTGCTAAAGTAACTGACTTCTTTATATTTTTTATCAACAGAAATAATGTTCTTCATCTCATAACTGGGTTTTGTTAAGTTAATGAATAAATTTCCTGTAAATAATATTTTTATCTCTATCTATTATATGTTGATATTTAGACATATAGTTAATCTTCATCTATTTAATAAGATCTATAATAACAAATTTAATAACAAATCAGAACATTTAAAATAGTTTGATTAAAAAACCTGCTAAAATAACTGACTTCTTTAAATTTTTTATCAACAGAAATAATGTTCTTCATCTCATAACTGCGTTTTGTTATATTATTAAAAGTTAATGGATAAATTTCCTGTAAATAATATTTATCTCTCTATCTATTATATGTTAATATTTAGACATAGAGATAATCTTCATCTGTTTAATAAGATCTATAATAACAAATCTAATAACAAATCAGAACATTTAAAATAGGTTGATTAAAAAACCTGCTAAAGTAACTGACTTCTTTAATTTTTTATCAACAGAAATAATGTTCTTCATCTCATAACTGGGATTTGTTATATTATTAAAAGTTAAAGAATAAATTTCCTGTAAATAATATTTATCTCTCTATCTATTATATGTTAATATTTAGACACAGAGATAATCTTCATCTGTTTAATAAGATCTATAATAACAAATCTAATAACAAATCAGAACATTTAAAATAGGTTGATTAAAAAACCTGCTAAAGTAACTGACTTCTTTAAATTTTTTATCAACAGAAATAATGCTCTTCATCTCATAACTGGGATTTGTTATATTATTAAAAGTTAATGAATAAATTTCCTGTAAATAATATTTATCTCTCTATCTATTGTATGTTAATATTTAGACATAGAAACAAATCAGAACATTTAAAATAGGTTGATTAAAAAACCTGCTAAAGTAACTGACTTCTTTAATTTTTTATCAACAGAAATAATGTTCTTCATCTCATAACTGGGATTTGTTATATTATTAAAAGTTAATGAATAAATTTCCTGTAAATAATATTTATCTCTCTATCTATTATATGTTAATATTTAGACACAGAGATAATCTTCATCTGTTTAATAAGATCTATAATAACAAATCTAATTACAAATTAGAACATTTAAAATAGGTTGATTAAAAAACCTCTAAAATAACTGACTTCTTTAAATTTTTTATCCACAGAAATAATGATCTTCATCTCATAACTGGGATTTGTTATATTATTAAAAGTTAATGAATAAATTTCCTTTAAATAATATTTATCTCTCTATCTATTATATGTTAATATTTAGACATAGAGTTAATCTTCATCTATTTAATAAGAGCTATAATACACAAATCTAATAACAAATCAGAACATTTAAAATAGGTTGATTAAAAAACCTGCTAAAATAACTGACTTCTTTAAATTTTTTATCAACAGAAATAATGTTCTTCATCTCATAACTGCGTTTTGTTATATTATAAAAGTTAATGAATAAATTTCCTGTAAATAATATTTACCTCTCTATCTATTATATTTTAATATTTAGACATAGACACAAATCAGAACATTTAAAATAGGTTGATTAAAAAACCTGCTAAAGTAACTGACTTCTTTAAATTTTTTATCAACAGAAATAATGTTCTTCATCTCATAACTGCGTTTTGTTATATTATTAAACGTTAATGGATAAATTTCCTGTAAATAATATTTATCTCTCTATCTATTATATGTTAATATTTAGACATAGAAACAAATCAGAACATTTAAAATATGTTGATTAAAAAACCTGCTAAAATAACTGACTTCTTTAAATTTTTTATCAACAGAAATAATGATCTTCATCTCATAACTGGGATTTGTTATATTATTAAAAGTTAATGAATAAATTTCCTGTAAATAATATTTATCTCTCTATCTATTATATTTTAATATTTAGACATAGAAACAAATCAGAACATTTAAAATAGGTTGATTAAGAAACCTGCTAAAGTAACTGACTTCTTTATATTTTTTATCAACAGAAATAATGTTCTTCATCTCATAACTGGGTTTTGTTATATTATTAAAAGTAAATGAATAAATTTCCTGTAAGTAATATTTATCTCTCTATCTATTATATGTTAATATTTAGACATAGAAACAAATCAGAACATTTAAAATAGGTTGATTAAAAAACCTGCTAAAATAACTGACTTCTTTAAATTTTTTATCAACAGAAATAATGATCTTCATCTCATAACTGGGATTTGTTAAGTTAATGAATAAATTTCCTGTAAATAATATTTTTATCTCTATCTATTATATGTTGATATTTAGACATATAGTTAATCTTCATCTATTTAATAAGATCTATAATAACAAATTTAATAACAAATCAGAACATTTAAAATAGTTTGATTAAAAAACCTGCTAAAATAACTGACTTCTTTAAATTTTTTATCAACAGAAATAATGTTCTTCATCTCATAACTGCGTTTTGTTATATTATTAAAAGTTAATGGATAAATTTCCTGTAAATAATATTTATCTCTCTATCTATTATATGTTAATATTTAGACATAGAGATAATCTTCATCTGTTTAATAAGATCTATAATAACAAATCTAATAACAAATCAGAACATTTAAAATAGGTTGATTAAAAAACCTGCTAAAGTAACTGACTTCTTTAATTTTTTATCAACAGAAATAATGTTCTTCATCTCATAACTGGGATTTGTTATATTATTAAAAGTTAATGAATAAATTTCCTGTAAATAATATTTATCTCTCTATCTATTATATGTTAATATTTAGACACAGAGATAATCTTCATCTGTTTAATAAGATCTATAATAACAAATCTAATAACAAATCAGAACATTTAAAATAGGTTGATTAAAAAACCTGCTAAAGTAACTGACTTCTTTAAATTTTTTATCAACAGAAATAATGCTCTTCATCTCATAACTGGGATTTGTTATATTATTAAAAGTTAATGAATAAATTTCCTGTAAATAATATTTATCTCTCTATCTATTGTATGTTAATATTTAGACATAGAAACAAATCAGAACATTTAAAATAGGTTGATTAAAAAACCTGCTAAAGTAACTGACTTCTTTAATTTTTTTATCAACAGAAATAATGTTCTTCATCTCATAACTGGGTTTTGTTATATTATTAAAATTTAATGAATAAATTTCCTGTAAATAATATTTATCTCTCTATCTATTATATGTTAATATTTAGACATAGAAACAAATCAGAACATTTAAAATAGGTTGATTAAAAAACCTGCTAAAATAACTGACTTCTTTAAATTTTTTATCAACAGAAATAATGATCTTCATCTCATAACTGGGATTTGTTAAGTTAATGAATAAATTTCCTGTAAATAATATTTATATCTCTATCTATTATATGTTGATATTTAGACATATAGTTAATCTTCATCTATTTAATAAGATCTATAATAACAAATTTAATAACAAATCAGAACATTTAAAATAGTTTGATTAAAAAACCTGCTAAAATAACTGACTTCTTTAAATTTTTTATCAACAGAAATAATGTTCTTCATCTCATAACTGCGTTTTGTTATATTATTAAAAGTTAATGGATAAATTTCCTGTAAATAATATTTATCTCTCTATCTATTATATGTTAATATTTAGACATAGAGATAATCTTCATCTGTTTAATAAGATCTATAATAACAAATCTAATAACAAATCAGAACATTTAAAATAGGTTAATTAAGAAACCTGCTAAAGTAACTGACTTCTTTATATTTTTTATCAACAGAAATAATGTTCTTCATCTCATAACTGGGTTTTGTTATATTATTAAAAGTAAATGAATAAATTTCCTGTAAGTAATATTTATCTCTCTATCTATTATATGTTAATATTTAGACATAGAAACAAATCAGAACATTTAAAATAGGTTCTTTAAAAAACCTACTAAAATAACTGACTTCTTTCAATTTTTTATCAACAGAAATAATGTTCTTCATCTCATAACTGGGTTTTGTTATATAATTAAAAGTTAAGGAATAAATTTCCTGTAAATAATATTTATCTCTCTATCTATTATATGTTAATATTTAGACACAGAAACAAATCAGAACATTTAAAATAGGTTGATTAAAAAACCTGCTAAAATAACTGACTTCTTTAATTTTTTTATCAACAGAAATAATGATCTTTATCTCATAACTGGGATTTGTTATATTATTAAAAGTTAATGAATAAATTTCCTGTAAATAATATTTATATCTCTATCTATTATATGAATATTTAGACATAGAGTTAATCTTCATCTATTTAATAAGATCTATAATAACAAATCTAATTACAAATTAGAACATTTAAAATAGGTTGATTAAAAAACCTGCTAAAATAACTGACTTCTTTAAATTTTTTACCCACAGAAATAATGATCTTCATCTCATAACTGGGATTTGTTATATTATTAAAAGTTAATGAATAAATTTCCTGTAAATAATATTTATCTCTCTATCTATTATATGTTAATATTTAGACATAGAGTTAATCTTCATCTATTTAATAAGAGCTATAATACACAAATCTAATAACAAATCAGAACATTTAAAATAGGTTGATTAAAAAACCTGCTAAAGTGACTGACTTCTTTAATTTTTTTATCAACAGAAATAATGATCTTTATCTCATAACTGGGATTTGATATATTATTAAAAGTTAATGAATAAATTTCCTGTAAATAATATTTATATCTCTATCTATTATATGTTAATATTTAGACATAGAGTTAATCTTCATCTATTTAATAAGATCTATAATAACAAATCTAATTACAAATTAGAACATTTAAAATAGGTTGATTAAAAAACCTGCAAAAATAACTGACTTCTTTAAATTTTTTATCAACAGAAATAATGATCTTCATCTCATAACTGGGATTTGTTATATTATTAAAAGTTAATGAATAAATTTCCTGTAAATAATATTTATCTCTCTATCTATTATATTTTAATATTTAGACATAGAAACAAATCAGAACATTTAAAATAGGTTGATTAAGAAACCTGCTAAAGTAACTGACTTCTTTATATTTTTTATCAACAGAAATAATGATCTTTATCTCATAACTGGGATTTGTTATATTATTAAAAGTTAATGAATAAATTTCCTGTAAATAATATTTATATCTCTATCTATTATATGTTAATATTTAGACATAGAGTTAATCTTCATCTATTTAATAAGATCTATAATAACAAATCTAATTACAAATTAGAACATTTAAAATAGGTTGATTAAAAAACCTGCTAAAATAACTGACTTCTTTAAATTTTTTATCAACAGAAATAATGTTCTTCATCTCATAACTGCGTTTTGTTATATTATTAAAAGTTAATGAATAAATTTCCTGTAAATAATATTTACCTCTCTATCTATTATATTTTAATATTTAGACATAGACACAAATCAGAACATTTAAAATAGGTTGATTAAAAAACCTGCTAAAGTAACTGACTTCTTTAAATTTTTTATCAACAGAAATAATGTTCTTCATCTCATAACTGCGTTTTGTTATATTATTAAACGTTAATGGATAAATTTCCTGTAAATAATATTTATCTCTCTATCTATTATATGTTAATATTTAGACATAGAAACAAATCAGAACATTTAAAATATGTTGATTAAAAAACCTGCTAAAATAACTGACTTCTTTAAATTTTTTATCAACAGAAATAATTATCTTCATCTCATAACTGGGATTTGTTATATTATTAAAAGTTAATGAATAAATTTCCTGTAAATAATATTTATCTCTCTATCTATTATATTTTAATATTTAGACATAGAAACAAATCAGAACATTTAAAATAGGTTTATTAAGAAACCTGCTAAAGTAACTGACTTCTTTATATTTTTTATCAACAGAAATAATGTTCTTCATCTCATAACTGGGTTTTGTTATATTATTAAAAGTAAATGAATAAATTTCCTGTAAGTAATATTTATCTCTCTATCTATTATATGTTAATATTTAGACATAGAAACAAATCAGAACATTTAAAATAGGTTGATTAAAAAACCTGCTAAAATAACTGACTTCTTTAAATTTTTTATCAACAGAAATAATGATCTTCATCTCATAACTGGGATTTGTTAAGTTAATGAATAAATTTCCTGTAAATAATATTTATATCTCTATCTATTATATGTTGATATTTAGACATATAGTTAATCTTCATCTATTTAATAAGATCTATAATAACAAATTTAATAACAAATCAGAACATTTAAAATAGTTTGATTAAAAAACCTGCTAAAATAACTGACTTCTTTAAATTTTTTATCAACAGAAATAATGTTCTTCATCTCATAACTGCGTTTTGTTATATTATTAAAAGTTAATGGATAAATTTCCTGTAAATAATATTTATCTCTCTATCTATTATATGTTAATATTTAGACATAGAGATAATCTTCATCTGTTTAATAAGATCTATAATAACAAATCTAATAACAAATCAGAACATTTAAAATAGGTTGATTAAAAAACCTGCTAAAGTAACTGACTTCTTTAATTTTTTATCAACAGAAATAATGTTCTTCATCTCATAACTGGGATTTGTTATATTATTAAAAGTTAATGAATAAATTTCCTGTAAATAATATTTATCTCTCTATCTATTATATGTTAATATTTAGACATAGAGATAATCTTCATCTGTTTAATAAGATCTATAATAACAAATCTAATAACAAATCAGAACATTTAAAATAGGTTGATTAAAAAACCTGCTAAAGTAACTGACTTCTTTAAATTTTTTATCAACAGAAATAATGCTCTTCATTTCATAACTGGGATTTGTTATATTATTAAAAGTTAATGAATAAATTTCCTGTAAATAATATTTATCTCTCTATCTATTGTATGTTAATATTTAGACATAGAAACAAATCAGAACATTTAAAATAGGTTGATTAAAAAACCTGCTAAAGTAACTGACTTCTTTAAATTTTTTATCAACAGAAATAATGATCTTCATCTCATAACTGGGATTTGTTAAGTTAATGAATAAATTTCCTGTAAATAATATTTATATCTCTATCTATTATATGTTGATATTTAGACATATAGTTAATCTTCATCTATTTAATAAGATCTATAATAACAAATTTAATAACAAATCAGAACATTTAAAATAGTTTGATTAAAAAACCTGCTAAAATAACTGACTTCTTTAAATTTTTTATCAACAGAAATAATGTTCTTCATCTCATAACTGCGTTTTGTTATATTATTAAAAGTTAATGGATAAATTTCCTGTAAATAATATTTATCTCTCTATCTATTATATGTTAATATTTAGACATAGAGATAATCTTCATCTGTTTAATAAGATCTATAATAACAAATCTAATAACAAATCAGAACATTTAAAATAGGTTGATTAAAAAACCTGCTAAAGTAACTGACTTCTTTAATTTTTTATCAACAGAAATAATGTTCTTCATCTCATAACTGGGATTTGTTATATTATTAAAAGTTAATGAATAAATTTTCTGTAAATAATATTTATCTCTCTATCTATTATATGTTAATATTTAGACATAGAAACAAATCAGAACATTTAAAATAGGTTGATTAAAAAACCTGCTAAAATAACTGACTTCTTTATATTTTTTATCAACAGAAATAATGTTCTTCATCTCATAACTGGGTTTTGTTATATTATTAAAAGTAAATGAATAAATTTCCTGTAAGTAATATTTATCTCTCTATCTATTATATGTTAATATTTAGACATAGAAACAAATCAGAACATTTAAAATAGGTTGATTAAAAAACCTGCTAAAATAACTGACTTCTTTAAATTTTTTATCAACAGAAATAATGATCTTCATCTCATAACTGGGATTTGTTAAGTTAATGAATAAATTTCCTGTAAATAATATTTATATCTCTATCTATTATATGTTGATATTTAGACATATAGTTAATCTTCATCTATTTAATAAGATCTATAATAACAAATTTAATAACAAATCAGAACATTTAAAATAGTTTGATTAAAAAACCTGCTAAAATAACTGACTTCTTTAAATTTTTTATCAACAGAAATAATGTTCTTCATCTCATAACTGCGTTTTGTTATATTATTAAAAGTTAATGGATAAATTTCCTGTAAATAATATTTATCTCTCTATCTATTATATGTTAATATTTAGACATAGAGATAATCTTCATCTGTTTAATAAGATCTATAATAACAAATCTAATAACAAATCAGAACATTTAAAATAGGTTGATTAAAAAACCTGCTAAAGTAACTGACTTCTTTAATTTTTTATCAACAGAAATAATGTTCTTCATCTCATAACTGGGATTTGTTATATTATTAAAAGTTAATGAATAAATTTCCTGTAAATAATATTTATCTCTCTATCTATTATATGTTAATATTTAGACATAGAGATAATCTTCATCTGTTTAATAAGATCTATAATAACAAATCTAATAACAAATCAGAACATTTAAAATAGGTTGATTAAAAAACCTGCTAAAGTAACTGACTTCTTTAAATTTTTTATCAACAGAAATAATGCTCTTCATCTCATAACTGGGATTTGTTATATTATTAAAAGTTAATGAATAAATTTCCTGTAAATAATATTTATCTCTCTATCTATTGTATGTTAATATTTAGACATAGAAACAAATCAGAACATTTAAAATAGGTTGATTAAAAAACCTGCTAAAGTAACTGACTTCTTTAATTTTTTTATCAACAGAAATAATGTTCTTCATCTCATAACTGGGTTTTGTTATATTATTAAAATTTAATGAATAAATTTCCTGTAAATAATATTTATCTCTCTATCTATTATATGTTAATATTTAGACATAGAAACAAATCAGAACATTTAAAATAGGTTGATTAAAAAACCTGCTAAAATAACTGACTTCTTTAAATTTTTTATCAACAGAAATAATGATCTTCATCTCATAACTGGGATTTGTTAAGTTAATGAATAAATTTCCTGTAAATAATATTTATATCTCTATCTATTATATGTTGATATTTAGACATATAGTTAATCTTCATCTATTTAATAAGATCTATAATAACAAATTTAATAACAAATCAGAACATTTAAAATAGTTTGATTAAAAAACCTGCTAAAATAACTGACTTCTTTAAATTTTTTATCAACAGAAATAATGTTCTTCATCTCATAACTGCGTTTTGTTATATTATTAAAAGTTAATGGATAAATTTCCTGTAAATAATATTTATCTCTCTATCTATTATATGTTAATATTTAGACATAGAGATAATCTTCATCTGTTTAATAAGATCTATAATAACAAATCTAATAACAAATCAGAACATTTAAAATAGGTTGATTAAAAAACCTGCTAAAGTAACTGACTTCTTTAATTTTTTATCAACAGAAATAATGTTCTTCATCTCATAACTGGGATTTGTTATATTATTAAAAGTTAATGAATAAATTTTCTGTAAATAATATTTATCTCTCTATCTATTATATGTTAATATTTAGACATAGAAACAAATCAGAACATTTAAAATAGGTTGATTAAAAAACCTGCTAAAATAACTGACTTCTTTATATTTTTTATCAACAGAAATAATGTTCTTCATCTCATAACTGGGTTTTGTTATATTATTAAAAGTAAATGAATAAATTTCCTGTAAGTAATATTTATCTCTCTATCTATTATATGTTAATATTTAGACATAGAAACAAATCAGAACATTTAAAATAGGTTGATTAAAAAACCTGCTAAAATAACTGACTTCTTTAAATTTTTTATCAACAGAAATAATGATCTTCATCTCATAACTGGGATTTGTTAAGTTAATGAATAAATTTCCTGTAAATAATATTTATATCTCTATCTATTATATGTTGATATTTAGACATATAGTTAATCTTCATCTATTTAATAAGATCTATAATAACAAATTTAATAACAAATCAGAACATTTAAAATAGTTTGATTAAAAAACCTGCTAAAATAACTGACTTCTTTAAATTTTTTATCAACAGAAATAATGTTCTTCATCTCATAACTGCATTTTGTTATATTATTAAAAGTTAATGGATAAATTTCCTGTAAATAATATTTATCTCTCTATCTATTATATGTTAATATTTAGACATAGAGATAATCTTCATCTGTTTAATAAGATCTATAATAACAAATCTAATAACAAATCAGAACATTTAAAATAGGTTGATTAAAAAACCTGCTAAAGTAACTGACTTCTTTAAATTTTTTATCAACAGAAATAATGCTCTTCATCTCATAACTGGGATTTGTTATATTATTAAAAGTTAATGAATAAATTTCCTGTAAATAATATTTATCTCTCTATCTATTGTATGTTAATATTTAGACATAGAAACAAATCAGAACATTTAAAATAGGTTGATTAAAAAACCTGCTAAAGTAACTGACTTCTTTAATTTTTTTATCAACAGAAATAATGTTCTTCATCTCATAACTGGGTTTTGTTATATTATTAAAATTTAATGAATAAATTTCCTGTAAATAATATTTATCTCTCTATCTATTATATGTTAATATTTAGACATAGAAACAAATCAGAACATTTAAAATAGGTTGATTAAAAAACCTGCTAAAATAACTGACTTCTTCAAATTTTTTATCAACAGAAATAATGATCTTCATCTCATAACTGGGATTTGTTAAGTTAATGAATAAATTTCCTGTAAATAATATTTATATCTCTATCTATTATATGTTGATATTTAGACATATAGTTAATCTTCATCTATTTAATAAGATCTATAATAACAAATTTAATAACAAATCAGAACATTTAAAATAGTTTGATTAAAAAACCTGCTAAAATAACTGACTTCTTTAAATTTTTTATCAACAGAAATAATGTTCTTCATCTCATAACTGCGTTTTGTTATATTATTAAAAGTTAATGGATAAATTTCCTGTAAATAATATTTATCTCTCTATCTATTATATGTTAATATTTAGACATAGAGATAATCTTCATCTGTTTAATAAGATCTATAATAACAAATCTAATAACAAATCAGAACATTTAAAATAGGTTGATTAAAAAACCTGCTAAAGTAACTGACTTCTTTAATTTTTTATCAACAGAAATAATGTTCTTCATCTCATAACTGGGATTTGTTATATTATTAAAAGTTAATGAATAAATTTTCTGTAAATAATATTTATCTCTCTATCTATTATATTTTAATATTTAGACATAGAAACAAATCAGAACATTTAAAATAGGTTGATTAAGAAACCTGCTAAAGTAACTGACTTCTTTATATTTTTTATCAACAGAAATAATGTTCTTCATCTCATAACTGGGTTTTGTTATATTATTAAAAGTAAATGAATAAATTTCCTGTAAGTAATATTTGTCTCTCTATCTATTATATGTTAATATTTAGACATAGAAACAAATCAGAACATTTAAAATAGGTTGATTAAAAAACCTGCTAAAATAACTGACTTCTTTAAATTTTTTATCAACAGAAATAATGATCTTCATCTCATAACTGGGATTTGTTAAGTTAATGAATAAATTTCCTGTAAATAATATTTATATCTCTATCTATTATATGTTGATATTTAGACATATAGTTAATCTTCATCTATTTAATAAGATCTATAATAACAAATTTAATAACAAATCAGAACATTTAAAATAGTTTGATTAAAAAACCTGCTAAAATAACTGACTTCTTTAAATTTTTTATCAACAGAAATAATGTTCTTCATCTCATAACTGCGTTTTGTTATATTATTAAAAGTTAATGGATAAATTTCCTGTAAATAATATTTATCTCTCTATCTATTATATGTTAATATTTAGACATAGAGATAATCTTCATCTGTTTAATAAGATCTATAATAACAAATCTAATAACAAATCAGAACATTTAAAATAGGTTGATTAAAAAACCTGCTAAAGTAACTGACTTCTTTAATTTTTTATCAACAGAAATAATGTTCTTCATCTCATAACTGGGATTTGTTATATTATTAAAAGTTAATGAATAAATTTCCTGTAAATAATATTTATCTCTCTATCTATTATATGTTAATATTTAGACATAGAGATAATCTTCATCTGTTTAATAAGATCTATAATAACAAATCTAATAACAAATCAGAACATTTAAAATAGGTTGATTAAAAAACCTGCTAAAGTAACTGACTTCTTTAAATTTTTTATCAACAGAAATAATGCTCTTCATCTCATAACTGGGATTTGTTATATTATTAAAAGTTAATGAATAAATTTCCTGTAAATAATATTTATCTCTCTATCTATTGTATGTTAATATTTAGACATAGAAACAAATCAGAACATTTAAAATAGGTTGATTAAAAAACCTGCTAAAGTAACTGACTTCTTTAATTTTTTTATCAACAGAAATAATGTTCTTCATCTCATAACTGGGTTTTGTTATATTATTAAAATTTAATGAATAAATTTCCTGTAAATAATATTTATCTCTCTATCTATTATATGTTAATATTTAGACATAGAAACAAATCAGAACATTTAAAATAGGTTGATTAAAAAACCTGCTAAAATAACTGAATTCTTTAAATTTTTTATCAACAGAAATAATGATCTTCATCTCATAACTGGGATTTGTTAAGTTAATGAATAAATTTCCTGTAAATAATATTTATATCTCTATCTATTATATGTTGATATTTAGACATATAGTTAATCTTCATCTATTTAATAAGATCTATAATAACAAATTTAATAACAAATCAGAACATTTAAAATAGTTTGATTAAAAAACCTGCTAAAATAACTGACTTCTTTAAATTTTTTATCAACAGAAATAATGTTCTTCATCTCATAACTGCGTTTTGTTATATTATTAAAAGTTAATGGATAAATTTCCTGTAAATAATATTTATCTCTCTATCTATTATATGTTAATATTTAGACATAGAGATAATCTTCATCTGTTTAATAAGATCTATAATAACAAATCTAATAACAAATCAGAACATTTAAAATAGGTTGATTAAAAAACCTGCTAAAGTAACTGACTTCTTTAATTTTTTATCAACAGAAATAATGTTCTTCATCTCATAACTGGGATTTGTTATATTATTAAAAGTTAATGAATAAATTTTCTGTAAATAATATTTATCTCTCTATCTATTATATGTTAATATTTAGACATAGAAACAAATCAGAACATTTAAAATATGTTGATTAAAAAACCTGCTAAAGTAACTGACTTCTTTAAATTTTTTATCAACAGAAATAATGATCTTCATCTCATAACTGGGATTTGTTATATTATTAAAAGTTAATGCATAAATTTCCTGTAAATAATATTTATCTCTCTATCTATTGTATGTTAATATTTAGACACAGAAACAAATCAGAACATTTAAAATAGGTTGATTAAAAAACCTGCTAAAGTAACTGACTTCTTTAATTTTTTTATCAACAGAAATAATGTTCTTCATCTCATAACTGGGTTTTGTTATATTATTAAAATTTAATGAACAAATTTCCTGTAAATAATATTTATCTCTCTATCTATTATATGTTAATATTTAGACATAGAAACAAATCAGAACATTTAAAATAGGTTGATTAAAAAACCTGCTAAAATAACTGACTTCTTTAAATTTTTTATCAACAGAAATAATGATCTTCATCTCATAACTGGGATTTGTTAAGTTAAAGAATAAATTTCCTGTAAATAATATTTATATCTCTATCTATTATATGTTGATATTTAGACATATAGTTAATCTTCATCTGTTTAATAAGATCTATAATAACAAATTTAATAACAAATCAGAACATTTAAAATAGTTTGATTAAAAAACCTGCTAAAATAACTGACTTCTTTAAATTTTTTATCAACAGAAATAATGTTCTTCATCTCATAACTGCGTTTTGTTATATTATTAAAAGTTAATGGATAAATTTCCTGTAAATAATATTTATCTCTCTATCTATTATATGTTAATATTTAGACATAGAGATAATCTTCATCTGTTTAATAAGATCTATAATAACAAATCTAATAACAAATCAGAACATTTAAAATAGGTTGATTAAAAAACCTGCTAAAGTAACTGACTTCTTTAATTTTTTATCAACAGAAATAATGTTCTTCATCTCATAACTGGGATTTGTTATATTATTAAAAGTTAATGAATAAATTTTCTGTAAATAATATTTATCTCTCTATCTATTATATGTTAATATTTAGACATAGAAACAAATCAGAACATTTAAAATATGTTGATTAAAAAACCTGCTAAAGTAACTGACTTCTTTAAATTTTTTATCAACAGAAATAATGATCTTCATCTCATAACTGGGATTTGTTATATTATTAAAAGTTAATGCATAAATTTCCTGTAAATAATATTTATCTCTCTATCTATTGTATGTTAATATTTAGACACAGAAACAAATCAGAACATTTAAAATAGGTTGATTAAAAAACCTGCTAAAGTAACTGACTTCTTTAATTTTTTTATCAACAGAAATAATGTTCTTCATCTCATAACTGGGTTTTGTTATATTATTAAAATTTAATGAACAAATTTCCTGTAAATAATATTTATCTCTCTATCTATTATATGTTAATATTTAGACATAGAAACAAATCAGAACATTTAAAATAGGTTGATTAAAAAACCTGCTAAAATAACTGACTTCTTTAAATTTTTTATCAACAGAAATAATGATCTTCATCTCATAACTGGGATTTGTTAAGTTAAAGAATAAATTTCCTGTAAATAATATTTATATCTCTATCTATTATATGTTGATATTTAGACATATAGTTAATCTTCATCTGTTTAATAAGATCTATAATAACAAATTTAATAACAAATCAGAACATTTAAAATAGTTTGATTAAAAAACCTGCTAAAATAACTGACTTCTTTAAATTTTTTATCAACAGAAATATTGATCTTCATCTCATAACTGGGATTTGTTATATTATTAAAAGTTAATGAATAACTTTCCAGTAAATAATATTTATCTCTCTATCTATTATATGTTAATATTTAGACATAGAGTTAATCTTCATCTATTTAATAAGATCTATAATAACAAATCTAATAACAAATCAGAACATTTAAAATAGGTTGATTAAAAAACCTGCTAAAATAACTGACTTCTTTAAAATTTTTATAACAGAAATAATGATCTTCATCTCATAACTGGGATTTGTTATATTATTAAAAGTTAATGAATAAATTTCCTGTAAATAATATTTATCTCTCTATCTATTATATGTTAATATTTAGACATAGAGTTAATCTTTATCTATTTAATAAGATCTATAATAACAAATCTAATTACAAATTAGAACGTTTAAAATAGGTTGATTAAAAAACCTGCTAAAATAACTGACTTCTTTAAATTTTTTATCCACAGAAATAATGATCTTCATCTCATAACTGGGATTTGTTATATTATTAAAAGTTAATGAATAAATTTCCTGTAAATAATATTTATCTCTCTATCTATTATATGTTAATATTTAGACATAGAGTTAATCTTCATCTATTTAATAAGAGCTATAATACACAAATCTAATAACAAATCAGAACATTTAAAATAGGTTGATTAAAAAACCTGCTAAAATAACTGACTTCTTTAAATTTTTTATCAACAGAAATAATGTTCTTCATCTCATAACTGCGTTTTGTTATATTATTAAAAGTTAATGAATAAATTTCCTGTAAATAATATTTACCTCTCTATCTATTATATTTTAATATTTAGACATAGACACAAATCAGAACATTTAAAATAGGTTGATTAAAAAACCTGCTAAAGTAACTGACTTCTTTAAATTTTTTATCAACAGAAATAATGTTCTTCATCTCATAACTGCGTTTTGTTATATTATTAAAAGTTAATGGATAAATTTCCTGTAAATAATATTTATCTCTCTATCTATTATATGTTAATATTTAGACGTAGAAACAAATCAGAACATTTAAAATATGTTGATTAAAAAACCTGCTAAAATAACTGACTTCTTTAAATTTTTTATCAACAGAAATAATGATCTTCATCTCATAACTGGGATTTGTTATATTATTAAAAGTTAATGAATAAATTTCCTGTAAATAATATTTATCTCTCTATCTATTATATTTTAATATTTAGACATAGAAACAAACAGAACATTTAAAATAGGTTGATTAAGAAACCTGCTAAAGTAACTGACTTCTTTATATTTTTTATCAACAGATATAATGTTCTTCATCTCATAACTGGGTTTTGTTATATTATTAAAAGTAAATGAATAAATTTCCTGTAAGTAATATTTATCTCTCTATCTATTATATGTTAATATTTAGACATAGAAACAAATCAGAACATTTAAAATAGGTTCTTTAAAAAACCTACTAAAATAACTGACTTCTTTAAATTTTTTATCAACAGAAATAATGTTCTTCATCTCATAACTGGGTTTTGTTATATAATTAAAAGTTAAGGAATAAATTTCCTGTAAATAATATTTATCTCTCTATCTATTATATGTTAATATTTAGACACAGAAACAAATCAGAACATTTAAAATAGGTTGATTAAAAAACCTGCTAAAATAACTGATTTCTTTAAATTTTTTACCCACAGAAATAATGTTCTTCATCTCATAACTGGGATTTGTTATATTATTAAAAGTTAATGAATAAATTTTCTGTAAATAATATTTATCTCTCTATCTATTATATGTTAATATTTAGACATAGAAACAAATCAGAACATTTAAAATATGTTGATTAAAAAACCTGCTAAAGTAACTGACTTCTTTAAATTTTTTATCAACAGAAATAATGATCTTCATCTCATAACTGGGATTTGTTATATTATTAAAAGTTAATGCATAAATTTCCTGTAAATAATATTTATCTCTCTATCTATTGTATGTTAATATTTAGACACAGAAACAAATCAGAACATTTAAAATAGGTTGATTAAAAAACCTGCTAAAGTAACTGACTTCTTTAATTTTTTTATCAACAGAAATAATGTTCTTCATCTCATAACTGGGTTTTGTTATATTATTAAAATTTAATGAACAAATTTCCTGTAAATAATATTTATCTCTCTATCTATTATATGTTAATATTTAGACATAGAAACAAATCAGAACATTTAAAATAGGTTGATTAAAAAACCTGCTAAAATAACTGACTTCTTTAAATTTTTTATCAACAGAAATAATGATCTTCATCTCATAACTGGGATTTGTTAAGTTAAAGAATAAATTTCCTGTAAATAATATTTATATCTCTATCTATTATATGTTGATATTTAGACATATAGTTAATCTTCATCTGTTTAATAAGATCTATAATAACAAATTTAATAACAAATCAGAACATTTAAAATAGTTTGATTAAAAAACCTGCTAAAATAACTGACTTCTTTAAATTTTTTATCAACAGAAATAATGTTCTTCATCTCATAACTGCGTTTTGTTATATTATTAAAAGTTAATGGATAAATTTCCTGTAAATAATATTTATCTCTCTATCTATTATATGTTAATATTTAGACATAGAGATAATCTTCATCTGTTTAATAAGATCTATAATAACAAATCTAATAACAAATCAGAACATTTAAAATAGGTTGATTAAAAAACCTGCTAAAGTAACTGACTTCTTTAATTTTTTATCAACAGAAATAATGTTCTTCATCTCATAACTGGGATTTGTTATATTATTAAAAGTTAATGAATAAATTTTCTGTAAATAATATTTATCTCTCTATCTATTATATGTTAATATTTAGACATAGAAACAAATCAGAACATTTAAAATATGTTGATTAAAAAACCTGCTAAAGTAACTGACTTCTTTAAATTTTTTATCAACAGAAATAATGATCTTCATCTCATAACTGGGATTTGTTATATTATTAAAAGTTAATGCATAAATTTCCTGTAAATAATATTTATCTCTCTATCTATTGTATGTTAATATTTAGACACAGAAACAAATCAGAACATTTAAAATAGGTTGATTAAAAAACCTGCTAAAGTAACTGACTTCTTTAATTTTTTTATCAACAGAAATAATGTTCTTCATCTCATAACTGGGTTTTGTTATATTATTAAAATTTAATGAACAAATTTCCTGTAAATAATATTTATCTCTCTATCTATTATATGTTAATATTTAGACATAGAAACAAATCAGAACATTTAAAATAGGTTGATTAAAAAACCTGCTAAAATAACTGACTTCTTTAAATTTTTTATCAACAGAAATAATGATCTTCATCTCATAACTGGGATTTGTTAAGTTAAAGAATAAATTTCCTGTAAATAATATTTATATCTCTATCTATTATATGTTGATATTTAGACATATAGTTAATCTTCATCTGTTTAATAAGATCTATAATAACAAATTTAATAACAAATCAGAACATTTAAAATAGTTTGAGTAAAAAACCTGCTAAAATAACTGACTTCTTTAAATTTTTTATCAACAGAAATATTGATCTTCATCTCATAACTGGGATTTGTTATATTATTAAAAGTTAATGAATAACTTTCCAGTAAATAATATTTATCTCTCTATCTATTATATGTTAATATTTAGACATAGAGTTAATCTTCATCTATTTAATAAGATCTATAATAACAAATCTAATAACAAATCAGAACATTTAAAATAGGTTGATTAAAAAACCTGCTAAAATAACTGACTTCTTTAAAATTTTTATAACAGAAATAATGATCTTCATCTCATAACTGGGATTTGTTATATTATTAAAAGTTAATGAATAAATTTCCTGTAAATAATATTTATCTCTCTATCTATTATATGTTAATATTTAGACATAGAGTTAATCTTTATCTATTTAATAAGATCTATAATAACAAATCTAATTACAAATTAGAACGTTTAAAATAGGTTGATTAAAAAACCTGCTAAAATAACTGACTTCTTTAAATTTTTTATCCACAGAAATAATGATCTTCATCTCATAACTGGGATTTGTTATATTATTAAAAGTTAATGAATAAATTTCCTGTAAATAATATTTATCTCTCTATCTATTATATGTTAATATTTAGACATAGAGTTAATCTTCATCTATTTAATAAGAGCTATAATACACAAATCTAATAACAAATCAGAACATTTAAAATAGGTTGATTAAAAAACCTGCTAAAATAACTGACTTCTTTAAATTTTTTATCAACAGAAATAATGTTCTTCATCTCATAACTGCGTTTTGTTATATTATTAAAAGTTAATGAATAAATTTCCTGTAAATAATATTTACCTCTCTATCTATTATATTTTAATATTTAGACATAGACACAAATCAGAACATTTAAAATAGGTTGATTAAAAAACCTGCTAAAGTAACTGACTTCTTTAAATTTTTTATCAACAGAAATAATGTTCTTCATCTCATAACTGCGTTTTGTTATATTATTAAAAGTTAATGGATAAATTTCCTGTAAATAATATTTATCTCTCTATCTATTATATGTTAATATTTAGACGTAGAAACAAATCAGAACATTTAAAATATGTTGATTAAAAAACCTGCTAAAATAACTGACTTCTTTAAATTTTTTATCAACAGAAATAATGATCTTCATCTCATAACTGGGATTTGTTATATTATTAAAAGTTAATGAATAAATTTCCTGTAAATAATATTTATCTCTCTATCTATTATATTTTAATATTTAGACATAGAAACAAACAGAACATTTAAAATAGGTTGATTAAGAAACCTGCTAAAGTAACTGACTTCTTTATATTTTTTATCAACAGAAATAATGTTCTTCATCTCATAACTGGGTTTTGTTATATTATTAAAAGTAAATGAATAAATTTCCTGTAAGTAATATTTATCTCTCTATCTATTATATGTTAATATTTAGACATAGAAACAAATCAGAACATTTAAAATAGGTTCTTTAAAAAACCTACTAAAATAACTGACTTCTTTAAATTTTTTATCAACAGAAATAATGTTCTTCATCTCATAACTGGGTTTTGTTATATAATTAAAAGTTAAGGAATAAATTTCCTGTAAATAATATTTATCTCTCTATCTATTATATGTTAATATTTAGACACAGAAACAAATCAGAACATTTAAAATAGGTTGATTAAAAAACCTGCTAAAATAACTGATTTCTTTAAATTTTTTACCCACAGAAATAATGTTCTTCATCTCATAACTGGGATTTGTTATATTATTAAAAGTTAATGAATAAATTTTCTGTAAATAATATTTATCTCTCTATCTATTATATGTTAATATTTAGACATAGAAACAAATCAGAACATTTAAAATATGTTGATTAAAAAACCTGCTAAAGTAACTGACTTCTTTAAATTTTTTATCAACAGAAATAATGATCTTCATCTCATAACTGGGATTTGTTATATTATTAAAAGTTAATGCATAAATTTCCTGTAAATAATATTTATCTCTCTATCTATTGTATGTTAATATTTAGACACAGAAACAAATCAGAACATTTAAAATAGGTTGATTAAAAAACCTGCTAAAGTAACTGACTTCTTTAATTTTTTTATCAACAGAAATAATGTTCTTCATCTCATAACTGGGTTTTGTTATATTATTAAAATTTAATGAACAAATTTCCTGTAAATAATATTTATCTCTCTATCTATTATATGTTAATATTTAGACATAGAAACAAATCAGAACATTTAAAATAGGTTGATTAAAAAACCTGCTAAAATAACTGACTTCTTTAAATTTTTTATCAACAGAAATAATGATCTTCATCTCATAACTGGGATTTGTTAAGTTAAAGAATAAATTTCCTGTAAATAATATTTATATCTCTATCTATTATATGTTGATATTTAGACATATAGTTAATCTTCATCTGTTTAATAAGATCTATAATAACAAATTTAATAACAAATCAGAACATTTAAAATAGTTTGATTAAAAAACCTGCTAAAATAACTGACTTCTTTAAATTTTTTATCAACAGAAATAATGTTCTTCATCTCATAACTGCGTTTTGTTATATTATTAAAAGTTAATGGATAAATTTCCTGTAAATAATATTTATCTCTCTATCTATTATATGTTAATATTTAGACATAGAAACAAATCAGAACATTTAAAGTAGGTTAATTAAAAAACCTGCTAAAATAACTGACTTCTTTAAATTTTTTATCAACAGAAATATTGATCTTCATCTCATAACTGGGATTTGTTATATTATTAAAAGTTAATGAATAACTTTCCAGTAAATAATATTTATCTCTCTATCTATTATATGTTAATATTTAGACATAGAGTTAATCTTCATCTATTTAATAAGATCTATAATAACAAATCTAATAACAAATCAGAACATTTAAAATAGGTTGATTAAAAAACCTGCTAAAATAACTGACTTCTTTAAAATTTTTATAACAGAAATAATGATCTTCATCTCATAACTGGGATTTGTTATATTATTAAAAGTTAATGAATAAATTTCCTGTAAATAATATTTATCTCTCTATCTATTATATGTTAATATTTAGACATAGAGTTAATCTTTATCTATTTAATAAGATCTATAATAACAAATCTAATTACAAATTAGAACGTTTAAAATAGGTTGATTAAAAAACCTGCTAAAATAACTGACTTCTTTAAATTTTTTATCCACAGAAATAATGATCTTCATCTCATAACTGGGATTTGTTATATTATTAAAAGTTAATGAATAAATTTCCTGTAAATAATATTTATCTCTCTATCTATTATATGTTAATATTTAGACATAGAGTTAATCTTCATCTATTTAATAAGAGCTATAATACACAAATCTAATAACAAATCAGAACATTTAAAATAGGTTGATTAAAAAACCTGCTAAAATAACTGACTTCTTTAAATTTTTTATCAACAGAAATAATGTTCTTCATCTCATAACTGCGTTTTGTTATATTATTAAAAGTTAATGAATAAATTTCCTGTAAATAATATTTACCTCTCTATCTATTATATTTTAATATTTAGACATAGACACAAATCAGAAAATTTAAAATAGGTTGATTAAAAAACCTGCTAAAGTAACTGACTTCTTTAAATTTTTTATCAACAGAAATAATGTTCTTCATCTCATAACTGCGTTTTGTTATATTATTAAAAGTTAATGGATAAATTTCCTGTAAATAATATTTATCTCTCTATCTATTATATGTTAATATTTAGACGTAGAAACAAATCAGAACATTTAAAATATGTTGATTAAAAAACCTGCTAAAATAACTGACTTCTTTAAATTTTTTATCAACAGAAATAATGATCTTCATCTCATAACTGGGATTTGTTATATTATTAAAAGTTAATGAATAAATTTCCTGTAAATAATATTTATCTCTCTATCTATTATATTTTAATATTTAGACATAGAAACAAACAGAACATTTAAAATAGGTTGATTAAGAAACCTGCTAAAGTAACTGACTTCTTTATATTTTTTATCAACAGAAATAATGTTCTTCATCTCATAACTGGGTTTTGTTATATTATTAAAAGTAAATGAATAAATTTCCTGTAAGTAATATTTATCTCTCTATCTATTATATGTTAATATTTAGACATAGAAACAAATCAGAACATTTAAAATAGGTTCTTTAAAAAACCTACTAAAATAACTGACTTCTTTAAATTTTTTATCAACAGAAATAATGTTCTTCATCTCATAACTGGGTTTTGTTATATAATTAAAAGTTAAGGAATAAATTTCCTGTAAATAATATTTATCTCTCTATCTATTATATGTTAATATTTAGACACAGAAACAAATCAGAACATTTAAAATAGGTTGATTAAAAAACCTGCTAAAATAACTGATTTCTTTAAATTTTTTACCCACAGAAATAATGATCTTCATCTCATAACTGGGATTTGTTATATTATTAAAAGTTAATGAATAAATTTCCTGTAAATAATATTTATCTCTCTATCTATTATATGTTAATATTTAGACATAGAGATAATCTTCATCTGTTTAATAAGATCTATAATAACAAATCTAATAACAAATCAGAACATTTAAAATAGGTTGATTAAAAAACCTGCTAAAGTAACTGACTTCTTTAATTTTTTATCAACAGAAATAATGTTCTTCATCTCATAACTGGGATTTGTTATATTATTAAAAGTTAATGAATAAATTTTCTGTAAATAATATTTATCTCTCTATCTATTATATGTTAATATTTAGACATAGAAACAAATCAGAACATTTAAAATATGTTGATTAAAAAACCTGCTAAAGTAACTGACTTCTTTAAATTTTTTATCAACAGAAATAATGATCTTCATCTCATAACTGGGATTTGTTATATTATTAAAAGTTAATGCATAAATTTCCTGTAAATAATATTTATCTCTCTATCTATTGTATGTTAATATTTAGACACAGAAACAAATCAGAACATTTAAAATAGGTTGATTAAAAAACCTGCTAAAGTAACTGACTTCTTTAATTTTTTTATCAACAGAAATAATGTTCTTCATCTCATAACTGGGTTTTGTTATATTATTAAAATTTAATGAACAAATTTCCTGTAAATAATATTTATCTCTCTATCTATTATATGTTAATATTTAGACATAGAAACAAATCAGAACATTTAAAATAGGTTGATTAAAAAACCTGCTAAAATAACTGACTTCTTTAAATTTTTTATCAACAGAAATAATGATCTTCATCTCATAACTGGGATTTGTTAAGTTAAAGAATAAATTTCCTGTAAATAATATTTATATCTCTATCTATTATATGTTGATATTTAGACATATAGTTAATCTTCATCTGTTTAATAAGATCTATAATAACAAATTTAATAACAAATCAGAACATTTAAAATAGTTTGATTAAAAAACCTGCTAAAATAACTGACTTCTTTAAATTTTTTATCAACAGAAATATTGATCTTCATCTCATAACTGGGATTTGTTATATTATTAAAAGTTAATGAATAACTTTCCAGTAAATAATATTTATCTCTCTATCTATTATATGTTAATATTTAGACATAGAGTTAATCTTCATCTATTTAATAAGATCTATAATAACAAATCTAATAACAAATCAGAACATTTAAAATAGGTTGATTAAAAAACCTGCTAAAATAACTGACTTCTTTAAAATTTTTATAACAGAAATAATGATCTTCATCTCATAACTGGGATTTGTTATATTATTAAAAGTTAATGAATAAATTTCCTGTAAATAATATTTATCTCTCTATCTATTATATGTTAATATTTAGACATAGAGTTAATCTTTATCTATTTAATAAGATCTATAATAACAAATCTAATTACAAATTAGAACGTTTAAAATAGGTTGATTAAAAAACCTGCTAAAATAACTGACTTCTTTAAATTTTTTATCCACAGAAATAATGATCTTCATCTCATAACTGGGATTTGTTATATTATTAAAAGTTAATGAATAAATTTCCTGTAAATAATATTTATCTCTCTATCTATTATATGTTAATATTTAGACATAGAGTTAATCTTCATCTATTTAATAAGAGCTATAATACACAAATCTAATAACAAATCAGAACATTTAAAATAGGTTGATTAAAAAACCTGCTAAAATAACTGACTTCTTTAAATTTTTTATCAACAGAAATAATGTTCTTCATCTCATAACTGCGTTTTGTTATATTATTAAAAGTTAATGAATAAATTTCCTGTAAATAATATTTACCTCTCTATCTATTATATTTTAATATTTAGACATAGACACAAATCAGAACATTTAAAATAGGTTGATTAAAAAACCTGCTAAAGTAACTGACTTCTTTAAATTTTTTATCAACAGAAATAATGTTCTTCATCTCATAACTGCGTTTTGTTATATTATTAAAAGTTAATGGATAAATTTCCTGTAAATAATATTTATCTCTCTATCTATTATATGTTAATATTTAGACGTAGAAACAAATCAGAACATTTAAAATATGTTGATTAAAAAACCTGCTAAAATAACTGACTTCTTTAAATTTTTTATCAACAGAAATAATGATCTTCATCTCATAACTGGGATTTGTTATATTATTAAAAGTTAATGAATAAATTTCCTGTAAATAATATTTATCTCTCTATCTATTATATTTTAATATTTAGACATAGAAACAAACAGAACATTTAAAATAGGTTGATTAAGAAACCTGCTAAAGTAACTGACTTCTTTATATTTTTTATCAACAGAAATAATGTTCTTCATCTCATAACTGGGTTTTGTTATATTATTAAAAGTAAATGAATAAATTTCCTGTAAGTAATATTTATCTCTCTATCTATTATATGTTAATATTTAGACATAGAAACAAATCAGAACATTTAAAATAGGTTCTTTAAAAAACCTACTAAAATAACTGACTTCTTTAAATTTTTTATCAACAGAAATAATGTTCTTCATCTCATAACTGGGTTTTGTTATATAATTAAAAGTTAAGGAATAAATTTCCTGTAAATAATATTTATCTCTCTATCTATTATATGTTAATATTTAGACACAGAAACAAATCAGAACATTTAAAATAGGTTGATTAAAAAACCTGCTAAAATAACTGATTTCTTTAAATTTTTTACCCACAGAAATAATGTTCTTCATCTCATAACTGGGATTTGTTATATTATTAAAAGTTAATGAATAAATTTTCTGTAAATAATATTTATCTCTCTATCTATTATATGTTAATATTTAGACATAGAAACAAATCAGAACATTTAAAATATGTTGATTAAAAAACCTGCTAAAGTAACTGACTTCTTTAAATTTTTTATCAACAGAAATAATGATCTTCATCTCATAACTGGGATTTGTTATATTATTAAAAGTTAATGCATAAATTTCCTGTAAATAATATTTATCTCTCTATCTATTGTATGTTAATATTTAGACACAGAAACAAATCAGAACATTTAAAATAGGTTGATTAAAAAACCTGCTAAAGTAACTGACTTCTTTAATTTTTTTATCAACAGAAATAATGTTCTTCATCTCATAACTGGGTTTTGTTATATTATTAAAATTTAATGAACAAATTTCCTGTAAATAATATTTATCTCTCTATCTATTATATGTTAATATTTAGACATAGAAACAAATCAGAACATTTAAAATAGGTTGATTAAAAAACCTGCTAAAATAACTGACTTCTTTAAATTTTTTATCAACAGAAATAATGATCTTCATCTCATAACTGGGATTTGTTAAGTTAAAGAATAAATTTCCTGTAAATAATATTTATATCTCTATCTATTATATGTTGATATTTAGACATATAGTTAATCTTCATCTGTTTAATAAGATCTATAATAACAAATTTAATAACAAATCAGAACATTTAAAATAGTTTGATTAAAAAACCTGCTAAAATAACTGACTTCTTTAAATTTTTTATCAACAGAAATAATGTTCTTCATCTCATAACTGCGTTTTGTTATATTATTAAAAGTTAATGGATAAATTTCCTGTAAATAATATTTATCTCTCTATCTATTATATGTTAATATTTAGACATAGAAACAAATCAGAACATTTAAAGTAGGTTAATTAAAAAACCTGCTAAAATAACTGACTTCTTTAAATTTTTTATCAACAGAAATATTGATCTTCATCTCATAACTGGGATTTGTTATATTATTAAAAGTTAATGAATAACTTTCCAGTAAATAATATTTATCTCTCTATCTATTATATGTTAATATTTAGACATAGAGTTAATCTTCATCTATTTAATAAGATCTATAATAACAAATCTAATAACAAATCAGAACATTTAAAATAGGTTGATTAAAAAACCTGCTAAAATAACTGACTTCTTTAAAATTTTTATAACAGAAATAATGATCTTCATCTCATAACTGGGATTTGTTATATTATTAAAAGTTAATGAATAAATTTCCTGTAAATAATATTTATCTCTCTATCTATTATATGTTAATATTTAGACATAGAGTTAATCTTTATCTATTTAATAAGATCTATAATAACAAATCTAATTACAAATTAGAACGTTTAAAATAGGTTGATTAAAAAACCTGCTAAAATAACTGACTTCTTTAAATTTTTTATCCACAGAAATAATGATCTTCATCTCATAACTGGGATTTGTTATATTATTAAAAGTTAATGAATAAATTTCCTGTAAATAATATTTATCTCTCTATCTATTATATGTTAATATTTAGACATAGAGTTAATCTTCATCTATTTAATAAGAGCTATAATACACAAATCTAATAACAAATCAGAACATTTAAAATAGGTTGATTAAAAAACCTGCTAAAATAACTGACTTCTTTAAATTTTTTATCAACAGAAATAATGTTCTTCATCTCATAACTGCGTTTTGTTATATTATTAAAAGTTAATGAATAAATTTCCTGTAAATAATATTTACCTCTCTATCTATTATATTTTAATATTTAGACATAGACACAAATCAGAACATTTAAAATAGGTTGATTAAAAAACCTGCTAAAGTAACTGACTTCTTTAAATTTTTTATCAACAGAAATAATGTTCTTCATCTCATAACTGCGTTTTGTTATATTATTAAAAGTTAATGGATAAATTTCCTGTAAATAATATTTATCTCTCTATCTATTATATGTTAATATTTAGACGTAGAAACAAATCAGAACATTTAAAATATGTTGATTAAAAAACCTGCTAAAATAACTGACTTCTTTAAATTTTTTATCAACAGAAATAATGATCTTCATCTCATAACTGGGATTTGTTATATTATTAAAAGTTAATGAATAAATTTCCTGTAAATAATATTTATCTCTCTATCTATTATATTTTAATATTTAGACATAGAAACAAACAGAACATTTAAAATAGGTTGATTAAGAAACCTGCTAAAGTAACTGACTTCTTTATATTTTTTATCAACAGAAATAATGTTCTTCATCTCATAACTGGGTTTTGTTATATTATTAAAAGTAAATGAATAAATTTCCTGTAAGTAATATTTATCTCTCTATCTATTATATGTTAATATTTAGACATAGAAACAAATCAGAACATTTAAAATAGGTTCTTTAAAAAACCTACTAAAATAACTGACTTCTTTAAATTTTTTATCAACAGAAATAATGTTCTTCATCTCATAACTGGGTTTTGTTATATAATTAAAAGTTAAGGAATAAATTTCCTGTAAATAATATTTATCTCTCTATCTATTATATGTTAATATTTAGACACAGAAACAAATCAGAACATTTAAAATAGGTTGATTAAAAAACCTGCTAAAATAACTGATTTCTTTAAATTTTTTACCCACAGAAATAATGATCTTCATCTCATAACTGGGATTTGTTATATTATTAAAAGTTAATGAATAAATTTCCTGTAAATAATATTTATCTCTCTATCTATTATATGTTAATATTTAGACATAGAGTTAATCTTTATCTATTTAATAAGATCTATAATAACAAATCTAATTACAAATTAGAACATTTAAAATAGGTTGATTAAAAAACCTCTAAAATAACTGACTTCTTTAAATTTTTTATCCACAGAAATAATGATCTTCATCTCATAACTGGGATTTGTTATATTATTAAAAGTTAATGAATAAATTTCCTTTAAATAATATTTATCTCTCTATCTATTATATGTTAATATTTAGACATAGAGTTAATCTTCATCTATTTAATAAGAGCTATAATACACAAATCTAATAACAAATCAGAACATTTAAAATAGGTTGATTAAAAAACCTGCTAAAATAACTGACTTCTTTAAATTTTTTATCAACAGAAATAATGTTCTTCATCTCATAACTGCGTTTTGTTATATTATTAAAAGTTAATGAATAAATTTCCTGTAAATAATATTTACCTCTCTATCTATTACATTTTAATATTTAGACATAGAAACAAATCAGAACATTTAAAATAGGTTGATTAAAGAACCTGCTAAAGTAACTGACTTCTTTAAATTTTTTATCAACAGAAATAATGTTCTTCATCTCATAACTGCGTTTTGTTATATTATTAAAAGTTAATGGATAAATTTCCTGTAAATAATATTTATCTCTCTATCTATTATATGTTAATATTTAGACATAGAAACAAATCAGAACATTTAAAATATGTTGATTAAAAAACCTGCTAAAATAACTGACTTCTTTAAATTTTTTATCAACAGAAATAATGATCTTCATCTCATAACTGGGATTTGTTATATTATTAAAAGTTAATGAATAAATTTCCTGTAAATAATATTTATCTCTCTATCTATTATATTTTAATATTTAGACATAGAAACAAATCAGAACATTTAAAATAGTTTGATTAAGAAACCTGCTAAAGTAACTGACTTCTTTATATTTTTTATCAACAGAAATAATGTTCTTCATCTCATAACTGGGTTTTGTTATATTATTAAAAGTAAATGAATAAATTTCCTGTAAGTAATATTTATCTCTCTATCTATTATATGTTAATATTTAGACATAGAAACAAATCAGAACATTTAAAATAGGTTCTTTAAAAAACCTACTAAAATAACTGACTTCTTTCAATTTTTTATCAACAGAAATAATGTTCTGCATCTCATAACTGGGTTTTGTTATATAATTAAAAGTTAAGGAATAAATTTCCTGTAAATAATATTTATCTCTCTATCTATTATATGTTAATATTTAGACACAGAAACAAATCAGAACATTTAAAATAGGTTGATTAAAAAACCTGCTAAAATAACTGACTTCTTTAAATTTTTTACCCACAGAAATAATGATCTTCATCTCATAACTGGGATTTGTTATATTATTAAAAGTTAATGAATAAATTTCCTGTAAATAATATTTATCTCTCTATCTATTATATGTTAATATTTAGACATAGAGTTAATCTTCATCTATTTAATAAGAGCTATAATATACAAATCTAATAACAAATCAGAACATTTAAAATAGGTTCATTAAAAAACCTGCTAAAATAACTGACTTCTTTAAATTTTTTATCAACAGAAATAATGTTCTTCATCTCATAACTGCGTTTTGTTATATTATTAAAAGTTAATGAATAAATTTCCTGTAAATAATATTTACCTCTCTATCTATTACATTTTAATATTTAGACATAGAAACAAATCAGAACATTTAAAATAGGTTGATTAAAAAACCTGCTAAAGTAACTGACTTCTTTAAATTTTTTATCAACAGAAATAATGTTCTTCATCTCATAACTGCGTTTTGTTATATTATTAAAAGTTAATGGATAAATTTCCTGTAAATAATATTTATCTCTCTATCTATTATATGTTAATATTTAGACATAGAAACAAATCAGAACATTTAAAATATGTTGATTAAAAAACCTGCTAAAATAACTGACTTCTTTAAATTTTTTATCAACAGAAATAATGATCTTCATCTCATAACTGGGATTTGTTATATTATTAAAAGTTAATGAATAAATTTCCTGTAAATAATATTTATCTCTCTATCTATTATATTTTAATATTTAGACATAGAAACAAATCAGAACATTTAAAATAGGTTGATTAAGAAACCTGCTAAAGTAACTGACTTCTTTATATTTTTTATCAACAGAAATAATGTTCTTCATCTCATAACTGGGTTTTGTTATATTATTAAAAGTAAATGAATAAATTTCCTGTAAGTAATATTTATCTCTCTATCTATTATATGTTAATATTTAGACATAGAAACAAATCAGAACATTTAAAATAGGTTCTTTAAAAAACCTACTAAAATAACTGACTTCTTTCAATTTTTTATCAACAGAAATAATGTTCTTCATCTCATAACTGGGTTTTGTTATATAATTAAAAGTTAAGGAATAAATTTCCTGTAAATAATATTTATCTCTCTATCTATTATATGTTAATATTTAGACACAGAAACAAATCAGAACATTTAAAATAGGTTGATTAAAAAACCTGCTAAAATAACTGACTTCTTTAATTTTTTTATCAACAGAAATAATGATCTTTATCTCATAACTGGGATTTGTTATATTATTAATAGTTAATGAATAAATTTCCTGTAAATAATATTTATATCTCTATCTATTATATGTTAATATTTAGACATAGAGTTAATCTTCATCTATTTAATAAGATCTATAATAACAAATCTAATTACAAATTAGAACATTTAAAATAGGTTGATTAAAAAACCTGCTAAAATAACTGACTTCTTTAAATTTTTTACCCACAGAAATAATGATCTTCATCTCATAACTGGGATTTGTTATATTATTAAAAGTTAATGAATAAATTTCCTGTAAATAATATTTATCTCTCTATCTATTATATGTTAATATTTAGACATAGAGTTAATCTTCATCTATTTAATAAGAGCTATAATACACAAATCTAATAACAAATCAGAACATTTAAAATAGGTTGATTAAAAAACCTGCTAAAGTGACTGACTTCTTTAATTTTTTTATCAACAGAAATAATGATCTTTATCTCATAACTGGGATTTGATATATTATTAAAAGTTAATGAATAAATTTCCTGTAAATAATATTTATATCTCTATCTATTATATGTTAATATTTAGACATAGAGTTAATCTTCATCTATTTAATAAGATCTATAATAACAAATCTAATAACAAATCAGAACATTTAAAATAGGTTGATTAAAAAACCTGCTAAAATAACTGACTTCTTTAAAATTTTTATAACAGAAATAATGATCTTCATCTCATAACTGGGATTTGTTATATTATTAAAAGTTAATGAATAAATTTCCTGTAAATAATATTTATCTCTCTATCTATTATATGTTAATATTTAGACATAGAGTTAATCTTTATCTATTTAATAAGATCTATAATAACAAATCTAATTACAAATTAGAACGTTTAAAATAGGTTGATTAAAAAACCTGCTAAAATAACTGACTTCTTTAAATTTTTTATCCACAGAAATAATGATCTTCATCTCATAACTGGGATTTGTTATATTATTAAAAGTTAATGAATAAATTTCCTGTAAATAATATTTATCTCTCTATCTATTATATGTTAATATTTAGACATAGAGTTAATCTTCATCTATTTAATAAGAGCTATAATACACAAATCTAATAACAAATCAGAACATTTAAAATAGGTTGATTAAAAAACCTGCTAAAATAACTGACTTCTTTAAATTTTTTATCAACAGAAATAATGTTCTTCATCTCATAACTGCGTTTTGTTATATTATTAAAAGTTAATGAATAAATTTCCTGTAAATAATATTTACCTCTCTATCTATTATATTTTAATATTTAGACATAGACACAAATCAGAACATTTAAAATAGGTTGATTAAAAAACCTGCTAAAGTAACTGACTTCTTTAAATTTTTTATCAACAGAAATAATGTTCTTCATCTCATAACTGCGTTTTGTTATATTATTAAAAGTTAATGGATAAATTTCCTGTAAATAATATTTATCTCTCTATCTATTATATGTTAATATTTAGACGTAGAAACAAATCAGAACATTTAAAATATGTTGATTAAAAAACCTGCTAAAATAACTGACTTCTTTAAATTTTTTATCAACAGAAATAATGATCTTCATCTCATAACTGGGATTTGTTATATTATTAAAAGTTAATGAATAAATTTCCTGTAAATAATATTTATCTCTCTATCTATTATATTTTAATATTTAGACATAGAAACAAACAGAACATTTAAAATAGGTTGATTAAGAAACCTGCTAAAGTAACTGACTTCTTTATATTTTTTATCAACAGAAATAATGTTCTTCATCTCATAACTGGGTTTTGTTATATTATTAAAAGTAAATGAATAAATTTCCTGTAAGTAATATTTATCTCTCTATCTATTATATGTTAATATTTAGACATAGAAACAAATCAGAACATTTAAAATAGGTTCTTTAAAAAACCTACTAAAATAACTGACTTCTTTAAATTTTTTATCAACAGAAATAATGTTCTTCATCTCATAACTGGGTTTTGTTATATAATTAAAAGTTAAGGAATAAATTTCCTGTAAATAATATTTATCTCTCTATCTATTATATGTTAATATTTAGACACAGAAACAAATCAGAACATTTAAAATAGGTTGATTAAAAAACCTGCTAAAATAACTGATTTCTTTAAATTTTTTACCCACAGAAATAATGATCTTCATCTCATAACTGGGATTTGTTATATTATTAAAAGTTAATGAATAAATTTCCTGTAAATAATATTTATCTCTCTATCTATTATATGTTAATATTTAGACATAGAGTTAATCTTTATCTATTTAATAAGATCTATAATAACAAATCTAATTACAAATTAGAACATTTAAAATAGGTTGATTAAAAAACCTCTAAAATAACTGACTTCTTTAAATTTTTTATCCACAGAAATAATGATCTTCATCTCATAACTGGGATTTGTTATATTATTAAAAGTTAATGAATAAATTTCCTTTAAATAATATTTATCTCTCTATCTATTATATGTTAATATTTAGACATAGAGTTAATCTTCATCTATTTAATAAGAGCTATAATACACAAATCTAATAACAAATCAGAACATTTAAAATAGGTTGATTAAAAAACCTGCTAAAATAACTGACTTCTTTAAATTTTTTATCAACAGAAATAATGTTCTTCATCTCATAACTGCGTTTTGTTATATTATTAAAAGTTAATGAATAAATTTCCTGTAAATAATATTTACCTCTCTATCTATTACATTTTAATATTTAGACATAGAAACAAATCAGAACATTTAAAATAGGTTGATTAAAGAACCTGCTAAAGTAACTGACTTCTTTAAATTTTTTATCAACAGAAATAATGTTCTTCATCTCATAACTGCGTTTTGTTATATTATTAAAAGTTAATGGATAAATTTCCTGTAAATAATATTTATCTCTCTATCTATTATATGTTAATATTTAGACATAGAAACAAATCAGAACATTTAAAATATGTTGATTAAAAAACCTGCTAAAATAACTGACTTCTTTAAATTTTTTATCAACAGAAATAATGATCTTCATCTCATAACTGGGATTTGTTATATTATTAAAAGTTAATGAATAAATTTCCTGTAAATAATATTTATCTCTCTATCTATTATATTTTAATATTTAGACATAGAAACAAATCAGAACATTTAAAATAGTTTGATTAAGAAACCTGCTAAAGTAACTGACTTCTTTATATTTTTTATCAACAGAAATAATGTTCTTCATCTCATAACTGGGTTTTGTTATATTATTAAAAGTAAATGAATAAATTTCCTGTAAGTAATATTTATCTCTCTATCTATTATATGTTAATATTTAGACATAGAAACAAATCAGAACATTTAAAATAGGTTCTTTAAAAAACCTACTAAAATAACTGACTTCTTTCAATTTTTTATCAACAGAAATAATGTTCTGCATCTCATAACTGGGTTTTGTTATATAATTAAAAGTTAAGGAATAAATTTCCTGTAAATAATATTTATCTCTCTATCTATTATATGTTAATATTTAGACACAGAAACAAATCAGAACATTTAAAATAGGTTGATTAAAAAACCTGCTAAAATAACTGACTTCTTTAAATTTTTTACCCACAGAAATAATGATCTTCATCTCATAACTGGGATTTGTTATATTATTAAAAGTTAATGAATAAATTTCCTGTAAATAATATTTATCTCTCTATCTATTATATGTTAATATTTAGACATAGAGTTAATCTTCATCTATTTAATAAGAGCTATAATATACAAATCTAATAACAAATCAGAACATTTAAAATAGGTTCATTAAAAAACCTGCTAAAATAACTGACTTCTTTAAATTTTTTATCAACAGAAATAATGTTCTTCATCTCATAACTGCGTTTTGTTATATTATTAAAAGTTAATGAATAAATTTCCTGTAAATAATATTTACCTCTCTATCTATTACATTTTAATATTTAGACATAGAAACAAATCAGAACATTTAAAATAGGTTGATTAAAAAACCTGCTAAAGTAACTGACTTCTTTAAATTTTTTATCAACAGAAATAATGTTCTTCATCTCATAACTGCGTTTTGTTATATTATTAAAAGTTAATGGATAAATTTCCTGTAAATAATATTTATCTCTCTATCTATTATATGTTAATATTTAGACATAGAAACAAATCAGAACATTTAAAATATGTTGATTAAAAAACCTGCTAAAATAACTGACTTCTTTAAATTTTTTATCAACAGAAATAATGATCTTCATCTCATAACTGGGATTTGTTATATTATTAAAAGTTAATGAATAAATTTCCTGTAAATAATATTTATCTCTCTATCTATTATATTTTAATATTTAGACATAGAAACAAATCAGAACATTTAAAATAGGTTGATTAAGAAACCTGCTAAAGTAACTGACTTCTTTATATTTTTTATCAACAGAAATAATGTTCTTCATCTCATAACTGGGTTTTGTTATATTATTAAAAGTAAATGAATAAATTTCCTGTAAGTAATATTTATCTCTCTATCTATTATATGTTAATATTTAGACATAGAAACAAATCAGAACATTTAAAATAGGTTCTTTAAAAAACCTACTAAAATAACTGACTTCTTTCAATTTTTTATCAACAGAAATAATGTTCTTCATCTCATAACTGGGTTTTGTTATATAATTAAAAGTTAAGGAATAAATTTCCTGTAAATAATATTTATCTCTCTATCTATTATATGTTAATATTTAGACACAGAAACAAATCAGAACATTTAAAATAGGTTGATTAAAAAACCTGCTAAAATAACTGACTTCTTTAATTTTTTTATCAACAGAAATAATGATCTTTATCTCATAACTGGGATTTGTTATATTATTAATAGTTAATGAATAAATTTCCTGTAAATAATATTTATATCTCTATCTATTATATGTTAATATTTAGACATAGAGTTAATCTTCATCTATTTAATAAGATCTATAATAACAAATCTAATTACAAATTAGAACATTTAAAATAGGTTGATTAAAAAACCTGCTAAAATAACTGACTTCTTTAAATTTTTTACCCACAGAAATAATGATCTTCATCTCATAACTGGGATTTGTTATATTATTAAAAGTTAATGAATAAATTTCCTGTAAATAATATTTATCTCTCTATCTATTATATGTTAATATTTAGACATAGAGTTAATCTTCATCTATTTAATAAGAGCTATAATACACAAATCTAATAACAAATCAGAACATTTAAAATAGGTTGATTAAAAAACCTGCTAAAGTGACTGACTTCTTTAATTTTTTTATCAACAGAAATAATGATCTTTATCTCATAACTGGGATTTGATATATTATTAAAAGTTAATGAATAAATTTCCTGTAAATAATATTTATATCTCTATCTATTATATGTTAATATTTAGACATAGAGTTAATCTTCATCTATTTAATAAGATCTATAATAACAAATCTAATAACAAATCAGAACATTTAAAATAGGTTGATTAAAAAACCTGCTAAAATAACTGACTTCTTTAAAATTTTTATAACAGAAATAATGATCTTCATCTCATAACTGGGATTTGTTATATTATTAAAAGTTAATGAATAAATTTCCTGTAAATAATATTTATCTCTCTATCTATTATATGTTAATATTTAGACATAGAGTTAATCTTTATCTATTTAATAAGATCTATAATAACAAATCTAATTACAAATTAGAACGTTTAAAATAGGTTGATTAAAAAACCTGCTAAAATAACTGACTTCTTTAAATTTTTTATCCACAGAAATAATGATCTTCATCTCATAACTGGGATTTGTTATATTATTAAAAGTTAATGAATAAATTTCCTGTAAATAATATTTATCTCTCTATCTATTATATGTTAATATTTAGACATAGAGTTAATCTTCATCTATTTAATAAGAGCTATAATACACAAATCTAATAACAAATCAGAACATTTAAAATAGGTTGATTAAAAAACCTGCTAAAATAACTGACTTCTTTAAATTTTTTATCAACAGAAATAATGTTCTTCATCTCATAACTGCGTTTTGTTATATTATTAAAAGTTAATGAATAAATTTCCTGTAAATAATATTTACCTCTCTATCTATTATATTTTAATATTTAGACATAGACACAAATCAGAACATTTAAAATAGGTTGATTAAAAAACCTGCTAAAGTAACTGACTTCTTTAAATTTTTTATCAACAGAAATAATGTTCTTCATCTCATAACTGCGTTTTGTTATATTATTAAAAGTTAATGGATAAATTTCCTGTAAATAATATTTATCTCTCTATCTATTATATGTTAATATTTAGACGTAGAAACAAATCAGAACATTTAAAATATGTTGATTAAAAAACCTGCTAAAATAACTGACTTCTTTAAATTTTTTATCAACAGAAATAATGATCTTCATCTCATAACTGGGATTTGTTATATTATTAAAAGTTAATGAATAAATTTCCTGTAAATAATATTTATCTCTCTATCTATTATATTTTAATATTTAGACATAGAAACAAACAGAACATTTAAAATAGGTTGATTAAGAAACCTGCTAAAGTAACTGACTTCTTTATATTTTTTATCAACAGAAATAATGTTCTTCATCTCATAACTGGGTTTTGTTATATTATTAAAAGTAAATGAATAAATTTCCTGTAAGTAATATTTATCTCTCTATCTATTATATGTTAATATTTAGACATAGAAACAAATCAGAACATTTAAAATAGGTTCTTTAAAAAACCTACTAAAATAACTGACTTCTTTAAATTTTTTATCAACAGAAATAATGTTCTTCATCTCATAACTGGGTTTTGTTATATAATTAAAAGTTAAGGAATAAATTTCCTGTAAATAATATTTATCTCTCTATCTATTATATGTTAATATTTAGACACAGAAACAAATCAGAACATTTAAAATAGGTTGATTAAAAAACCTGCTAAAATAACTGATTTCTTTAAATTTTTTACCCACAGAAATAATGATCTTCATCTCATAACTGGGATTTGTTATATTATTAAAAGTTAATGAATAAATTTCCTGTAAATAATATTTATCTCTCTATCTATTATATGTTAATATTTAGACATAGAGTTAATCTTTATCTATTTAATAAGATCTATAATAACAAATCTAATTACAAATTAGAACATTTAAAATAGGTTGATTAAAAAACCTCTAAAATAACTGACTTCTTTAAATTTTTTATCCACAGAAATAATGATCTTCATCTCATAACTGGGATTTGTTATATTATTAAAAGTTAATGAATAAATTTCCTTTAAATAATATTTATCTCTCTATCTATTATATGTTAATATTTAGACATAGAGTTAATCTTCATCTATTTAATAAGAGCTATAATGCACAAATCTAATAACAAATCAGAACATTTAAAATAGGTTGATTAAAAAACCTGCTAAAATAACTGACTTCTTTAAATTTTTTATCAACAGAAATAATGTTCTTCATCTCATAACTGCGTTTTGTTATATTATTAAAAGTTAATGAATAAATTTCCTGTAAATAATATTTACCTCTCTATCTATTACATTTTAATATTTAGACATAGAAACAAATCAGAACATTTAAAATAGGTTGATTAAAGAACCTGCTAAAGTAACTGACTTCTTTAAATTTTGTATCAACAGAAATAATGTTCTTCATCTCATAACTGCGTTTTGTTATATTATTAAAAGTTAATGGATAAATTTCCTGTAAATAATATTTATCTCTCTATCTATTATATGTTAATATTTAGACATAGAAACAAATCAGAACATTTAAAATATGTTGATTAAAAAACCTGCTAAAATAACTGACTTCTTTAAATTTTTTATCAACAGAAATAATGATCTTCATCTCATAACTGGGATTTGTTATATTATTAAAAGTTAATGAATAAATTTCCTGTAAATAATATTTATCTCTCTATCTATTATATTTTAATATTTAGACATAGAAACAAATCAGAACATTTAAAATAGTTTGATTAAGAAACCTGCTAAAGTAACTGACTTCTTTATATTTTTTATCAACAGAAATAATGTTCTTCATCTCATAACTGGGTTTTGTTATATTATTAAAAGTAAATGAATAAATTTCCTGTAAGTAATATTTATCTCTCTATCTATTATATGTTAATATTTAGACATAGAAACAAATCAGAACATTTAAAATAGGTTCTTTAAAAAACCTACTAAAATAACTGACTTCTTTCAATTTTTTATCAACAGAAATAATGTTCTTCATCTCATAACTGGGTTTTGTTATATAATTAAAAGTTAAGGAATAAATTTCCTGTAAATAATATTTATCTCTCTATCTATTATATGTTAATATTTAGACACAGAAACAAATCAGAACATTTAAAATAGGTTGATTAAAAAACCTGCTAAAATAACTGACTTCTTTAAATTTTTTACCCACAGAAATAATGATCTTCATCTCATAACTGGGATTTGTTATATTATTAAAAGTTAATGAATAAATTTCCTGTAAATAATATTTATCTCTCTATCTATTATATGTTAATATTTAGACATAGAGTTAATCTTTATCTATTTAATAAGATCTATAATAACAAATCTAATTACAAATTAGAACATTTAAAATAGGTTGATTAAAAAACCTCTAAAATAACTGACTTCTTTAAATTTTTTATCCACAGAAATAATGATCTTCATCTCATAACTGGGATTTGTTATATTATTAAAAGTTAATGAATAAATTTCCTTTAAATAATATTTATCTCTCTATCTATTATATGTTAATATTTAGACATAGAGTTAATCTTCATCTATTTAATAAGAGCTATAATATACAAATCTAATAACAAATCAGAACATTTAAAATAGGTTCATTAAAAAACCTGCTAAAATAACTGACTTCTTTAAATTTTTTATCAACAGAAATAATGTTCTTCATCTCATAACTGCGTTTTGTTATATTATTAAAAGTTAATGAATAAATTTCCTGTAAATAATATTTACCTCTCTATCTATTACATTTTAATATTTAGACATAGAAACAAATCAGAACATTTAAAATAGGTTGATTAAAAAACCTGCTAAAGTAACTGACTTCTTTAAATTTTTTATCAACAGAAATAATGTTCTTCATCTCATAACTGCGTTTTGTTATATTATTAAAAGTTAATGGATAAATTTCCTGTAAATAATATTTATCTCTCTATCTATTATATGTTAATATTTAGACATAGAAACAAATCAGAACATTTAAAATATGTTGATTAAAAAACCTGCTAAAATAACTGACTTCTTTAAATTTTTTATCAACAGAAATAATGATCTTCATCTCATAACTGGGATTTGTTATATTATTAAAAGTTAATGAATAAATTTCCTGTAAATAATATTTATCTCTCTATCTATTATATTTTAATATTTAGACATAGAAACAAATCAGAACATTTAAAATAGGTTGATTAAGAAACCTGCTAAAGTAACTGACTTCTTTATATTTTTTATCAACAGAAATAATGTTCTTCATCTCATAACTGGGTTTTGTTATATTATTAAAAGTAAATGAATAAATTTCCTGTAAGTAATATTTATCTCTCTATCTATTATATGTTAATATTTAGACATAGAAACAAATCAGAACATTTAAAATAGGTTCTTTAAAAAACCTACTAAAATAACTGACTTCTTTCAATTTTTTATCAACAGAAATAATGTTCTTCATCTCATAACTGGGTTTTGTTATATAATTAAAAGTTAAGGAATAAATTTCCTGTAAATAATATTTATCTCTCTATCTATTATATGTTAATATTTAGACACAGAAACAAATCAGAACATTTAAAATAGGTTGATTAAAAAACCTGCTAAAATAACTGACTTCTTTAATTTTTTTATCAACAGAAATAATGATCTTTATCTCATAACTGGGATTTGTTATATTATTAATAGTTAATGAATAAATTTCCTGTAAATAATATTTATATCTCTATCTATTATATGTTAATATTTAGACATAGAGTTAATCTTCATCTATTTAATAAGATCTATAATAACAAATCTAATTACAAATTAGAACATTTAAAATAGGTTGATTAAAAAACCTGCTAAAATAACTGACTTCTTTAAATTTTTTACCCACAGAAATAATGATCTTCATCTCATAACTGGGATTTGTTATATTATTAAAAGTTAATGAATAAATTTCCTGTAAATAATATTTATCTCTCTATCTATTATATGTTAATATTTAGACATAGAGTTAATCTTCATCTATTTAATAAGAGCTATAATACACAAATCTAATAACAAATCAGAACATTTAAAATAGGTTGATTAAAAAACCTGCTAAAGTGACTGACTTCTTTAATTTTTTTATCAACAGAAATAATGATCTTTATCTCATAACTGGGATTTGATATATTATTAAAAGTTAATGAATAAATTTCCTGTAAATAATATTTATATCTCTATCTATTATATGTTAATATTTAGACATAGAGTTAATCTTCATCTATTTAATAAGATCTATGATAACAAATCTAATTACAAATTAGAACATTTAAAATAGGTTGATTAAAAAACCTGCAAAAATAACTGACTTCTTTAAATTTTTTATCAACAGAAATAATGTTCTTCATCTCATAACTGCGTTTTGTTATATTATTAAAAGTTAATGAATAAATTTCCTGTAAATAATATTTACCTCTCTATCTATTATATTTTAATATTTAGACATAGACACAAATCAGAACATTTAAAATAGGTTGATTAAAAAACCTGCTAAAATAACTGACTTCTTTAAATTTTTTATCAACAGAAATAATGATCTTCATCTCATAACTGGGATTTGTTATATTATTAAAAGTTAATGAATAAATTTCCTGTAAATAATATTTATCTCTCTATCTATTATATTTTAATATTTAGACATAGAAACAAATCAGAACATTTAAAATAGGTTGATTAAGAAACCTGCTAAAGTAACTGACTTCTTTATATTTTTTATCAACAGAAATAATGATCTTTATCTCATAACTGGGATTTGTTATATTATTAAAAGTTAATGAATAAATTTCCTGTAAATAATATTTATATCTCTATCTATTATATGTTAATATTTAGACATAGAGTTAATCTTCATCTATTTAATAAGATCTATAATAACAAATCTAATTACAAATTAGAACATTTAAAATAGGTTGATTAAAAAACCTGCTAAAATAACTGACTTCTTTAAATTTTTTACCCACAGAAATAATGATCTTCATCTCATAACTGGGATTTGTTATATTATTAAAAGTTAATGAATAAATTTCCTGTAAATAATATTTATCTCTCTATCTATTATATGTTAATATTTAGACATAGAGTTAATCTTCATCTATTTAATAAGAGCTATAATACACAAATCTAATAACAAATCAGAACATTTAAAATAGGTTGATTAAAAAACCTGCTAAAGTGACTGACTTCTTTAATTTTTTTATCAACAGAAATAATGATCTTTATCTCATAACTGGGATTCTTTATATTATTAAAAGTTAATGAATAAATTTCCTGTAAATAATATTTATATCTCTATCTATTATATGTTAATATTTAGACATAGAGTTAATCTTCATCTATTTAATAAGATCTATAATAACAAATCTAATTACAAATTAGAACATTTAAAATAGGTTGATTAAAAAACCTGCTAAAATAACTGACTTCTTTAAATTTTTTATCAACAGAAATAATGTTCTTCATCTCATAACTGCGTTTTGTTATATTATTAAACGCTAATGGATAAATTTCCTGTAAATAATATTTATCTCTCTATCTATTATATGTTAATATTTAGACATAGAAACAAATCAGAACATTTAAAATATGTTGATTAAAAAACCTGCTAAAATAACTGACTTCTTTAAATTTTTTATCAACAGAAATAATGATCTTCATCTCATAACTGGGATTTGTTATATTATTAAAAGTTAATGAATAAATTTCCTGTAAATAATATTTATCTCTCTATCTATTATATTTTAATATTTAGACATAGAAACAAATCAGAACATTTAAAATAGGTTGATTAAGAAACCTGCTAAAGTAACTGACTTCTTTATATTTTTTATCAACAGAAATAATGTTCTTCATCTCATAACTGGGTTTTGTTATATTATTAAAAGTAAATGAATAAATTTCCTGTAAGTAATATTTATCTCTCTATCTATTATATGTTAATATTTAGACATAGAAACAAATCAGAACATTTAAAATAGGTTCTTTAAAAAACCTACTAAAATAACTGACTTCTTTAAATTTTTTATCAACAGAAATAATGTTCTTCATCTCATAACTTGGTTTTGTTATATAATTAAAAGTTAAGGAATAAATTTCCTGTAAATAATATTTATCTCTCTATCTATTATATGTTAATATTTAGACACAGAAACAAATCAGAACATTTAAAATAGGTTGATTAAAAAACGTGCTAAAATAACTGACTTCTTTAATTTTTTTATCAACAGAAATAATGATCTTTATCTCATAACTGGGATTTGTTATATTATTAAAAGTTAATGAATAAATTTCCTGTAAATAATATTTATATCTCTATCTATTATATGTTAATATTTAGACATAGAGTTAATCTTCATCTGTTTAATAAGATCTATAATAACAAATCTAATTACAAATTAGAACATTTAAAATAGGTTGATTAAAAAACCTGCTAAAATAACTGACTTCTTTAAATTTTTTACCCACAGAAATAATGATCTTCATCTCATAACTGGGATTTGTTATATTATTAAAAGTTAATGAATAAATTTCCTGTAAATAATATTTATCTCTCTATCTATTATATGTTAATATTTAGACATAGAGTTAATCTTCATCTATTTAATAAGAGCTATAATACACAAATCTAATAACAAATCAGAACATTTAAAATATGTTGATTAAAAAACCTGCTAAAATAACTGACTTCTTTAAATTTTTTATCAACAGAAATAATGTTCTTCATCTCATAACTACGTTTTGTTATATTATTAAAAGTTAATGAATAAATTTCCTGTAAATAATATTTATCTCTCTATCTATTATATGTTAATATTTAGACATAGAAACAAATCAGAACATTTAAAATAGGTTGATTAAAAAACCTGCTAAAGTAACTGACTTCTTTAAATTTTTTATCAAGAGAAATGATGTTCTTCATCTCATAACTGCGTTTTGTTATATTATTAAAAGTTAATGAATAAATTTCCTGTAAATAATATTTATCTCTCCATCTATTGTATGTTAATATTTAGACATAGAAACAAATCAGAACATTTAAAATAGGTTGGTTAAAAAACCTGCTAAAATAACTGACTTCTTTAAATTTTTTATCAACAGAAATAATGTTCTTCATCTCATAACTCGGTTTTGTTATATAATTAAAAGTTAATGAATAAATTTCCTGTAAATAATATTTATCTCTCTATCTATTATATGTTAATATTTAGACATAGAAACAAATTAAAACATTTAAAATAGGTTGATTAAAAAACCTGCTAAAGTAACTGATTTCTTTAATTTTTTTATCAACAGAAATAATGTTCTTCATCTCATAACTGGGTTTTGTTATATTATTAAAAGTTAATGAATAAATTTCCTGTAAATAATATTTATCTCTCTATCTATTATATGTTAATATTTAGACATAGAAACAAATCAGAACATTTAAAATAGGTTGATTAAAAAACCTGCTAAAATAACTGACTTCTTTAAATTTTTTATCAACAGAAATAATGATCTTCATCTCATAACTGGGATTTGTTAAGTTAATGAATAAATTTCCTGTAAATAATATTTATCTCTCTATCTATTGTATGTTAATATTTAGACATAGAGTTAATCTTCATCTATTTAATAAGATTTGTTTTGAATATCCCTTTTACAATTTAATTTTACGAATAAGCCTCAACAATCTTCACAAAATCTAGTTGATATATATTTTTTTTTTCATTTTAATATTTATATTTTTTAACATTTACTTTTCACTATAGAATTTTTTTTTTCTTATATATGCATATATAAGTTGATCGAGAATATTTCTTTTGTAATATTTGCAAATTCGTTATTTACCAAATCAACAGATTGTAATGTTCGCTGTTGAATTCTTTTTTATTGTGTTTTCAAATGTACTAAGAGATTTCTGAATTGTTTACTTATATATCATCTTTCTCTTATTATACGTTGAAGTTGTTTTACACTATTCTGAACGTGTTTCATGTTCTATGCTTCACGCATGATTTTTCTTTCTTGTTATTTCATTATCTGCTCTTAGTCCGATATTCAATCTTTATCATTCCATATCAGATTTTTACTTTTTTTAAATCTGTGCCGCTTTCACAGCTGTTTTAATTCACATTCGTTTTATATATATATATTTCAGTAACCTCGTACGTTCAAATTTACCAGCAAAGCTTCAGACTAACTTCGGACTAACTAAATACTTCAGACATTCAGTTACTTATTCAGGTAAGTGTATTTTTACACTCTTTTACTTATAACTTGTTTTTTTGTAATCGAATTTCATTCACTTCCTGATAGGCTAGAATTTTTAACATTATGTGTTTCCGATGAAAATACAAAATTTTTATATTTTTATAACCTCATTATCATTTAATAAATTGATGTTAATGCGTTTTTCAATTAGCCAACCGCGGATGATAAATCGTTGAGTATTCTTCCGGATTACGACTATATACGAGTTAGAAATACATTGCAGCTCTATGGATAAACTACGCTCGCCAAAATAAACTAACTGATTGTGAAACTTCTACAATGAAATATTTTAAACACTGAAATGACAAAAATATAAATAAATAAGATAATATGTATATATTTTTAATACGCTTTAACCAATAGTTTAATATTAAAAATAATTATACGTTTAGAAAACAATTTAGAAATCCTGAATAGATAGTTTGAATAATGTTTTTTTTCTTTTGTATTGTCAAATGTTAAAAAAGAAACAAATCGCATATTCCAATTTTTGTAAATAAATTCATTAGTTCGCGCTTTCTATAAAGTGCAAATCAAAGCGGTGAACTTTCAAAATACGGACTCACACCAAATGAACGTATTGTAACGCACTTTTTGGAACAACATGAATTGCGTATATGGTATGAGGCGTGATTTTAATGTTAGACATCGAATGCCTATTAAAGAGTTGTGTTTAAAAAAAACACATTTTTTTTATTTTTATACTTTTTAAGCAATACACTTTTATCATTTTCAGTGCCTAACATTTTGCCACACACCTTTTTTTACCATGCAGCATAAACCAAAATATTTATATAATCTTTTCACTCCCTTTCAAAACATTTAGGGATGCGTTTTTTAACTTTACTTTCAGACTTTTTTTTAAACTTTAATTATATATAATTTTAAATTTTACTTTCATTCTGAATATTCTATGCTGTATCTCTAAACTCAGATATATCCTTGCCTACCTTATTTGCTCGACTATATCATACTTATGTACTCACTTATCTTACAATGTACATACATATACACTTTCAAATGTAAAATACTTCAACTTGTATGGTATCTTCACCAATCAACAGCATTTCGTGAAAATTATAAAGTGTAATTGGCCATGTTTACTTCAAAAACAGATGTTAAGTTATAAGGTATAAATTGAAGTTGTGGGTATTGAACATAACCGCCCAACGTAACAAAATGTTAATAAATAAATAGTAAACAAACAAAAGAAAAAAATCAGGAATAATTCTATATTAAATTGAACAGGTCGGCACAATGAAAAATTGCATTAAAAAATGGAAGCTTTGTGCCTATTGTGTATATTGTTTTGTTGTCCTTTAATTTGAAGTAATAGATGTAGTATCATGCGTGATTTTTGCTTTCAAGTTTTTCTTATTACTAACAATTTATTATTATTTTTAACTGGGCTTTCTCTCGTACGAGCTATGCTCGCCAATCCTCGACTTGACACAGCAAACTGTAAAAACACGTTAATTTGTTCTGCTCTAAAACGATTACGGAAGATTGAATTATAATTAAAGGATCTGTGGCGATTTCCTGTAATCGGATTTCCTTTGACTAAGGAATTTTAAGCTGAATCCTGCTGCCGAAACAGCTACTAACTCTTTTTGTGATTGTTTAAATAAAATCAATTAAACCTTTAGCAATCAACTTGTAGAAGAGGGCTATGTAAACATTGTCAAATTGCAACAATCGGTAAAATATTTTGTAGAAATAAATTGCTTGCTTGTGGAAATACATTTTTAAATTGAAACTATTTGGAAATATTATTTGAGTATTTTAAATAGGGCGTAGTTTTCTTATTTGCAGTTTTTAACGCATAATAATTTAATTATTACGTTATAGTTTATTTATCTTTTCATTATTAAAGTGGAAGTACATTTTTTGTAATATAATTTTCCCCATTGACTACTTTTAACACGCGATCGTTTAATTATTATTTTAAAGTTTTCTTTCTGTTTTTAATAGTCACGTGTAAATACATATTTTAATTGAAATGGAATATTATTATATGCACTATTTTACAAATTGACAACAATTTTAAAAATAGCCTTTTGGAAATATGAAATAAATCTCCATCGGTATAATGAGAATTTAAAAAAAAAAAAAAAAAAAAAAAAGTCAAATTAGAAAAGTATTTTCACACAGCAAACCACAAGTTTGTCAACTCCCTTGAAATTATGATTAAATTACGACGTATAGTTTTTGTTCGTATAAAACTTTTTTAGCAGAATAGTTTTGACTGCAATCAATATTAAATATCTCTTAAAATAATTCTTTCAAAATGGTTTGTTTCAGCGGGTTTATCGAACATTTCTTCATAGAGCTACCAATTTTTATATTTTTATATGCAATAGTTTTCTTTAGCGTAAAAAGATTTCCGGACACAAAAAGTTCATTGACAGCGGTGGCAGCGTTACTTATTTTTTTTTTTTTTTTTTTTTATTATTATTTTTTTTTTTATTTTTTTTTTTTAGAATAGAGAGATTCAAAAGTTTTTGCTTTGATTCGCTCCCCAATTTCAATGTTACTCTTCATTTATAAACACCTTCTAATAATTTTAGCAAAGTATTAAAGAACTCATTCTTGTCACCCATTGTATGTGAAAACAATTAAAATTTTAACAATTGATTTCATTTATAAAACTTAATTTAGGCAGCGAAATCACTGAAATTACAAAAGTTTGAAAGACTCAAAGAAAAATATTTCTGTTTCATGATCGATAATGACGTTTTCTAAATAGGATGAATGTCATCAGCTGATGTCTGCCAAAATTAATATTAAAGATTAATAACTTTTCTATAGGGTCATTTTCTTAAGGGTCCTCTTCACGCACTTGACACTCCAACAGCGGATTATATCCACTTATGGCAGAAGAACAGAAATGCCGAACGTTGAACTATTCCAAATTTTGAAATGAAATTATTTTAAAATCCTTTAATGGCTTTAATAAAAACTTTGTATTTTCATAGCAATAGGTAAGACCAAAAAGAAAAAAAGATAACAGAATATTTTGATGTAGAAACAAAGTATCAAAAAACAAATAAAATTTGTTTGGATCAAAAAAGATAACTATATCAAAAGACATATCCCCCTACCCCTAGAGATATCGTACGGTATCAAGTGTCAGAACCCCCCTCCCCCTAAAGCGATTACGTTATATATGCACAGCCCCTCATTAAACGGTGAAGTTTTTTTACACTGTTCTGAATGCGTTTCATATTTAATGCTTGACGCATCATTTTTCTGTCTTGTTATTTCATTACCTGCTCTTAGTCCGATATACAATTTTTTTTCTGATGTTTTTGAAATTTAATTCACATTCGATTTATATATTTTTCAGTAACCTCATACGTTCAACGATACCAGCAATGCTCAATCTACTTCTTACGTTTAGCTACATATCAAAGTAAGTGTACTTTTACACTTTTTTACTTAAATCAACTTTTTTTTTCTTTTATAATCGAATTTTCATCTACTTCTTGATAGGCTAGAATTATAAAAATTATGTGTTTCCATGGCAATACAAAATTTTAATATTTTTATAACTTCATTATCTACATATATATAATATAAACGGAAATTTCGTACCAGCTGCATATAACTCGAGTTCTGCTGAACGGATATTGATGACACTTACACTGTTAGATAGATAATTTTTTAGGGAGAGTTTTTGTGTATAACATATTGTTCTACGTAGATTAGCTATAGAATTATGACGGAAAGTTCTGTTGTTTTGGATGAAAAGGTTACCAATGGTCATTTTTTGGCGCCATTATCGTTGGTGAAAGAATTGAAACGGCTATATTGTTTAGAAAATAATACAAACACCTCGAAAAATAAAAGGAAAATTTTACTAATTTTATTTAAACTTTAAAATAATTAAAAAAAGACAAACAGTTTTGACGAGAGATACTGTTATAAAACGGAAATATTTAATTTAAACGTGAAAGAAAATGTTCGTAATGCTTAAAAATTATTTAGTGTGAAATATTGCAATTGAAACCTTATTGGGCGATTTATCGTTTACGTCAGGTTAAGAAAAATGCATCCGAAAATTTGATTCGATAAAATCTGAGTAACAATTTTTTTTTTTTTGATTTGTTCTTTATTATTTTTTTATCTAACTCTTCATCATATGACTTAGAGAAGAAACTAGCAGATGTATTTATAAAAATGACTGTACTTGTGAGTTACATTTCATTTGTTTATTTACAATTTTGATTTTATTTTTATCGCCAAACGATTTGATTTTAAGCCAAAAAGGCATAACCGTGATATCGGTCCGAGCAATGTTCATAATAATGATGATTTTAAGAGTATGAGAACGTTTTTGGAGCAGTATTTTATATCCAAATGTAAATTATATAAATAACATTTAATATTCTAAAAGGGAGTCAAATATTTAAATTTTAATGTAAATGTCTGCCACACACAAATTATTAACACACATGTTAAAAACATTTTGCACTATTTATTTCTTTTTTAGTCTTTGCATATATTTTCTTCTTTTTGAAGGTTTTTAAAAGATATTGGACTGTTCTTTTGTAATCGGGTCACCCGTCAATTGGCCTATTTACTATATTGTTGAAAATTTCTTTTCAATTTGAAGGGGACTCTGGATGGGGAATCCGATTGCAGGAGATTACACGAAATTTTTACTCAGCGATTAGTAAATTTAAGGTTTTTCATTATGAAGCAAACGGACAAAAGAATATTTACTAAACTATATTTTTCATCTGCATTTATTTTACTATCATTAAAAAATAAATACTTGAAATGTACGTAAAAAATCTCTGAAATGGCAATAGTGGGCAAGAAAGAATGTTTGCTGATTTATCATTTTATCTTAGATAAGAAAAAATTACCTGAAATTCAGATTAGAAAAAAATTCGATCATTATAAAGTAATTTCGGCTGAAGCACAGCCATAGCCGCTAAACTTTGTGACAAATTAATGATTATTTTCATTATGTTCATTATTTAGACAACAGATTGAAGAATAATGTAATCTTGAAAATAAAATAAATAGCAAACCTAATTATTTCTCTTGTTACACATTAAAGAAATAGAAAAAAATCTTCGGTTCGAGTATTCACTTAAAATATTAATACTAAAAATTTTGCATAACTAACATTATTTATCATTCTCAAGGAGTTTTATTGGAGAAATATATATGATTCAGTCAACAGTAATTTGACATTATTTTATGGAACGTAGTTTGGTGCATAACTAACTTCGTTTTGTAGCTAACTTTGGTACATTTGTAACCTTATCATTGCAAAAACGTCCAATGTTTGACTTCAAACTTGGCTGTGGAACTGATTACGGAAGATTAGAAAGGTTTTATTTGATGCAAACTAGAGGATTATTTTTCTACCAGAATCAGCTATGGAGGTTTTTTTCCAGCTAAATGGTTACATGATTGCAACTGGTATATAAAATGAAAAGGCGGTGAAAATGGCATTATTTTAATTTTATTCAAAGATTTCGGCTTTAAAAACCCACTTTTTAATGATTCACATTTCTTTTAAATATGAAAGTTAAAGACTTCTTTGTGTGCAAATAATGTATTACATTTTTCACTGTACCTGCTAGAAGATGACGTATATTACGAAATATAATATAACTTAGGGTGAGATTGTATTTAATCTATCAGAACCACACATAGCACCAAGCTGAGGGGCCCGGAGTTAAAGAACTAAAAACAAAAATGAATAACAGAACATTATTTAAGTTCATTGGTCAATCTTGGTGATCAACAATGATTGTAATGTTTTCTTTTTTAATAATGTGGTGACTAGAGAACATTTTAATTTCTGTTGATCATAACGGACACATATATTTACCAAACTCTACTATAAATGATCAAATAGAAGAGTTGCTTCTTAATCACCCCAGTTTTGTCTAAAGCATAAGATAAGATATTAGCGCAGTGGCATTCACATTGTATTCAGCAATGCGGAAGGATTTTCTAATTGAAATTCCATGTTACTTTAAAATACATGGTCGAATTCACCATTTAGTTTGATTCAAGATTCATTTGGAAAATGGACCAGCGCAGCGGCATAGCCTGCTATTAAATTAATAAATTAATGTTAATGTATTTTTCAATTTAGCAGGCCGCGGATGATAAATTTCCCAGTATTCTTTAATATTACAACTATATACGAGTTACAAATACAATGGAGCTCCTAACAGACAAACTATGCTCGACAAAAATAAGCCAACTGTCTTTTAAACTTCTACAATAAAATATTTTAAACACTAAAAAGCCAAAAATATAAATAAATTAGGTAATATATACTTTTAATACGCTTAAAAATTGGTATTTATGAAATCCCTGTCACCAAAGCAGATGGAACATTGCAATGTTATATAAGAATGACAACTAGTAAGTTTAAAACAAGATTAAAAGAGCATATGGCAGATATCAAATATGACAGAAGAATTACAGCTTTAGCAAGACTACATAGGAAAAAGAATTTAAAAATTGATTTTAAGAACAGTAAAATAATTTATCCAGCAAGACTTTATTTTCCATCTATTATCCGTGAATTAATAGAAATATATATACGTAACGAGAATATATGCAAAGAATCAGCTTCTTTTGAATTACCTAAAATTTGGTACGTGGTATTTTTTAATTTAAAAAAGCAATAAGGAAATATTAATTTTTACGTTTACAGTTAACTATTTTTAAGCATCTGCTTTCATCACACGTATGATCTCGTGATTTATGTTTTTCAAGTATATTTTCAAAAAATGTTGCGAGAATACTTTGTTTATCGTGTAAATATTGAAGAGGGCGTCGTTTGTGCGTTCGAAACGTGTCGATCATTTTATTAAAAGGTCTTATAAGCCTTTTTATGATCCGTTTTTATCACTTAAGTATTTATATCTGTATTTTAATTATAATTGATGATTTTATTATATGAATATGTAACACTATTTTCCATTTTAATACAATCTTTCCAGTGAAAAAAAAAAGATATTTCCCAGACGGCATTCGTTGTATCTGTATATTTGAGAATGGTTTCATAAATTACTATCTTATTATTTTTAAGGCTCTTCAAACAGATGCAATAGACCGTATAGAAATGCAAATATATTACACTGAATCACATCACAAAGTAGGGGAGAAGAGGAGAATGACAGTCATACTTAAGAAAATGTTAACCGTACAAATATAGGTAGGAACTTGATAGCATTTGTATGTACCTGATAGCAATATCGTTAAAAATAATTAAAACCTGTATTATTGTATTATTTTGCAAAATTGGATCAATTTTACAGAAGTTCTGTACAAAAAATTCTAACCTTTAATGAAGAAATATTGATTTTTTTCGTAGTTTTAGAGAGATATGTTGATTTTATACGCATATTCTTTTTGAGTATATTTTATTCTTTGGTTTAATTTTCTGTACTTTAAAGAAAAGATACACAACCTGCGGCTGCCGGGCCGCCTATGTCCAGCTGGCTTTTTTTGTGCGGTCCGAAATACACAGTCATTAATCTAAATTTATAGAATCTTGAGATGCGCATAAAATGTACTTAATACCTGCACTAATATCTTATATATTTTTTATGAGAGGAAACAAATTGCCCCTTCATTTACACTGTTAAACGTTTGCAGCAAACTGTCCCGTCATTCGACCCTTTCTAAAGTTACGATTATGTAACCGTTAACTATAAAAACTGTCGAACGACTGGACAGTTTGCTGCAAATTAACAGTGTATTTTGTTTCTATTTATATTTTTATTACTAAATTATAATAAACCATCTTACATGTCATTTGTTTACTCAAATGTGGTTTTTACATATTATGTTTGTATATTACAGTAATGCATATATGTTTTTAAATCTTAAACTCGAATAATTATTTTAATTAATTCTTTTACATTTTACATTTTTACATTTAAAAAAGTTGGTTAAAGTTTTAGACGGTATAAGTTTTTGCTATGAAAGCAAGTTTGATTTATTAAAACAAATTTCATCATTTTTTATCTCTTAATCTTGGAAACTCTGAATGATTAAATTATTGCATTTCATACTTATCATTTAGCTAACATTGATTATATTATTTTTATTATATAGCTTTCTTATACTACTTTCACTATAAAAATTACCTGCACTCGTGTAAATTTTAAAGACAGCAATTTAAGCATGATTGAAAAAAAAATGTCTCATTGATCTATGATCTGGCGATAGTCTGAAAAATAAATATTCCAGTCATCAATCTCATTTTTGGTTCTCCATAAAAGGGAATAATCATTGCCAGTGTAGAATTCATTCTTTTTTCTCCGAGAGTTTCTGAAGATTAACGGTTGAAGGGGAAGGGGAAAGGAGGAGATTAAGGGAAGAATGTGCAGTGTTTGGGAATACGTAAACATAAAAACTCGAAACTTTAGGGAAAGATGTTCCCCCTAGCCAACACTTAAATCTATCACTGTCCATTTCTGTAAAAGTAATAAAAATTTTGACACAGGTTTCAACAACATATTTGTGTAAAAAGACAATTTCACACGCCACAGAAATTAAAATTCTACATCAGACTCAGCTTGCCACGGAAACGGCTTTCCATCTTGATGTATCGTCACTAGATGCAATTTATTGTCATATGAATTTATTTCATATAGGCAAGAACAAATATCACTCAAAAGATGAATCATAAATAAATAAACAATAATTTTGTATTAATTAAGCTATGCTCCATTTTTTTGTGATTAAAGAAGCATTTACGATTCTCTTACAACAATTAAAAAATTAATTATTGTTCAACAATATTTATTATTTTTAAAAATACATGTTACTGATCCGTGGGATTTAGAATATTGAATTTATTGGCCCATGAGGCTGGTAACCACTGCCCCAGACGACGTCATACTGACAAATGTTAAAAAAAGTAATAATAAGCTTCTCCACACTGAAAACAAAATGTACCTTCAAATAGTACTCGCTCACAGTGTGGTATACCCTATACAATAACTTGTAGCTCAGTAAAATTCGAATGACGGTTATGTAAAGATGAACAGTTCTTAATATAGAAATTCTCAAAACACAATATCAACCTACAATAACAATATATCCAGTACCCAGTTGGTGTCTTTTGCACCAGGCCTAATACAGGCCCTACAGGACTAATAGGTAACAGTCACAAAGAGGTCACACGATTATATCTGCCACAGAGCTGATGATCGCTTGGACCTATGAGATGCCTTGGTGAGCGCCACTACCCGATAATCAGTATTGCGCACTCTTTTTAATCATCATTATCCGATGGTCGGTAACACCGCATTTTCAATTAAACTGTGTAATTTTGAAAATTACATAAATGAAACTTCTGTTATTTTGTAAAATCTTAATGAAGCGTGATTAAAATTTTAGGGGAACATCTCAGTACCTCTCACAGCACATATCGGTGTTAAACTTCTATTGTAAGCTTATGTCTGACAATTGGTCAAATATTTGAAACTATTTTCTAATATTTTTAACATTTGTATGTTTCGAAATACAGGGCATGCAATTATTTTTCCTTTCCGCGGCTCAAAATAACGGCATATCAGTAACAAATTGTAATATTTATTATAGATTTACGTTTTTATGAAATATAACCAAACGACTTTTACCATAATTTAAAGAAGTGGTAGAAAAATATCATTTGTATTTTTATTTTACCATACAAATTTGGGATTTAACTATCACCGCCATGAGCGGCAACGTGCAGTGCTTGGAAATAACCGAAAAAGAAAAATCATGCTTCAAGCATAAATTAGGAAACACATTCCAACATGTTTAAAACAGTATAACAAAACTTTATACTTCAGTAAAGTGAAAGAAGATATAAATAAACAATTTAGAAAAGGCATAACACAATTTAAACCCCAATTTCAACAGTTACCATCTAAAATCAGAAAAGTATCTGAATTCTTTTGTGAAGCCCTGTATATGAACTACAGATCTGTAGATATACTGCATAGAATGCTAAAGTTTAGTTCATTTAGAAAATGCAGTTCAAAATTCCCCTTTAGCAAATTCTGCTAACGAAAGGAAATGTACTCAAATTATTTTGTGCACTTCTGTAAATGATATACAGAATTTATGCACACCAAATAATATGCAAAAAATTGTACATATAACCACAACTGGATACGCATTTACAGCAATTATCGCTCATTGACTGTATTGTAACTGAAAATTTTTGAGTGTCCCTGTAAATGAACGATATACATTATGCACGCCCTATTTTATTGTGCTGAAATATGCAAATCTGAAATTACAGCATAAAACGTAAGTTATTTTCTTCAAATATTTCAAACGACTTATAATGTTTTTCATAGTTGCAAGTTTTGAAGTATAATACTCCAGTTATGGATTTCAGCATATTTTCAAATTAAAATCGTTTTACTTTTGTTTTTATGGTGTTATCTATGCATTTAATAAATTATATAATCGTGTATTTGTAATTGTTTCCATGGATAACTATTTTTTTAATGCATACAAATATAACAATATAATAAAATATAACACCTTGTAATAGTATATTACTTTTAAATGCTAAAGGTGTAAAATTAACAACTATAATATAAATTAAAATAACTTTTATTAGTTGCTTTACATGTTTCGACTCTTCTGAGTCATTTTCAAAAACAAAATGAGAATATTCTAAAACATACAAAATTTCAGCTTACAGATTTCTCATAAAACGAGCCTTTATAATATGTACTGAAAATAAATTGAATAATGAATTAGATAATATTCGTAAAATTGCCTATAATAATGGTTTTACAGTACACCATATTAATAAATTAATCATAGATATCACCAATAATAAGTATTCAGAAAAGAAATTTGATTCACAAAAATACAAACTTTATACGCTGCAATATTATCCAAGCTTTTTCGAAAAATTAAAACACAGCCTTAAACGTTTCAATATCTGTTTAATAGCCAAACCACCTAAGAAATTAAAGAATATCATTTGCAGTAAAATTGACCCAATTAATTTTGAGAATTATTCAGGAGTATATGAAATACCTTTTATTAAAGAAGACGGATCCAAGAATTACTACATAGGCATGACCAGCAGGAAATTTAATTGCAGAAAAAAAGAGCATATAGCTGATATTAAATACAATAGAAAAACTACAGCCCTAGCAAGATTATATCAAGAAGAAACCATCCAAATAAATTTCAATGAAAGTAAAATAATATTTCCCTCCAGTCTATACTATCCATCCATAATAAGAGAAACCATAGAGATACTCACGCGCAAAAATACAATATGTAACGATGCGGCATCTTTTAATTTACCGAAACTGTGGCTAGAATTACTCCATGCTCAAAGATATGAAAATAAACAATCAAGTAAAAAATAATAGATAACGTGCGTAATTTTTTAAAAAAAGTACATGTAAATAATAACTTCAAAGCCCGTGCATCTTTAGAATATTCTCATTTTGTTTTTGAAAATGACTCAGAAGAGTCGAAACGTAAAACAACTAATAAAAGTTATTTTAATTTATATTATAGTTGTTAATTTTACACCTTTAGCATTTAAAAGTAATATGCATACAAATATTTTTTGTTGCATACAAAAAAATCTAAAGTGACTCCACTTGACTTTCTGAACATTATATAGATTCCCATAGATTGAGATAAATTTGTGATCCAAAGCATCAGCTTGATTCCAACGCATGACCTCCTGTTTTGAAAACGGTGATGTTACCTCTGAGTCATTAAGGAGTAACACCAATTTGACGCCCTGAAATGTAAGGCTTTGTCAGAAATCGTTCTTGAAAGAAAAGCAAAGTGTTTATGAAACACCATTTGCACAAATTTAATATGCGTACATTAAAGTCGATAAATGTATTTTTGGTTTGGTGATACGTTAAAAAATGGACAGGGGCGCTTCGGAAAAAGGAGGTGAGGCGGTAGGCGTGCAAACTCATCGTCGACTTGACCCAGAATGAAATAATTTTCTCAGTCAAATGAATTAATTTTCTCACTCCGAAAGTTAGTGAAATATGCTTCCTTAGTTAAATGACTTCGAATCAAAATAAAATTTAAGTTTTCATCCACAACTGTTGTTACTTAAAGTGACACAGACCATTGAGATATAAAAATTTAAAAACAGTAATAATAATAATAATTTATTTCTCTAGGGAAAACATGTGACGATTCATTTTTTTTAAAAAGCAAGTTGATTGATTCAAAATTGGCTTTCTTAGAACGTCCACCGATTTTGAAAGGGCTGTTCTAAAAAAAAAAGTTTAATGTTTTCATCATTATTTGTTCGCTACGTCGCACTCTATTTTCTATAGCTTCAAAATTGTCCTTTCACTTCCAATATTAATTTCTAACTAATAAAAGATGACTAATAAAAAATGACGCGTGTATAAAAATTACGATAAGTGGCAAGAAAAATTTCAAAATTTTAAACAGAGCAAATGGTTCTTATGAGGTGATTTTCCCTATTGAATCTATTGCAGAATGATTTGAAAATTTTTTAATACCTAATCCGTCGGTCGATTTGTAAGAAAATGTATGCCATATCTGAAACTTTTACCATTTATCTACCACTCATTTTTAATAGTAATTTGTACCTTATGGAAACGTCGAAATTTTTCGATTTTATAAGGCAAAAATTACTATTAAAATGCGTGGTAACAAAAAAGCGTAAATGTTGGCAGATATGCTAGCGACAATAATCTATAACATATTCGCCCAGTGGGAGCTCGGTTGGAAGTACTGTTTGCAAGCTATCGTGTTCACTCACACAAATACACACATCATCATGATTTTCCTTACACCATGTGTTCGGAAAGGTAATAAGAGGAACCATTTAAAATAATTGTCTATACTAACATACTCTTCACAAGTACTTCGGATATTGGATACCATAACTTATTTTTCACGAATTGTTGACTTTCAATTACCTACATGTCATTCGCAAAGTCATTACGATTCCAGGAAAATAAAATATTTTTTTTTCCTTACAATTCAAAAGGAATAATTGTTCCCTTTTCACCTTCACATAAGGGATGACAGTTTAACAAAAAATGTAAGCGTAATGAGATAGATTTTCATTCATTTCTAAAAGTAAACAAATTTTTTTTTCTTTTCAGGATTGATCATCAAAATGTTGTCTGTATTCATGATCATAGTGACTCTGGGATTTATCACACGAGTGTCCATGGAAACTTGTCCGGAAGCAGAAGATAATCTACCCATGTCGTTGTAAAGAAGATAGTTATGGATATATTACAGTAGAGTGCTCAAATTCTTTATTTAATAATTTGGAAAATAGGCTACAACTGAAGCTACTCCAGCAAGCTTTAAGTAGCTTGAGAGGGAAAAAATGTAGAAACTTAATTTTGCAAGACTTTAATTTCAGAACACCCTCGAAATTCTTTGCTGGTTTAAGCATCTACAAGTTAGAATTTGATTCTTGTCGTGTGGATAGTTTGACAAATGGTGACCAGCCAGGTCTCTTAGGTTTGGAGAATCATTTAGAAGTAAGTATTTTGTTTTCGACTCTTACTCTAATTATAACATGAAACATTCACACTCAATCTTTTTACAGTTAAGTTCTGAATTTGCATTTTAAGATGGTGATTTCTTTCATCGTTGGAAATGTCGATAAAAGTTTGATTTAATAGAAAGTCCTAACAATATTATAAATGCGATTGTGTGTGTGAATGTTTGGCTGAAGTCAGCATAAAAATGGAGGACGTAATGGCTCTGTATATTTGCATATATACGGATTATAACCCAGAAATGAACACAGGCTGAATTTTGCTTATTTTATTTAAATATCTTTGTTAATAATTCAAAATTTCATTATTTTCATAGCGAATAAATGGACAATTTTTTCGTTTAAAATTTTATAATGGTCAAATTTACTTCATCGTTGCTAATGCTTTATCATTGCCAATACTAAATAAAAACCCAGAATAATAAATTTTACTCAATAATTTCTTTTCAATTGAAAATTTCCACGTGAAAAGTGAAAGAGAAATGAAAAAAATTAAGAATTAAAAAGATGAAATAACATTATTAGAAATAAAACGTATATTTTCAAGCATTTCTAAATAACTCAAAGTATCATTATTTTCTTAGAGAATAAATAGACATTTTGTTTCGTATAAAATTTTTAAATGATTAAATTTACTTTATCGTTGCTAATAATAAATCAAGACTCGGAATAATAATTTTTACTCAACAATTTATTTTCATTAGAAAATTTCCCACGTGAAAAATAAAAATGAAATTAAAAACAACATTAAAGAAGTGAGTATAAAACATCACAAATTTACTGAATGGTGTATACAAAATTAAAATTTTATACATACATTAAAATTAAAAATATCGACGTTTCGATCACCTTCTATGGTCATCCTCAGGAAAAATTTGTTATATTGCTTTTAAAGTTTCAAAAGCGAAAAACAATCCGTCCGTTGCCACATTATTATTGCCGTCCACAAATTAAAAAATTAACTAGGGTAACACTCAACCATCGTACCAACCAACCACAAGTGGAAACGATACAGAAGCACCTCCTAACGGACAAAAATCTAACAGTATAAAAATCGAAAATAAAACGGATATGCTTTGATGTTGAAATAAAATCAATAATGTACGTTCTTCAAAAAGAAGAATTATTTCTAAAAAAAAAATATTTTTCCAAAAAAACTTCAAGAACATTTTAGAAGGATCATCCACCGAATCTTAGTCATAGCTACCACAAAATTAAGGTTGAGATCTTATTAAAATTATAGACTCTAAAGAGAGAAATCAAATGTTAAACTTATTTCGTAATCAGTATCTCTTGTTATGTTAAAATTGTTAGCAGAGCCCTCCCAAATGTTCAATCCATTCTAATTGACAATCTTTTTCAACGTCATCAGTTGTTGCATTTTAGCATTCATAATCATGCGTATGGATTTCGAAACAACGATCTTGGGTGACTAAAAATAAAAAACTTAAAAGAAAATTGAATAAAAAAAGGTAGGCTGTTTTTAAGTAATTCTTTTTCCCAATGAAGGATAAATACATAAGATAAAGAAAATGATATTGATGCCAAATTATTTAAAGAAAGAAAATCTGTATTTTTTTTTTTGTTTATAGAGTTTTGGTTAGTTCCAAAGTACCGTATTTTATGATTAATCTGACCTTATGGATAAATATTCCGTAATCGAGTCCATAGTCAAATGACGTATATGAGCATAATGATTTGCGTCAAAAGTGTTGTTTAAAACATTTAATGGTATTCACATTCCTTTTAAAGGAGGTTGTAACATTACGGCAAAGCTTGGAACTGGACACGATTACGGATTATTAATGTAAAAAAGAAAGTCAATAAAACTCTTTTAATTTGCTCTAGGCAATCAATTTACCAATTGTCGCAACACATCTGTCAGTAGCTACTTTTTATTAATGAATCAAAGAAATGTGCTTGTCGAGATTGATATTAAACAAAAATCATGCTTGAATATTATTTGAAAAACTGTAAAAGGTGACAAAATTGAAATACCGTTTTCAAACAAATTTCATTCGAAAGTACATTTTTCTCAGTATTCGATTATGTAAAAAATGAAATTAAGAGATGTTTAGAAGTGGTGTAAGAGCAATGGAAGAGAAATCCATAGCGCCAGTCTTTGCCACCATCATTATACATTTCTAAGGATAGCTACTGCTTTTTGGCAATCGTTCACATGTGGACAAGTATTTTTTTAGAAACGACAAAAGTGAAAGAAATAGGAATTTTACGCAAAAAAAGAACCCCATATTACTGTATCACAGAATTGTCCAGAGCAGTTCTAGAAGTGCCATTCGACTTTGTATTTTGTCTACCTTCCAAATAAGAATGCTGTTTTAAAATAGAGGTTGTTGTCTGCATAATATAAACTGGATCAATTTTAATTTTTCCAATGGTAACATCCATTTTTGTTGTCCTGTTTGAGTTCTTCGAATCCAGTAAGCTCGGAAATATATACATTGTACACTTTAAAAAATATCCATACAGTCATAAGCAGGGCTTTATCAATTTCATAAAATGTGGTAGTCAGCAAAAAATTCTAGTCGCTAGTAAAATATACCTAGCCCACCCCTTCTTTTTCAAAAAACACAAAAGTTTTTTATGAATTAATTGAGAGAATATAATAGCAAACGTAGTTTAGAATTATTCGTTTTATATTTGAGAATAGTGCATAATTTAAAAAGATAATATAAACTAAATTTTCTAATGAAACTCATCAAAATTATACATCCATAAAAAAGAAAAGAATTATTGTAAATGCTGAATTAACCGGCGTATTAGGGAAATGCTGATTGCTGAATGCTTTAAATGTACATACAGTTGAGTGCTACCTACATCTGATGAAGGCGTCATCGATGAAATATTGCAGCAGGAAAAAAAAATTGCCTACTTTCCATTCTAAGTCCGTCGAAGAATTCTGATATCATTATTTTAAAATTTGCATGAACGTATTTTTCAAAATTAAAAATAAAATTTTAAAATCCTTTTTGTTTGGGTATAACTTCTAAGTTTATTTCTTAATATTTTGTAACTTTGCAACATCTATAATGAGACATGATATTTTTGTGATAAAGATGAGTAACTTATGCTGCTTTTAATAACAGTTGTAGGCAAGTCATTGTCACAAACATACTGATATAAAAATAAGCTTATTTGTGTGCATAAGCCGGTTCGATCAATAAAAATCTTTACGTGCGTATAAAATAAATTCCAGTATCAGAAATATCAAAACTAGCTACATTTGCAAAATATCTCGTATGTAGTGTGCATTCATATATAAACCATTCTCCCACGCTAGTATTAAGTAATTGGAACCAGCAGCAGGCCGGGAGAAAAAAGGTTTATTTTGATCCAACGATCTACGATAAGAATTTAAGGATAAATAAAAACTAAAAAAAAAACATATCCTTCAGAAGTGCAATGAATGATTTTTATTTCCATTTAATGTAGATGATAATTCAAATACATATAGTTATAAATATTCTTGAGTAAAAATATTGAGGTTACATAATTAAAATTTTGCTCTCATACATGCCTCCCACCAGAATTTTCTGAAAAACTGAAAACCGAATCCTCTCACAAACAACATTGGTAAACAACCCAATACCAGACACTTGTCCACAAACGAGGGTGACGCCGATCTTTTGCGCAATATGTGCATAAGCGGCATGATAGTAATGGCACAAAACATTTTATGTGAGGAACAAATAATTAAAAAGTACATATTATTCTTTAATTTTATTAAAGTTAATTGTTATTTTAATGCAGCGTTATGAGTTCAAATGAATTACTTACAATCACTTATATCTTATTATTCTTTAAAATGAATGAAACTCAAGTCATTAATTCTGAACACAAAAAGCTCATTTAAAACTTACAAGAAATGTGATCGTTTCGTAGCATTGTATCCAATTTTAGATGCCAAAGGAGCTGGATTGACACTATTTTTCGCAGTGCTATCGAAACTTCCCCACTTCCCTCATTCTAATCACAGGACATGCTAGCTGGCTAGAGCGCAAAAGTATGACGTTTTCTGTGCATGAGATGAATAATGTCTTTTAAACTTGGATATTCCATTAAAAGCGAAAAGGAAGATCGTTGCTTGCCGCGTTCAAGTTGGGAAGGGGGAGAGAAAGATGTTTTTAAGCTCATTTCTAAAATAAAATTTTGTACAAAAATATAAATAAATAAATAAAAATTCTCCAGATGAAATAAACAAACTTTATTTCCAGGCATTTCTCAAACCCTGTTCATAAAAGACATAGTGTTGCGGTGTGTATACACAAAATTCGGAAAATCAAATTACGATCTTACAAGGAAAAGTTCTGAAATCACTAAAGTAGTTATCAGGAAAAATATACAGAAACTCACTTTCATTAAAAGAAATTCTAATTTTTTTTTCGAAAATGTCAAAGGTTTTTTTTTTTTTCTGTGTATCATTGCGATAACAGAAGACGGTTACCTTAGACTGTCGAAAAGTAAAATTTATCTTTCTCTCTAAAATTAAAGATGGGAATGATGTATGAAATCGTATAACCATTTTTTTAACAGGCATTTTTAAAAATATATTTTTGAATCGAAGAAAATTACTGTTAAGTGTCTGTATCTATTCATTGTATCTCATTAAAAAGGAAACATTTTAAAAGAAGGATTTCTGTTCTTAATTTATTTATTTTTTATTTCGGCCGGGGAGGGTGGGATATAAATAAAATTTTGTCACGTTCATTTAACATTGCAATCCTCAAACTCTGATTTCTTCTCACTCTGTCCCTAACAGAGTATATAGAATCCTTGTTCTGGTTGGTTTGATCCAACGCCAAAATGTATTTCAAAACTGGGTGTTACCATTAGAAAAAAACAATGTTGCCACACTTCAAACTACTTTCTTTTATTTGAGTGATGTATAATATATTATGGACATATTATGGAATGGTATTGCAGAATAAAACAAAATTTTTGTAGTCAAATTTGAAAAATAAAAAAATTAATAAAATGTTAACATTTGCATTTTTTATACAATTTTGAGTATTTTTAGTTGCGTTCGTAGTTACATAAATACGTAGCTCCTATAGTCGTCGTCTGGTGCGTCCGTCTGTCCGCATATAACAGCTCAAGAACGACCCAACCGAATGGTTTGAAATTTAATATATAGAATCGTTGCAGATTTTTTTCGACTCATTTCAAATTTTATGAAAATGAATCTAAACTTAAAACGATATTAACAAAAGTTTTTTTTTATTCTATTAAATACTATCATACGTAATCTATATAGTAAAACAGTAAGTCATGTGGCTGAACAAAACAAATACGGGCTAACCATTTCTTTTTCCATATACCAAGCTGTCATTTTTATGTATTTTTTCCAATAAAATTGCATAAAACTTGCATTTTTAAAAAGATCGTTGAAAAAATTGTTTGCGTGAGAGATGAGTTCCATTAAAAAATGTATAAAATCTGAGATAACTTCAGTAAAAATTAGGTTAATACCCTAATATCTCAATCCATTAAAGTAAATAAACACAAGAGATTCGTCCATCGTGAGTCATAGAAATAATAAATCATGGAGAAAATTATTCGCAAAGCAAGATCTGTATGGAGAATTTTGCAGCTCTGTCTGGTGTCGAAAAGAAATTCGCATCTGTAATAAGAAAAAAAAATCCCTGACGGCTCGGCCTACAGGCACAGGTAGATTTCGAAGACGCAGACCGTGGGGCGCCTGTTTGTCGGAAATTGCGGAAGAAATGACCTTTTTTGCGATGATGCTGCAGTTGGAACCGCCTACTTCGAAACCAAACTTGTTTGCAGGCGGAGCCAGCAAGGATTTTTTTTTTTTTTTTCTATAAGAGTTGGTCCTATAAAAAACATTCAATATAAAAGTTTTAGATAATATTAAGAGGATTTATAATAAATTTAAGCGGATTTGAAATCTTATGAATTGACGAAGTTATGAATTTTTTTCTTCTAAAACTCCCCTTCCCCCCCCCCTTAAGCCAATTTTTAATTATATCAAAAATCTGTCATACATAAGTTTTTGGCCCTGTTCCTAGAAGTAATAATAACTTTCAACGGAATCGATACCTATCATAATTAAGAAATTATGGGTTTTTTTTCTGTTTTCACAAAAAGCACACCCCCCCCCCTTGGTTCGATTTTGCCCATTAACGAACTTGACCGAGATTTTATGCCCCTTGATTTTATGTATTAGTTTCGAAAAGATGCGGGAGTTGGAACCGCCTACTTCGAAAAGTAACTTGTTTGCAGGCGGAGCCGGCAGGGATTTTTTTTTGTTTTTAATTTTGTTTTGCGATAACGGTTGGTCCTATAAAATACTTGTCAATATAAAAGTTTTAGATAATACTAAGAGGATTAATAATAAATTTACGCGGATTTGATATCTTGTGAATTGACGAAGCTATGATTTTTTTTCTTCTAAAACCCCCCTTTTTTCCCCCCTTGGGGCTATTTTTAATGATATCAAAAATCTGTCATACATAAATTTTCGGCCCTTTTCTAGAAGTAATAATAACTTTAAACGGATTCGATACGTATAATAATAAAGAAATTATGAGGGTTTTTCTGTTTTCACAAAAAGCCCCCCATTTCTCCCCCCTTGGTTCGATTTTGCCCATTAACGAACTTGACCGAGATTTTATGACCCTTGATTTTATGTATCAGTTTGGAAGAGATTTATGCAGAATTTTTCCAGTTATCGTGGTCAGAAAAAAGTGACATAGATAGATAGATAGATAGATAAACTTTTGAACTGGGGGTGGTTTTGGGTTCTGGGAGTCATAATCGGCGTAGATCTGCAAAAATTTTTCAAAATTTCCAACTTAGGTGAGAATGTAATAAGTAGTATTTCTTCCGAAATCTACCTAATAAGGTCATGCTCAATTTGCTCATAACACACGATATAATTCATTTCAGTCAAATAAAAACGATGATTTTATTTTACATTGTAAAAGTAGTTCTAGTACGAAAGCACCTCATAGCATGAAATGTTGTGACATATGTAAACTAGTATGTTGTGGCCATCAATAAATTCTGCTAAACAATTAAAACTGTCTGTAACCAAAATTAAATGGCTAAAAGATTGCCATTTCATTTTGTTCCAAATTCCAAATGTCATTCATTCCAAATGTCATTTCATTTTGGCTGCAGACGATTTTTTTAAATAATATATAATAAATAATATATAAATATTTTTTTATAGAAAGTTTTGTGACGGCCGCAACATGCTATTTAATTTTTCGAACTTTACTGCAGGTTTTCCGGATAGAGAATGGATGGCTAAATTCCTTTCAAGCCAAAATAAATAAATAAATAAATAAATAAATTGATATTTTTGTCACTTAAAAAACAATAAATAAGAGTACCGATACTCCTTAATATCTAGGCGATCCGTATTGCAAAAATTGCATTCGTCATCAAAATGTAGAGAAAAATTCCTGTCGAATGGTACCTCTCGCATCTCTCTGCGACCATTTGACGATCCAATAGTACGCGAGGTAAAATTAACTTTATTGTGTGAAACTTTCTCTCTAAAACAAGGGTTCCCTTCTCAAAGGGTAGGGGGACTGACTAGGGCTTAAGCACCCATTCCGGTGACAACTCTATGCGTAAGAAGATCACAATTTATTGAATATTTGATGTAATATTAAAAAAAAACTGAATGATTTTTTTTCAAACGAATTGCTCCTATTACCTATTTCTCACAGGAACTTGTTATTAGGAAAAGCTCCACTTTTCCACCGAAACTCAATCTAGGCCACTTGAAGAAACTCAGAACTCAGAAAAGATTTGTGGAATAACAACATCCCAGAATTGAGAGACGACTGGTTGAGCAGCGGCCTATCTTCTTTGGAAATCCTCAACATTCGGGGAAATAACATCATAAAGATCGGAAGCAATGCCTTTTCTGAACTGAGTAATTTGAAGTGGTTATACTTGGAAGACAACCGATTCGACAACATTCAACGGAGTATGCTACCCACAACAGCTGACAGACTGATCCTTTTTTTCCTCGAGTGAGTTAATTGTTGTCATTATTGTTTGTAGAATAAGATGGGTAATGAATGACATCCAATGCAGTTCTTCTAATATCGTCATTAAACAAAAAAATAATTAAACAAAAATTTATTTGTTTAAAAAGCATTTTTAATAGACATATGCTATTTATTTTAGAAATCGCGCCTCGTTCCGTGACTGCAATTCATGACTTTTCGAAAATAAAATTCTGTTACAACCACGTTAAATTGAATTGGGCACAGAATTGGATTATGGAAAATTAACCGCATCTTTAATGCATGGTAGAAAGAGCCAGCTAATGAATTTATTTAAAAACATATCAATTTTACTCTGTTTATTTCTTAAGCAAAAGTTAATCAGACGGAGGAAGAAATATTATTTAAACTATATTTTTAGGATTTCTAAATTGATTTCTCAACGCATAACCATAAATCACTTTTTACGAAACTAGTAATGGATTAAAGCCTATTTTTAAAAACTATATTACACTCTATAGTTTTTTAACATTTTTCAACAGAGTCGAAAATTGTTAATGAGTTTGGTTTGTCTGTCTGTCCTCTGAATTGTCTTCTAATTCGAGTAAATATACTCCGATTGCCATGAAATTGATATAGGATATTGATGTTAACGATGGCTTGTTCGGTATCGAAAATGAAGTGCGTAGACTTTATAGTTCATTTACAGGGGCAATTAAAAGAATTCCGTTACATTACGGTCTATAGGGTAAACATTTGCGGCGTAGTTTAATAATGTTACACTATTTCAGTCATATTGAGATTGATATGTTTCACTGAGTTGCACTAGAAGATCATTACTATAGAATAAGGTATGCATAGCATCGTTCATTTACAGGGGCACACAAAAGATTTTGGTTACAATACTCTCTATCAATAATAATTGCTGGAAGTGCGTATTCAGTTGTGGTACGCGTTTTTGAAATTAACTATTTTTTTACTTATTACTTAGTGTTTATAAATTCTAAACATCGTATACAGGGTTGCACAAAAGATCTCGAATACATTTCCGTTTATTGGCGGATACTTTTGTAGGAGAATTTTCAAATGTACTACGCGTTTTCTAACTGAAGTAAATTATAGAATACTATGTAGTATATATACAAATTTATAGATCGTATACAGGGCTGCACAAAAGAAGTCGGATGCTTTTCCGACCACACAGTAATTGCTGGCATTCAGTTTTGAAACTTGTGATGTGTGTTCCAAAATCACTTTTCACCATCTATACTGTGAAGTTTTGTTACAGTATTTTGAATGTGTTGGAAAGTATTTCATAATCTATGCTGGATATATGACTTTTCTTTCTTGTTTTTCTTATGCTTATATTTTCCATTAAAAGAGAATTCTATAAAGGCGAAGAAAATGACCATGCCATGTTTTTAATGAGAAGAGAGTTTCAGTTTTGATAACAACCTGTATACATTTTATTTTGCTTGGAGAAAAAAAGGTTGGTTTAGCAGTGCCATGTATGTTTGAGCTGGTACATACAGCTGATAGAGAGGTTATGACTGAGATGGGAAAGGAATAATGTGTAAGAATATTTTGAAAACTAACAATTTGCATTTATCCTAAAAATCAGAAGCGAAATTTTGTTCGTTTTGATATCGATTCTTAGAGAATCGGTAGTTGTAACTGAATGCGACTAATGAAGTACCTGGGGGCGCTGTGAAGCTCTTGGCGCCTGGTGCGGGGGTACAGCCTACACTACCCTTGCTGCGGATCTAGCTATAACAAACGCAACTCATTAATAAAATGTAAGATGTAGTTTATTTCTACACTCTAAAAACGACAGTTTCCAAACTGATAAAAAAAATACTCAAATCTGAGTATGTAGCATAGTTAAAATGGCCCCGAATCAAAATTAGTCAAGTTTGAAACACGTATGGACTCATTTCTGAAAACGAGCACGCACTCAAGAATAAAACATCACCTGCTGATATTTGAGTATGTCATGTTTCAAAAATGTGCATGAACTAACTTCTTTGTGCTCCTTTTTGAGTATGTCCATGTTTCAAAGAAGAGTATGAACTGACCTCTATGTGCTCAGTTTTGAGTATGTCCTTGTTTCAAAATATTCTGAGTATTTCTGGTATTTCAGAATTGAAAGTATTGGGTCGTCCTATTTGAATGAAAAAGTTACATAACAAAATGAAAACATCGATTTACTCAGATTTGAAAGTGTCATTTTTTCTCAGTGTAAAGGTTTTTTTTTTTTTTTTTTTTTTAATTAAGTTTTCTGATTAGAGTCGCAGAAAATGAAAAAGTATTCATTTGTAGGCTTGCGTAGTATGTTAAAATTAAATAATATGCATATTATATAAGATTATATAATTTCTATACGTTTCGAAATATCATACCTGTAAGATTTTTTTTTTCAGAAATTATTTTTTTATTTTAAATATAATTAGGCTTTTATTTTTATTTTTTAATAGCCATGCTTTAGAAATAATAAATTGCAGAAAAGTAAATTTTTTTTCTATATATCTACCCTATATATATAAAATCCTAATGAAACGAATTTGTGAAACGATTTTATGAAACGAATTTATGAAACGATTTTATGAAACGACTGATTAAACGACTGATTATGTTTCAGGGCTATTTTTAATAAAATATTAAACGCTTGATGGTGAAATTAATACCAATTGTCCATAAAAATCCGCGGATGTCAAAACTGGTAATAGAATTTTGAAATTGGAATTAGTTTTCGAGATATTAATTTTTTTCTAATTTTAATGACATTTCTGTAATGATGGCAACTAATTACTCAGTTTTTTTGTGACAGAAAAGGGAAAAAAATTGAAAAGGATCTTGATAGGGATAATTGATTTCTTTTTATTCGTCATTTTCAAATTGAAATTGAATTTATCTTTTATTTCAATCGATAATGAAGACAAGATTGTGATTAAATTATGTTTTTCAGGAAAATTTGAAAAAAAAACTCATTTATATCGTCAGGATTCAATCGTCTATCAGCATTTAATTTAATTTATAAACTGAAAATATTTTGAATAAATTCGTCCAAATGACGTCATTTATGTAAACGCAAAAGAAAGAGGGGAAAAGGGAATTAATAGTAATTATTATTTATTGATATCATTTTGTTATTTTTTTGTAAAATTTAATTAAACGAATTTATAAAATCACTAATTCGGTAATAATAAAATAATAATTGCCCAACTGAACGGAAGGAGAATAAAATATCCTGCTTGGTTTTTTTCCGCCAAGCTTTTCAAAAAAGCGCCAAGACCCCTATAATAGGAAAGCACCAAATGTTCATTGGGTTTGTTTTCATAACTTTTGGCAACAAATCTATGTATATTAACGAATCTATCCCTTTTTGAAGCTCAAATTACGCCAAACCTAAAAGCAAAGGATCCTATACTGGAAAAGTACCCGATTTTCTTATGGACAATATTCAAGTGACATAACATGGTGTAAAATTATCGCGGATAGCAAATTTGTTTAAATATCTCATCAATTGTTGCCGAATAAATGCAGGCATGCATGCACAAAATATTTAATTAATTTTGTATGATAAATAATTATTAGAAAATTCGTATATACATATTAATTAAAATAAATTATTTACATATTTAAAACAAGTAATATAATTTTTTTTTAAAGTCAATTCCTACTTTTTAATCATAAATATATAAAATAAACCAGCATGAATGTCAAACGTTATCTTTATTGAACATTATTTTATAATCATCGTTGCGGTATTTTATTTCTGTGGCATCACTCATTTGAGATAAATCTTTCATTTGATTTATGAAAACAATGGGAGGAATTTTTTTTTCCCATTTAAAACTAAAATTAATTAATTAAATTTAATTAATGAATTAATATTTGAAAAAACCGTATTAACATAAAGTGTCCACTACAAGTTAAAAAAAAATATTTGAACTTGAGTGGATGAATAGAACATATTTTATTAACGATTGAAAATTTGAACAAGATATATATAGAGAGAGTGTGAGCTAATAGTAGGAATTTAATAACTTGAAAATATGCATGATGGTGCACTAAAATAGAAAGAAAATTAAAACCTGTTACTGAAAATGTCTATAACATAGTACTTTTCAATACTGTGGTTCTTAATGTTATTCACAGGCAGATGGAATTTTTCTCATCCTTAAACGCAAAGGAAGAATAGAATACAGATCGTTGTTATAAAAGTCCGAGAGGTAGCCACAATTTAAACCTAACAATTTTATACAAGCTGGTTTTCAAGTTGTAATTGATTTTACTTATCAATCCCGAAAACAATCGTCAGTTGTCGCAACAGCTGTGTATGAGGCCATGATAATAAAAAAATGCCCCATTAAAACGTTAAAAGCATGGCAACCCAATTACAGATTTACCAATATTTTTAAAATAAATCACGCTGTCATGTTTTTAGAGGCCTCGAAGTCTGAGCGGGGGTTGGCGAGCGTAGCTCGCAGGAGGTAGGCTCCCTAGTATATATATATCAATCAAATGATATTCCTTATATTTAGATATGAATTCGTCAATTTAGTACGTCCATAATATTTTCAATTTTAAAATACGGCCAATCAGTACGAATCCTTTAAAAGCAAAAGTATTAAATTTATGAAATGCAAAGAAACCAAAAGAGAGAGAGAAAGAGAAAAGCGTAAAAGAAACTGTTGACTAGAAAGATATATTTTTTTTTATTAATCATTTAACCACTATGAAAGCACTAGGATAACTTCCTTCGAGAATTGGTGTTGAAAGGAGTTCAATGAAATCTAACACAGAAGATTGACGTTCTTTATAAAAGATTAAAAAACTGAAGTTCTCTCTCCTTGAAATAGAATTTTAAGTTTAAATTTGAATCAGTTCTGTGAAACTTAATTTGGATAAAATGAGTTTAGTAAGTACACAGATCACTGACCACTTCTCGCTTTAAAATACGATTAAAAGTTGCACTTACCGGAACGTTATAAATGGCCAGGGTGACAATAGTTTTCAAATAATATATAAAAGAGCAGACGTGGGTGTGCTTTTTTCTTGGGAACTATTGAAGTCATTTTTTTTTTTTGGAAGTAGATAACCCTAAATTGATTTTTCGAAGAAAAATAAAAATAAAAAATACAATAATTACGCAATTTTCAAAATCAAAAGAAATGTAGGAGATTTCTTAAAATAACATTAAAGCAACTACTGCATAAGTTATTTTTATTTTTTGCTGAAAGATTATTTTCTGGTTTGTTAACTGCCACTGATACTATTTTAAAAATGCAGCAATAGCTTTCAAGAAAAATGTACACTTGTGTCAGCAGCGTTAGACTTTTTTTTTGGGGTGGGCGGTGTTTAAAACTTGTATATCTTTATTTATTAATTTTATTGTTGTTGTTTTCTTCCGCCAAATTACTCATTTGTAATACAGCTACTTCCAAAACATTTTTTTTTTAAATACTGAAATCGCTTCATTAGTTCCCCAGAAAGAGGTGCATTCATGTCATTACATGTGATTTCTCAAATGTTTTAGTTCCCTTTAGATACAAATAAAATTCTCTTCTTTAACAAAACTTAATGAGTCGCCATTGTACATCGAATACATCATGAATGTGTTAGTGTGTCGCGACAGGTTGGAAAGTTTCATTCAGTGTCAATCTGAAATACCAACTACAGTACAAGGGTTGAGTGAACTGAAATAAATAATGCGATAATAACTGCAATGAATGAATAAAGTTATTAAGACTATCAGTTATATTTCAATTTTACTAAATGTTCATTCACTGTAAAAAATGACCGATGTTTCTTATTTTATGAAAATATGCTCTAACCACGAACGAAAATATAATATAATCTTCTGAGTTATCCGAAATTCCGAATAGCGTGTTCCATTGTTTTTTTCCAAAATTTAAAGAATTATTTATAAAAGCAAAGTATTTTTTGCTGCCCGTATTTTGGAAATGTATTGGTTTCTGGGGATTCAAAAGACAATGGAACACGCTATTTGAAATTTCGGATAACTCAGAAGATTATATTATATTTTCGTTCGGGGCTATAGTATATTTTCATAAAATAAGAAACATCTGTCATTTTTTACAGTGTTTGCATGAAAAGAGTTTTGTTTTTGCCATTTTAAAACACATATATTTTTAACTTTCAGGAACAACGGATTAACTAGCTTACCCGTAGATCTATTCAGTAGAATGCCGTCCATTAGACATGTATCTCTTGACAGAAATGGACTTACGACACTTGACGAACGTACATGGTCTCCCGTTTGGCAACAGTTGTATGGTGTTTCTCTCGGAGGTGAGACATACTATTACATCTGTAATTTCATTATAATTGAAGTAGCGTGAGTGCACCAGTAATGGACCATTTAATGAAAATCGCATCAAATTATTTTTTGTACTAAAAATATTGACATATTTTTCTGCATACATCCGTGAATTCTCATTAATGTTTGAAAATCCATAATCGGGAAACATTTTCACATTTTCTTTTCCATAATTTACAATATAAGCAAGAAAGTGGAATTTCCACAGTAGTTGACCTTTTTATGTGTAAAAAGCAAAATAGGAATGTTTCCTATTAAAAACAGATGCTAAAAAAGTGATCGAAAAGTCATAATATTTTAAAACAGAGTAATTCACAAACTAATAAAAATAGAAAAGAAAAAGTTTTTTTAAATATTCTCCACTAACAAAAGCATTATTAATTGTAACTGTAAGTTTGAATCATAAGCCATTTCTTTTGATGTTACATATATTTTTCAGAAACTACAGAAGTAAAGTTAGAATAGATACTCTTGTATTCTTTATGTCTGATGTTTATATATTTCACTAATCAGTTGCTGGTACACTCACTCTGATTTAATTTCAATTTATTAAAATAGATTACGGCTGCAGTATTAGTTTTTATGTTTTTATCATCTTCTTTAATCAAACATTAATTTAACATAAAAATAACTAGGTGGAAATTGTACGTTGCACATGACAAATGAGGTGCGTTCGTATTATAACCAGTTTTACAATGTAAAAAATTCATCCTTATTATTTCAGTGAAATAAATTCTATCGTCTGCTATTAGCAAAATGAGCCGGCCTTTTTTTTTTCTTATTACGTATGCCACGTTTACAGATGCGAATTGTGTTTCCGATACCAGACAGCACTGCAAAGTTCACCCTGGACATCTTGCTTTGCGAAGGATTACCTCCATGGTTTAATACTTCTATGACTCACGATGAATGAGTCTCTTTTGTTTATTTACTGTAATGGATTGATATATTCAGTTGTTAATCTAATTTCCACTGAAGTTATCTCAGAATCTATACATTTTTTAATGTAACTCATCTCTAAAGCAAACAATTTTTTTGAATGATCTTTCTAAAAATGTAACTTTTATGCAATTTTATTCGAAAAAGTAATTTTGAGTAAAAATGGCCTCCTGGCATATGAAAAAGAAATGGTCAGCCCGTATTTGCTTTCCTCAGTCACATGATTTGACTATTTATTATTATATAGATTACATATGATATGATTTAATAGTCTGAAGAAAATTTTATTAATATCTGTTTAAGTTTTGATTTAAGTTTTGATTTTCATAAAATTTAAAATGACTCGACCAAATTCTGAAATGATTATATTTATTAAATTTAAAACCATTCGGTTGGGTAGTTTTTGCTCTGTTATATGTAGACAGACGGACGGGCCAAACGACGACTACAGGTGCTACGTATTTATATAATTACGAAAGAGCCTAAAAACGTTATCAAAAATTTCACACTCCTTAAAACTACCAGTTTTCTTTTTGTAATATGCATTAGTTTTTACAGTATTTTTCAAACGTATGAGAATAACAGGGTCGATTCAAAACCGGCAGAGGTGAAAGCAGAATTTTTAACTTTTATAGAATATAGGGATATAAAACTAAATTCTAATTAAAACAAACCCATCATTTTTTTCAAAATTTACATTCTCCTCTAAGTTTATATTTGTATCTTTTTCATAACTTAGAAAAGGGGTAACATTTGGAGGAAGAGTTTCAAGTCGGAAAGAAAGAAAATTGTTAAGCATATAGTAATAGTAGAGTAAATAGTTACGCATTTATGAATCGAATCCATTAAAGCTTTTCGTAGGTTCGCAATTTTTACACATTCATTTCAAAATTTATGTTTCCTCCCTTAATAGAACACTATGTCTAATATAGAACACTATGTCTAATTTCTGACACAGTGGAATTAATAACATTCCAACCTGGGAATTTCTGTTTTCAATCTGGAAATGTTACCTCAGATTCACAAATACACTTTAACATCATGGCAATATTTATCGTTTATCACCTCACACATTTCCTTGATGACGATTTTCAGTCTATAAACGATAACATTTTTAGGTGCGTTCCTAATTATATAAATACGTAGCACCTAGAGTCGTTGTCTGGTCCGTCCGTCCGTCTGTCCACAAATAACAGCGCAAAAACTACCCAACCGAATGATTTGAAATTTAATCTATAGAATCGTTGCAGAATTTTGTCGAGTCCTTTCAAATTTTATGAAAATTGAATCAAAACTTAAATAGATATTAATACAAGTTTTCTTCATTCTATTAAATCCTATCATACGTAATCTATATAATAATAAGTAGGCAAATCATGTGACTGAGGAAAGCAAACTATTTCTTTTTTCATATGCCTGGAGGCCATTTTTACTCAAAATTATTTTTTCGAATAAAATTGCATAAAAGTTACATTTTTAGAAAGATCATTAAAAAAAAAAAATTGTTTGCTTGATAGATGAGTTACATTCAACAGTGTATATATTTTGAGATAACTTCAGTGGAAATGAGGTTAACCGAATATCCAGTCCATTAGAGTCAATAAACACAGGAGATTCGTTCATTATGAGTCATAAAAATATTAAACCATGGATTTAATCATTCGCAAAGCAAGATCTCTATGGTGAATTTGATGGAAAAGAAATTCGCGTTTGTAAACATGTCATACCTATTAAGAAAAAAAAACATGCTTATTTCGCTCCCAGCAGACGACATAATTCATTTCACTAAAATAATGAGGATGATTTTTTTTACATTGTGAAGCTAGTTATAAAACGTCACCTCATATGTCACGTTTAACGTACAATTTTCAACTTGTTTTTAATGATTTAGACACAAACCCATTGGCTGTTTGTCTGAAAATCTAGGTAGTTCTTGCAATAGTGGCCTATTTTATACTTGTGAAATTTGAGCTAAATCGAAAACAGCGTTTGAACGCTACTGTGTTCACTCACATGTGACAAAGTAGCCATCACCGTAAAAACATAAAAAATTAACCTGAAATCGTAATTACCAACATACACACATGCATGCGCATATAAATGTAAAATAATTTTAAAAATTTTAAAAGCGTTTCAAAAAATCTCAAGATATAGTAATATCGTAACATTTCATAGTTTTTTCCCCCTTTTTTTTGTCACGATTACAATATTTATTACAATCAGTGTGTTTGGAAAACTATCTCTCATATTCATTCAAATGGCATTCAAAACTTCCAACTTTCGCCACCAGGGTGCTGCATTCACAGTCATATGATATCGCACAGTAGTTTTACTACAAATAGTAGTTTGTTCCATAACTTGAGCTTCATCCGTCCACAAATTATGAGTTATAAGAATTCGAATGCATATATATTTTGAAATTAATTTTCAAGGGAAATATGAATTGTAACCTATGATTTTATTTTAGAACAGAAATCGATTTCTAGATGTTTCAAGTATGCGAATCTAAAATTACAGCTCATTCCACCAAGTAGTTTTGGAAGTTATGCTATAAAAACCACCCACATTTTTAGTTTTTGAAATGAATTTTACATTAGTAGTCCCAAACTTTAACTTGAATAATTCTTAAACTACTAGACCGAATGATTCTCCGTTTGGCACCTTATTGTAACATATACCGAAGAATCCTAAAATAATATCAAAATTAGGTGTTAGTTTTGAAAATTATCAAGTTTGGTAAAATTTTATCTGTAGACGACATATTAAACAAATTTTAAGAGCAGCATTCATTAGTAGACGTTATTAAATAGCAAATGCAACTATTCACATTTGTATACGATATTTTGTAGGTGGCGCAGTTAGTAGGGGTTGTTCTTTTTTTATGAAGAGGAAGGTCCATACACTTGATCTGTATAAGATAACTATATAGTTAGTGCTAATGATACTAGATTCATTTTTCAAACAGTTCTAAAATGCTGATAAATAGCAGTTCCACTCAAAGTGTATGAAAACTAGTCAGATATGCCAATCCCAAAACTTTCTTAAATCTCATATGTTAGTACTTCAAAATTCGCTATCACACCGCCAAAAAAGTCAATATTTTACGTCATTCTGTTGTGCGTCAGCTGTTTGCGAATCGTCGGGCTACCTGGATGCGAGCAGCCACTGTATTATTGTGAACTACGAAAAGTCTTTGTGGCCTGTACCGTCAGGAAAGGATAACCTCCCTATTGCTTGGTTTTAAGATTTTAGCTAATTTTATTGCAAAAAGCGCGAAGCTAAAATGCGTGGAATCCGACTACAGAAGAGTCATTTCCAGTTCTCGTCAATATTGAATTTTAATGAGAATATCGCCAAATTAGATAGACATAGGCTTCATATACGGCAACATATTTTTGTCACCAAATTTAGCGATATTTCACCAATTGTCGCCAAGCTTGGCGAGAATTTGACGTTGGTGAATATATAGTGTTAAGCATGTAACTGTTTGAAACGATGGTTACAACAATGAAACAAAATTTGGCGAAAACCATGTTCACTAAAACTCATAAATTAAACCTGTTTATGCAGAAATCGCGCTGTATTGCTTCAAAATGTCAGCCACTCTAAATTTTCAAACTGCTATATATAAGCCATTTTTTAAGATAGAGACAAAACAAAAAATGCTCTGGAATCCTTGGAACAAGGCCAGACATTTAATGCAAAATAATATTAATAATAATAAATAGGATGTCTAATTTTTTTTGTACATTTTTTCGAATTTTAAATCTTTAAATGTCTATCACGGCGCCCTTTTCCCTAATTCAACTGGGACCTGCAGGCCGTAGTCAAAAAGATATACAAAAAAATTGGTTCAGTTCTCTGCATAACTTCATATACTTTTCGATGATACAATAGTGATAATGGCACAAAAATCGCTATCACAGCGCCCCCTTTCGTCGATGCATCCCCAAATTCAAGTGGGATCTGCTACCCATAACCAAAAATCAGTAAATGAAATTTGATTCAATGTGAAGCATAACTTTACATAATTTTCGATGACACAAAGAGGATATACACACGGACAGACATTTTGTAAAAACATGTTTTTCGGAATTTCTGACCCCTAAAACATGTAAATCCGTCGAACACTGGAAGTTGAAAAAATTTCTATTACTTTACTTTTTTCTATTATAGATAGAAGAAAGTAAAAACGTATTAGATGTACTGATTATTTTTAATACATAACATAAGCATACTAAAATCAACTTTAATTTTTTATAAACTGAAATGCAGCTGCACATGCAAGCAATAAAACAAATAATATATATATATATATATATATATATATATATATATATATATATATATATATATATATATTTCCCATTTCCAGAAAGCGTTTGTAAAAATCTTTAAATAGAAATTTTATAATTATTCCTTTTGTCTATAAAAAATACTCTATTATGAGGCCATATTTCAAACCAAATATTTTTTTCTTTAGGTAATAACATAGTTTGTGATAGCAGATTAAATTGGATCAAGTCAAAGAAAAGGCCAAGTACATTCAGTGGTACGTGCAGTGCTCCAAAAGAATTTGAAGGAAAAGAACTAAAGGAATTATACAAAAGCCAAAATGTCTCTGAAATTTTCACCTGATTTTGGTACAAATACAACATTTTAACATCCATTTCTGTAGATTCATTTTATGTAAATGAAAGGAAATAAAAATTATTGAGTAATTGTGTCTATCATTTCTAGAAGGTCTTTCATTCCCAAACTACCATATAGTACTAATGTAGTAAAGTTTGAATAAATCTAGAAGTATTATTTTCGTTCTCGAATTCTGTTACTTATTAAAGAAAAAATTTAAATTTTTGGCTTAAAAAACTGATTCTGATTCCAAGCTCTTCCATGATTTTGGAAAATTAATTTCTTCAACTCGGATAAAGATATCAACTTGGTGGGAGGGTGCACACCATTGAAATTTAGAGAAGCTCCGTGATTTTTTTTAACCGGAAATATTTGAATATTTTCTCCGTAAGACAGAAATTATGTGCAATCGTAATCGGGAGTTCATTTCACTCGACGCTAAGACATCAGAAATCCATTTTTCAGTTGCATGCTGAAATATTACGATAGTCTCTGGAGCGTACAATAATTCATATTTGAAAATAAAAATCGGTGAATTGAAAAATAAAGGTTCTGTTTTAGGATTTATTCTTAAGCTTAGATTTTTATTTAAAAAAAAAAAGAAAAAGAAAAGAAAATCAGTCAATTACGAGTATAACTCGCGTTTAAAGTACATTAAATATATTAATTACTATTTATTAATTAATAAACTTCTACTACCCCTATTTTTTTCATAATTTTAGTTTCGGTAGGTTCGGAAATAGGAGGAGGGGGAAGACATATTTTTCCAGTATACTTTCGACGATATCTCTGAAAATATAATACTTAAAATTTAAAAAATATATATTTTTTAGTTCAATGTTACAAGATCTTTCGAACGATACCCTACACGATACATAAAAATAAAGTTTTTAAAGTAAATTAATATCTCGGCTAATGAACGATAATTGTTTTCGAAAATCATTATTAAATATCATTCAATAGATACCTCTAGCGTCGTCAACTCCCTCGTTGACCGCCGGAAAAGTAAAGTTTGTGCTTAACAGAAAAACGAGTTTTTCTCAAAGACTATGTTACATAGGAAAATCGCTATAGTTTTCCTGCAAGGTTAAAATAAACTGCTACTACTCCTAATTTTTTTCATAGTTTTAGTTTGAGTATATTCGGAAATAGAGAGCGGGAAATATATTTTTCAGTGCATTTTTGACGATATCTCTGAAGATATAATACCTATAATTAAAACAATTATATTTTTGAATTCGATATTAAGAGATCTTGCACACGATCCTCCACGTGATATACAAAAACTTTTTTTTTTCAAATAACTTAATTAGCTCTCTAAATTTTTCCTAAACACATATTTGTGAACCGCTAATAATCTGAAAAAATGTGGGTTGAAATGCTTTATAACTTTCCCAAATTTGAACTTTCCATATCCCACAGTTTACGAGCAAAAAGGCTGTGGAAGACAAACACAGGAGGGATATTATAATGGTTCCATTTTTAATTTGTAAGTGCGGAATCCTAAAAATAATAACTAATTATTAAAAGGGCTAAAACTGTTGGTATAAGCTGCAGAGAATATCACAAAATCTTTCAGAATCTAACTGAAAAATCAGTTTCGGATGACTTAATCTAAAAATAAGAACCGGTGTTTATGGCGTTACGTTCCAAAGTTTTAAATATTCCCCACTAAAGAAATTGATGGAGCTTGTCTGAACTTCAATAAATAAAGTGTAAAAAACCCTAGTTTATATTTTAACTTAGGTTTAGAAAAAAAAGCTAAAAAACATGGTTAAGAAGTATAGTGAACATAAAAAATTTGCCACGAAACATTTGACAATTTGTCCGGTCTTGTGGTACTAATTTTACTCTGATCAGACAATTTGTCAATTTTGTATGAATTTTTTGAATGTGAATAGAATTATAGGACTTCCTGCATGTGACGATAAGGTTGGATTTATTTTTGCACAGTAAGAAGGTACTTTGAAGAAAATTTGCTTCTTCTAAAATTATCCTTTATTAGTACATAAGTCATGATAGAAACTAGTCGATGAATGTAACACGATTCATCTGCATTTTTTCATTCTTTGATGTTTCGAATAATCATGGGTTGTTTTTAATAAAAGAAATGAAACACATCAAATTCTCCATTACAGAACACAAGGCTCTAAAAGTTTTCTCGTTATTTTGTTGCTGACATAAAGACGTACATTTTACTATTATTTATTATTATCAAAGTATTATAATATCCTTCGCACAAAACCAACTCGAAAGTTAAATTCTCATTGAAACCCACGAAAAATAAGTAAATTTTAACTTTAATTTTTATAGTCCGCTTGCATTTCCACACGAATTAAATTTTTATTCCAAAAGGAAACAGATTTTCATTTAGTGTACAGTGCAATAGAAAGTGATACAAAAACGTGAAGATTTAATAAATGAAAAAGCTAAATAATTTTACATTCGAACGAAGATTTGATTTGAACAGTTTGATTCTCGAAGTAAAATTCCCAATACTTGTCACGTAAATTTTGCACCGGTATCTCTAATCACACAGTCAAGGTCCCAACTGCATTGTCAAAGAAAATTGCTCTTTTTTTTTTTTTTTTTTTTTTTTTAAATTCTTATGATATACTTCCTCTAAATCCTGGGAGTGCGTTGACAGATTATGTATGCCTTTTTAAGTTTAACTAAATTTTTGCATACTTCGTTCTGTGTATAAATTCTGTAGATCATATTCAGAGCTATAGGAAATAGTTTGTAAGGATTACTGCATAGGAACGTGAATTGCTTAATTTTTTTTTCAATTGAGTTATTCATTTACGAGATGAACTAAATTTAGTATACTAAGAAACGTTTGTAAAACACATATTAATTTCATATACAGGGCTACGCAATTTGAAAGTCGTGATTTCAGTTGTTTTATGCTGTTTTCCTGAATAAAATTTCAGTTTTGCATTGAGCCGCGTATAAAAATCTGTAGATATTATAAAGATATTATCTGCATAAATACTTGTTTTTGCCTTCCATCGGAATGTGGTGCAGGGAAATATAAATTCCTTCTTGAAACTCATTGAAGCTCTTTACCGTCCAATCTTCTTCGTTTCCACGGAGAGGTATTTACTTTTGTCCAGAAATAAATGCATCTCCGCATAAATACTTGACATTGCCTTCCATCGTATGTGATGCAGGAAAATTTAAATTCCTTCTCGAAACTCATTGAAGCTCTTTACCGACCAATCTTCTTCGTTTCCACGGAGGGGTATTTACCTTTGTCCAGAAATAAATGCATCTCCGCATAAATACTTGATATTGCCTTCCATCGGAATGTGATGCAGGAAAATTTAAATTCTTTCTCGAATGTAATTGCAGCTCTTTAGAGACCAATCATTTTCGTTTCCACGTAGAGGTATTTACTTTTGTCCAGAAATAAATGCATCTCCGCATAAATACTTGACATTGCCTTCCATCGGATATAGATGCAGGAAAATTTAAATTCCTTCTTGAAACTAATTGAAGTTCTTTACCGTCCAATCTTCCTTGTTTCCACGGAGATGTATTTACTTTTGTCCAGAAATAAATGCATCTCCGCATAAATACTTGACATTGCCTTCCATCGGTATGTGAAGCATGAAAATTTAAATTCCTTCTTGAAACTCATTGAAGCTCTTTACCGTCCAATCTTCTTTGTTTCCACGGAGATGTATTTACATTTGTCTAGAAATAAATGCATCTCCGCATAAATACTTGACTTTGCCTTCCATCAGAATGTGGTGCAGGGCAATATAAGTTCCTTCTTGAAACTCATTGAAGCTCTTTAGAGTTCAATCTTCTTCATTTCCACGGAGATGTATTTACTTTTGACCAGAAATAAATGCCTCTCTGTATAAATACTTGACATTGCCTTCCACCGGTATGTGATGCAGGAAAATTTTAATTCCTTCTTGAAACTCATTGAAGCTCTTTCCGTCCAATCGTCTCTGATGAATTTACTTTTGTCCAGAAATAAATGCATCTCCGCATAAATACTTGAGATTGCCTTCCATCGGAATGGGACACAGGAAAATTTAAATTCCTTCTTGAAACTCATTGAAGCTCTTTACCTTCCAATCTACTTTGTTTCCACAGAGATGTATTTACTTTTGTCCAGAGATAAATGCATATCCGCATAAATACTTGACATTGCCTTTCATCGGAATGTGATGCACAAAAAATTTAATTCCCTCTTGAAACTCATTGAAGCTCTTTTCCGTCCAATCTTCTTCGTTTCCACGGAGATAAATTCACTTTTGTCTAGAAATAAATGCATCTCCGCATAAATACTTCAGATTGCCTTCCATCGGAATGTGATACAGGAAAATTTAAATTCCTTCTTGAAACTCATTGAAGCTCTTTACCGTCCAATCTTCTTTTTTTCCACGGAGAGGTATTTACTTTTGTCCAGAAATAAATGCATCTCCGCATAAATACTTGACTTTGCTTTCCATCAGAATGTGGTGCAGGGCAATATAAGTTCCTTCTTGAAACTCATTGAAGCTCTTTAGAGTTCAACCTTCTTCGTTTCCACGGAGAGGTATTTACTTTTGTCCAGAGATAAATGCATCTCCGCATAAATACTTGACATTGCCTTTCATCGGAATGTGATGCACAAAAATTTTAATTCCCTCTTGAAACTCATTGAAGCTCTTTACCGTCCAATCTTCTTCATATCCACGGAGATGTTTTTATTATTGTCCAGAAATAAATGCATCTCCGCATAAATACTTGACATTGCCTTTCATCGGAATGTGATGCACAAAAAATTTAATTCCCTCTTGAAACTCATTGCAGCTCTTTTCCGTCCAATCGTCTTTGTTTCCACGGAGATGAATTCACTTTTGTCTAGAAATAAATTCATCTCCGCATAAATACTTGAGATTGCCTTCCATCGGAATGTGATACAGGAAAATTTAAATTCCTTCTTGAAACTCATTGAAGCTCTTTACCGTCCAATCTTCTTTGTTTCCACGGAGAGGTATTTACTTTTGTTCAGAAATAAATGCATCTCCGCATAAATACTTGACTTTGCCTTCCATCAGAATGTGGTGCAGGGCAATATAAGTTCCTTCTTGAAACTCATTGAAGCTCTTTAGAGTTCAACCTTCTTCGTTTCCACGGACAGGTATTTACTTTTGTACAGAAATAAATGCATCTCCGCATAAATACTTGACATTGCCTTTCATCGGAATGTGATGCACAAAAATTTTAATTCCCTCTTGAAACTCATTGAAGCTCTTTACCGTCCAATCTTCTTCATTTCCACGGAGATGTACTTATTATTGTTCAGAAATAAATGCATCTCCGCATAAATACTTGACATTGCCTTTCATCGGAATGTGATGCACAAAAATTTTAATTCCCTCTTGAAACTCTTTGAAGCTCTTTACCGTCCAATCTTCTTCATTTCCACGGAGATGTATTTACTTTTGTCCAGAAATAAATGCATCTCTGTATAAATACTTGACATTGCCTTCCACAGGTATGTGATGCAGGAAAATTTTAATTCCTTCTTGAAACTCATTGAAGCTCTTTCCGTCCAATCGTCTCTGATGAATTTACTTTTGTCCAGAAATAAATGCATCTCCGCATAAATACTTGAGATTGCCTTCCATCGGAATGGGACACAGGAAAATTTAAATTCCTTCTTGAAACTCATTGAAGCTCTTTACCTTCCAATCTTCTTTTTTTCCACGGAGATGTATTTACTTTTGTCTAAAAATAAATGCATCTCCGCATAAATACTTGACATTGCGTTCCATCGGATTGAGATACAGGAAAATAAAATTCCTTCTTGAAACTCATTGAAGCTCTTTATCGTCCAATCTTCTTTGTTTCCACGGAGATGTATTTACTTTTGTTTAAAAATAAATGCATCTCCGCATAAATACTTGACATTGCCTTCCATCGGATTGAGATGCAGAAAAATTTAAATTACTTTTTGAAAACTATTGAAGCTCTTTACCGTCCAATATTCTTGGTTTCTACGGAGAGGTATTTACTTTTGTCCAGAAATAAATGCATCTCGCATAAATACTTTGCATCTCCGCATAAATACTTGACATTGCCTTTCATCGGAATGTGATGCACAAAAATTTTAATTCCCTCTTGAAACTCATTGAAGCTCTTTTCCGTCCAATTGTCTTCGTTTCCACGGAGATGAATTTACTTTTGTCTAGAAATAAATGCATCTCCGCATAAATATTTGATATTGCCTTTCATCGGAATGTGATGCAGGAAAATTTAAATTCTTTCTCGAATATAATTGTAGCTCTTTAGAGACCAATCATTTTCGTTTCCACGGAGAGGTATTTACTTTTGTCCAGAAATAAATGCATCTCCGCATAAATACTTGACATTGCCTTCCATCGGATATAGATGCAGGAAAATTTAAATTCCTTCTTGAAACTAATTGAATTTCTGTACCGTCCAATCTTCTTCGTTTCCACGGAGATGTATTTACATTTGTCTAGAAATAAATGCATCTCCGCATCAATACTTGACATTGCCTTCCATCGGATTGAGATGTAGGAAAATGAAATTCTTTCTTGAAACTCATTAAAGCTCTTTATCGTCCAATGTTCTTCGTTTCCACGAAGAGGTATTTACATTTGTCCAGAAATAAATGAATCTCCGCATAAATATTTGACATTGCCTTCCATCGGAATGTGATGAGGAAAATTTAAATTACTTTTTGAAAATTATTGAAGCTCTTTACCGTCCAATATTCTTCGTTTCTACGGAGAGGTATTTACTTTTTTCCAGAAATAAATGCATCTCCGCATAAATACTTGAGATTGCCTTCCATCGGAATGTGACACAGGAAAATTTAAATTCCTTCTTGAAACTCATTGAAGCTCTTTACCTTCCAATCTTCTTTGTTTCCACGGAGATGTATTTACTTTTGTCTAAAATTAAATGCATTTCCGCATAAATACTTGACATTGATTTCCATCGGATAAAGATGCAGGAAAATTTAAATTCCTTCTTGAAACTAATTGAAGTTCTTTACCGTCCAATCTTCTTCGTTTCCACGGAGATGTATTTACTTTTGTCCAGAAACAAATGCATATCCGCATAAATACTTGACATTGCCTTTCATCGGAATGTGATGCACAAAAAATTTAATTCCCTCTTGAAACTCATTGAAGCTCTTTTCCGTCCAATCGCCTTCGTTTCCACGGAGATGAATTCACTTTTGTCTAGAAATAAATGCATCTCCGCATAAATACTTGAGATTGCCTTCCATCGGAATGTGATACAGGAAAATTTAAATTCCTTCTTGAAACTCATTGAAGCTCTTTACCGTCCAATCTTCTTTGTTTCCACGGAGAGGTATTTACTTTTGTTCAGAAATAAATGCATCTCCGCATAAATACTTGACTTTGCCTTCCATCAGAATGTGGTGCAGGGCAATATAAGTTCCTTCTTGAAACTCATTGAAGCTCTTTAGAGTTCAATCTTCTTCATTTCCACGGAGATGTATTTACTTTTGTCCAGAAATAAATGCCTCTCTGTATAAATACTTGACATTGCCTTCCACCGGTATGTGATGCAGGAAAATTTTAATTCCTTCTTGAAACTCATTGAAGCTCTTTCCGTCCAATCGTCTCTGATGAATTTACTTTTGTCCAGAAATAAATGCATCTCCGCATAAATACTTGAGATTGCCTTCCATCGGAATGGGACACAGGAAAATTTAAATTCCTTCTTGAAACTCATTGAAGCTCTTTACCTTCCAATCTTCTTTGTTTCCACGGAGATGTATTTACTTTTGTCTAAAATTAAATGCATTTCCGCATAAATACTTGACATTGATTTCCATCGGATATAGATGCAGGAAAATTTAAATTCCTTCTTGAAACTAATTGAAGTTCTTTACCGTCCAATCTTCTTCGTTTCCACGGAGATGTATTTACTTTTGTCCAGAAACAAATGCATATCCGCATAAATACTTGACATTGCCTTTCATCGGAATGTGATGCACAAAAAATTTAATTCCCTCTTGAAACTCATTGAAGCTCTTTTCCGTCCAATCGCCTTCGTTTCCACGGAGATGAATTCACTTTTGTCTAGAAATAAATGCATCTCCGCATAAATACTTGAGATTGCCTTCCATCGGAATGTGATACAGGAAAATTTAAATTCCTTCTTGAAACTCATTGAAGCTCTTTACCGTCCAATCTTCTTTGTTTCCACGGAGAGGTATTTACTTTTGTTCAGAAATAAATGCATCTCCGCATAAATACTTGACTTTGCCTTCCATCAGAATGTGGTGCAGGGCAATATAAGTTCCTTCTTGAAACTCATTGAAGCTCTTTAGAGTTCAATCTTCTTCATTTCCACGGAGATGTATTTACTTTTGTCCAGAAATAAATGCCTCTCTGTATAAATACTTGACATTGCCTTCCACCGGTATGTGATGCAGGAAAATTTTAATTCCTTCTTGAAACTCATTGAAGCTCTTTCCGTCCAATCGTCTCTGATGAATTTACTTTTGTCCAGAAATAAATGCATCTCCGCATAAATACTTGAGATTGCCTTCCATCGGAATGGGACACAGGAAAATTTAAATTCCTTCTTGAAACTCATTGAAGCTCTTTACCTTCCAATCTACTTTGTTTCCACAGAGATGTATTTACTTTTGTCCAGAGATAAATGCATCTCCGCATAAATACTTGACATTGCCTTTCATCGGAATGTGATGCACAAAAATTTTAATTCCCTCTTGAAACTCATTGAAGCTCTTTACCGTCCAATCTTCTTCATTTCCACGGAGATGTTTTTATTATTGTCCAGAAATAAATGCATCTCCGCATAAATACTTGACATTGCCTTTCATCGGAATGTGATGCACAAAAATTTTAATTCCCTCTTGAAACTCTTTGAAGCTCTTTACCGTCCAATCTTCTTTATTTCCACGGAGGTGTATTTACTTTTGTCCAGAAATAAATGCATATCCGCATAAATACTTGACATTGCCTTTCATCGGAATGTGATGCACAAAAATTTTAATTCCCTCTTGAAACTGTTTGAAGCTCTTTACCGTCCAATCTTCTTTATTTCCACGGAGGTGTATTTACTTTTGTCCAGAAATAAATGCATCTCCGCTTATATACTTGACATTGCCTTTCATTGGAATGTGATGCACAAAAATTTTAATTCCCTCTTGAAACTCATTGAAGCTCTTTACCGTCCAATCTTCTTCATTTCCACGGAGATGTATTTATTATTGTCCAGAAATAAATGCATCTCCGCATAAATACTTGACATTGCCTTCCATCGGATATAGATGCAGGAAAATTTAAATTCCTTCTTGAAACTAATTGAAGTTCTTTACCGTCCAATCTTCTTCGTTTCCACGGAGATGTATTTACTTTTGTCCAGAAATAAATGCATATCCGCATAAATACTTGACATTGCCTTTCATCGGAATGTGATGCACAAAAAATTTAATTCCCTCTTGAAACTCATTGAAGCTCTATTCCGTCCAATCTTCTTCATTTCCACGGATATGTATTTACTTTTGTCCAGAAATAAATGCATCTCTGCATAAATACTTGACATTGCCTTCCACCGGTATGTGATGCAGGAAAATTTTAATTCCTTCTTGAAACTCATTGATGCTCTTTTCCGTCCAATCGTCTCTGTTTCCACGGAGATGAATTTACTTTTGTCCAGAAATAAATGCATCTCCGCATAAATACTTGAGATTGCCTTCCATCGGAATGTGACACAGGAAAATTTAAATTCCTTCTTGAAACTCATTGAAGCTCTTTACTTTCCAATCTTCTTTGTTTCCACGGAGATGTATTTACTTTTGTCTAAAATTAAATGCATTTCCGCATAAATACTTGACATTGCCTTCCATCGGATATAGATGCAGGAAAATTTAAATTCCTTCTTGAAACTAATTGAAGTTCTTTACCGTCCAATCTTCTTCGTTTCCACGGAGATGTATTTACTTTTGTCCAGAAATAAATGCATCTCCGCATAAATACTTGACATTGCATTTCATCGGAATGTGATGCCCAAAAAATTTAATTCCCTCTTGAAACTCATTGAAGCTCTTTTCCGTCCAATCGTCTTCGTTTCCACGGAGATGAATTCACTTTTGTCTAGAAATAAATGCATCTCCGCATAAATACTTGAGATTGCCTTCCATCGGAATGTGATACAGGAAAATTTAAATTCCTTCTTGAAACTAATTGAAGCTCTTTACCGTCCAATATTCTTTGTTTCCACGGAGAGGTATTTACTTTTGTTCAGAAATAAATGCATCTCCGCATAAATACTTGACTTTGCCTTCCATCAAAATGTGGTGCAGGGCAATATAAGTTCCTTCTTGAAACTCATTGAAGCTCTTTAGAGTTCAACCTTCTTCGTTTCCACGGAGAGGTATTTACTTTTGTCCAGAAATAAATGCATCTCTGCATAAATACTTGAGATTGCCTTCCATCGGAATGTGACACAGGAAAATTTAAATTTCTTCTTGAAACTCATTGAAGCTCTTTACCTTCCAATCTTCTTTGTTTCCACGGAGATGTATTTACTTTTGTCTAAAATTAAATGCATTTCCGCATAAATACTTGACATTGCCTTCCATCGGATATAGATGCAGGAAAATTTAAATTCCTTCTTGAAACTAATTGAAGTTCTTTACCGTCCAATCTTCTTCGTTTCCACGGAGATATATTTACTTTTGTCCAGAAATAAATGCCTCTCTGTATAAATACTTGACATTGCCTTCCACCGGTATGTGATGCAGGAAAATTTTAATTCCTTCTTGAAACTCATTGAAGCTCTTTCCGTCCAATCGTCTCTGATGAATTTACTTTTGTCCAGAAATAAATGCATCTCCGCATAAATACTTGAGATTGCCTTCCATCGGAATGGGACACAGGAAAATTTAAATTCCTTCTTGAAACTCATTGAAGCTCTTTACCTTCCAATCTACTTTGTTTCCACAGAGATGTATTTACTTTTGTCCAGAGATAAATGCATCTCCGCATAAATACTTGACATTGCCTTTCATCGGAATGTGATGCACAAAAATTTTAATTCCCTCTTGAAACTCATTGAAGCTCTTTACCGTCCAATCTTCTTCATTTCCACGGAGATGTTTTTATTATTGTCCAGAAATAAATGCATCTCCGCATAAATACTTGACATTGCCTTTCATCGGAATGTGATGCACAAAAATTTTAATTCCCTCTTGAAACTCTTTGAAGCTCTTTACCGTCCAATCTTCTTTATTTCCACGGAGGTGTATTTACTTTTGTCCAGAAATAAATGCATATCCGCATAAATACTTGACATTGCCTTTCATCGGAATGTGATGCACAAAAATTTTAATTCCCTCTTGAAACTGTTTGAAGCTCTTTACCGTCCAATCTTCTTTATTTCCACGGAGGTGTATTTACTTTTGTCCAGAAATAAATGCATCTCCGCTTATATACTTGACATTGCCTTTCATTGGAATGTGATGCACAAAAATTTTAATTCCCTCTTGAAACTCATTGAAGCTCTTTACCGTCCAATCTTCTTCATTTCCACGGAGATGTATTTATTATTGTCCAGAAATAAATGCATCTCCGCATAAATACTTGACATTGCCTTCCATCGGATATAGATGCAGGAAAATTTAAATTCCTTCTTGAAACTAATTGAAGTTCTTTACCGTCCAATCTTCTTCGTTTCCACGGAGATGTATTTACTTTTGTCCAGAAATAAATGCATATCCGCATAAATACTTGACATTGCCTTTCATCGGAATGTGATGCACAAAAAATTTAATTCCCTCTTGAAACTCATTGAAGCTCTTTTCCGTCCAATCTTCTTCATTTCCACGGATATGTATTTACTTTTGTCCAGAAATAAATGCATCTCTGCATAAATACTTGACATTGCCTTCCACCGGTATGTGATGCAGGAAAATTTTAATTCCTTCTTGAAACTCATTGATGCTCTTTTCCGTCCAATCGTCTCTGTTTCCACGGAGATGAATTTACTTTTGTCCAGAAATAAATGCATCTCCGCATAAATACTTGAGATTGCCTTCCATCGGAATGTGACACAGGAAAATTTAAATTCCTTCTTGAAACTCATTGAAGCTCTTTACTTTCCAATCTTCTTTGTTTCCACGGAGATGTATTTACTTTTGTCTAAAATTAAATGCATTTCCGCATAAATACTTGACATTGCCTTTCCATCGGATATAGATGCAGGAAAATTTAAATTCCTTCTTGAAACTAATTGAAGTTCTTTATAGTCCAATCTTCTTCGTTTCCACGGAGATGTATTTACTTTTGTCCAGAAATAAATGCATCTCCGCATAAATACTTGACATTGCATTTCATCGGAATGTGATGCCCAAAAAATTTAATTCCCTCTTGAAACTCATTGAAGCTCTTTTCCGTCCAATCGTCTTCGTTTCCACGGAGATGAATTCACTTTTGTCTAGAAATAAATGCATCTCCGCATAAATACTTGAGATTGCCTTCCATCGGAATGTGATACAGGAAAATTTAAATTCCTTCTTGAAACTAATTGAAGCTCTTTACCGTCCAATATTCTTTGTTTCCACGGAGAGGTATTTACTTTTGTTCAGAAATAAATGCATCTCCGCATAAATACTTGACTTTGCCTTCCATCAAAATGTGGTGCAGGGCAATATAAGTTCCTTCTTGAAACTCATTGAAGCTCTTTAGAGTTCAACCTTCTTCGTTTCCACGGAGAGGTATTTACTTTTGTCCAGAAATAAATGCATCTCTGCATAAATACTTGAGATTGCCTTCCATCGGAATGTGACACAGGAAAATTTAAATTCCTTCTTGAAACTCATTGAAGCTCTTTACCTTCCAATCTTCTTTGTTTCCACGGAGATGTATTTACTTTTGTCTAAAATTAAATGCATTTCCGCATAAATACTTGACATTGCCTTCCATCGGATATAGATGCAGGAAAATTTAAATTCCTTCTTGAAACTAATTGAAGTTCTTTACCGTCCAATCTTCTTCGTTTCCACGGAGATATATTTACTTTTGTCCAGAAATAAATGCATCTCCGCATAAATACTTGACATTGCATTTCATCGGAATGTGATGCCCAAAAAATTTAATTCCCTCTTGAAACTCATTGAAGCTCTTTTCCGTCCAATCGTCTTCGTTTCCACGGAGATGAATTCACTTTTGTCTAGAAATAAATGCATCTCCGCATAAATACTTGAGATTCCCTTCCATCGGAATGTGATACAGGAAAATTTAAATTCCTTCTTGAAACTCATTGAAGCTCTTTACCGTCCAATCTTCTTTGTTTCCACGGAGAGGTATTTACTTTTGTTCAGAAATAAATGCATCTCCGCATAAATACTTGACTTTGCCTTCCATCAGAATGTGGTGCAGGGCAATATAAGTTCCTTCTTGAAACTCATTGAAGCTCTTTAGAGTTCAACCTTCTTCGTTTCCACGGAGAGGTATTTACTTTTGTCCAGAAATAAATGCATCTCCGCATAAATACTTGACATTGCCTTTCATCGGAATGTGATGCACAAAAATTTTAATTCCCTCTTGAAACTCATTGAAGCTCTTTACCGTCCAATCTTCTTCATTTCCACGGAGATGTACTTATTATTGTCCAGAAATAAATGCATCTCCGCATAAATACTTGACATTGCCTTTCATCGGAATGTGATGCATAAAAATTTTAATTCCCTCTTGAAACTCTTTGAAGCTCTTTACCGTCCAATCTTCTTTATTTCCACGGAGGTGTATTTACTTTTGTCCAGAAATAAATGCATCTCCGCCTAAATACTTGACATTGTCTTTCATTGGAATGTGATGCACAAAAATTTTAATTCCCTCTTGAAACTCATTGAAGCTCTTTACCGTCCAATCTTCTTCATTTCCACGGAGATGTATTTACTTTTGTCCAGAAATAAATGCATCTCTGTATAAATACTTGACATTGCCTTCCACCGGTATGTGATGCAGGGAAATTTTAATTCCTTCTTGAAACTCATTGAAGCTCTTTCCGTCCAATCGTCTCTGATGAATTTACTTTTGTCCAGAAATAAATGCATCTCCGCATAAATACTTGAGATTGCCTTCCATCGGAATGGGACACAGGAAAATTTAAATTCCTTCTTGAAACTCATTGAAGCTCTTTACCTTCCAATCTTCTTTGTTTCCACGGAGATGTATTTACTTTTGTCCAGAGATAAATGCATCTCCGCATAAATACTTGACATTGCCTTTCATTGGAATGTGATGCACAAAAATTTTAATTCCCTCTTGAAACTCATTGAAGCTCTTTACCGTCCAATCTTCTTCATTTCCACGGAGATGTTTTTGTTATTGTCCAGAAATAAATGCATCTCCGCATAAATACTTGACATTGCCTTTCATCGGAATGTGATGCACAAAAATTTTAATTCCCTCTTGAAACTCATTGAAGCTCTTTACCGTCCAATCTTCTTCATTTTCACGGATATGTATTTACTTTTGTCCAGAAATAAATGCATCTCTGCATAAATACTTGACATTGCCTTCCACCGGTATGTGATGCAGGAAAATTTTAATTCCTTCTTGAAACTCATTGATGCTCTTTACCTTCCAATCTTCTTTGTTTCCACGGAGATGTATTTACTTTTGTCTAAAATTAAATGCATTTCCGCATAAATACTTGACATTGCCTTCCATCGGATATAGATGCAGGAAAATTTAAATTCCTTCTTGAAACTAATTGAAGTTCTTTACCGTCCAATCTTCTTCGTTTCCACGGAGATGTATTTACTTTTGTCCAGAAATAAATGCATCTCCGCATAAATACTTGACATTGCATTTCATCGGAATGTGATGCCCAAAAAATTTAATTCCCTCTTGAAACTCATTGAAGCTCTTTTCCGTCCAATCGTCTTCGTTTCCACGGAGATGAATTCACTTTTGTCTAGAAATAAATGCATCTCCGCATAAATACTTGAGATTCCCTTCCATCGGAATGTGATACAGGAAAATTTAAATTCCTTCTTGAAACTCATTGAAGCTCTTTACCGTCCAATCTTCTTTGTTTCCACGGAGAGGTATTTACATTTGTTCAGAAATAAATGCATCTCCGCATAAATACTTGACATTGCCTTTCATCGGAATGTGATGCATAAAAATTTTAATTCCCTCTTGAAACTCTTTGAAGCTCTTTACCGTCCAATCTTCTTTATTTCCACGGAGGTGTATTTACTTTTGTCCAGAAATAAATGCATCTCCGCCTAAATACTTGACATTGTCTTTCATTGGAATGTGATGCACAAAAATTTTAATTCCCTCTTGAAACTCATTGAAGCTCTTTACCGTCCAATCTTCTTCATTTCCACGGAGATGTATTTACTTTTGTCCAGAAATAAATGCATCTCTGTATAAATACTTGAAATTGCCTTCCACCGGTATGTGATGCAGGAAAATTTTAATTCCTTCTTGAAACTCATTGAAGCTCTTTCCGTCCAATCGTCTCTGATGAATTTACTTTTGTCCAGAAATAAATGCATCTCCGCATAAATACTTGAGATTGCCTTCCATCGGAATGGGACACAGGAAAATTTAAATTCCTTCTTGAAACTCATTGAAGCTCTTTACCTTCCAATCTTCTTTGTTTCCACGGAGATGTATTTACTTTTGTCCAGAGATAAATGCATCTCCGCATAAATACTTGACATTGCCTTTCATTGGAATGTGATGCACAAAAATTTTAATTCCCTCTTGAAACTCATTGAAGCTCTTTACCGTCCAATCTTCTTCATTTTCACGGATATGTATTTACTTTTGTCCAGAAATAAATGCATCTCTGCATAAATACTTGACATTGCCTTCCACCGGTATGTGATGCAGGAAAATTTTAATTCCTTCTTGAAACTCATTGATGCTCTTTTCCGTCCAATCGTCTCTGTTTCCACGGAGATGAATTTACTTTTGTCCAGAAATAAATGCATCTCCGCATAAATACTTGTGATTGCCTTCCATCGGAATGTGACACAGGAAAATTTAAATTCCTTCTTGAAACTCATTGAAGCTCTTTACCTTCCAATCTTCTTTGTTTCCACGGAGATGTATTTACTTTTGTCTAAAATTAAATGCATTTCCGCATAAATACTTGACATTGCCTTCCATCGGATATAGATGCAGGAAAATTTAAATTCCTTCTTGAAACTAATTGAAGTTCTTTACCGTCCAATCTTCTTCGTTTCCACGGAGATGTATTTACTTTTGTCCAGAAATAAATGCATCTCCGCATAAATACTTGACATTGCATTTCATCGGAATGTGATGCACAAAAAATTTAATTCCCTCTTGAAACTCATTGAAGCTCTTTTCCGTCCAATCGTCTTCGTTTCCACGGAGATGAATTCACTTTTGTCTAGAAATAAATGCATCTCCGCATAAATACTTGAGATTCCCTTCCATCGGAATGTGATACAGGAAAATTTAAATTCCTTCTTGAAACTCATTGAAGCTCTTTACCGTCCAATCTTCTTTGTTTCCACGGAGAGGTATTTACATTTGTTCAGAAATAAATGCATCTCCGCATAAATACTTGACTTTGCCTTCCATCAGAATGTGGTGCAGGGCAATATAAGTTCCTTCTTGAAACTCATTGAAGCTCTTTAGAGTTCAACCTTCTTCGTTTCCACGGAGAGGTATTTACTTTTGTCCAGAAATAAATGCATCTCCGCATAAATACTTGACATTGCCTTTCATCGGAATGTGATGCACAAAAATTTTAATTCCCTCTTGAAACTCATTGAAGCTCTTTACCGTCCAATCTTCTTCATTTCCACGGAGATGTACTTATTATTGTCCAGAAATAAATGCATCTCCGCATAAATACTTGACATTGCCTTTCATCGGAATGTGATGCATAAAAATTTTAATTCCCTCTTGAAACTCTTTGAAGCTCTTTACCGTCCAATCTTCTTTATTTCCACGGAGGTGTATTTACTTTTGTCCAGAAATAAATGCATCTCCGCCTAAATACTTGACATTGTCTTTCATTGGAATGTGATGCACAAAAATTTTAATTCCCTCTTGAAACTCATTGAAGCTCTTTACCGTCCAATCTTCTTCATTTCCACGGAGATGTATTTACTTTTGTCCAGAAATAAATGCATCTCTGTATAAATACTTGAAATTGCCTTCCACCGGTATGTGATGCAGGAAAATTTTAATTCCTTCTTGAAACTCATTGAAGCTCTTTCCGTCCAATCGTCTCTGATGAATTTACTTTTGTCCAGAAATAAATGCATCTCCGCATAAATACTTGAGATTGCCTTCCATCGGAATGGGACACAGGAAAATTTAAATTCCTTCTTGAAACTCATTGAAGCTCTTTACCTTCCAATCTTCTTTGTTTCCACGGAGATGTATTTACTTTTGTCCAGAGATAAATGCATCTCCGCATAAATACTTGACATTGCCTTTCATTGGAATGTGATGCACAAAAATTTTAATTCCCTCTTGAAACTCATTGAAGCTCTTTACCGTCCAATCTTCTTCATTTTCACGGATATGTATTTACTTTTGTCCAGAAATAAATGCATCTCTGCATAAATACTTGACATTGCCTTCCACCGGTATGTGATGCAGGAAAATTTTAATTCCTTCTTGAAACTCATTGATGCTCTTTTCCGTCCAATCGTCTCTGTTTCCACGGAGATGAATTTACTTTTGTCCAGAAATAAATGCATCTCCGCATAAATACTTGTGATTGCCTTCCATCGGAATGTGACACAGGAAAATTTAAATTCCTTCTTGAAACTCATTGAAGCTCTTTACCTTCCAATCTTCTTTGTTTCCACGGAGATGTATTTACTTTTGTCTAAAATTAAATGCATTTCCGCATAAATACTTGACATTGCCTTCCATCGGATATAGATGCAGGAAAATTTAAATTCCTTCTTGAAACTAATTGAAGTTCTTTACCGTCCAATCTTCTTCGTTTCCACGGAGATGTATTTACTTTTGTCCAGAAATAAATGCATCTCCGCATAAATACTTGACATTGCATTTCATCGGAATGTGATGCACAAAAAATTTAATTCCCTCTTGAAACTCATTGAAGCTCTTTTCCGTCCAATCGTCTTCGTTTCCACGGAGATGAATTCACTTTTGTCTAGAAATAAATGCATCTCCGCATAAATACTTGAGATTCCCTTCCATCGGAATGTGATACAGGAAAATTTAAATTCCTTCTTGAAACTCATTGAAGCTCTTTACCGTCCAATCTTCTTTGTTTCCACGGAGAGGTATTTACATTTGTTCAGAAATAAATGCATCTCCGCATAAATACTTGACTTTGCCTTCCATCAGAATGTGGTGCAGGGCAATATAAGTTCCTTCTTGAAACTCATTGAAGCTCTTTAGAGTTCAACCTTCTTCGTTTCCACGGAGAGGTATTTACTTTTGTCCAGAAATAAATGCATCTCCGCATAAATACTTGACATTGCCTTTCATCGGAATGTGATGCACAAAAATTTTAATTCCCTCTTGAAACTCATTGAAGCTCTTTACCGTCCAATCTTCTTCATTTCCACGGAGATGTACTTATTATTGTCCAGAAATAAATGCATCTCCGCATAAATACTTGACATTGCCTTTCATCGGAATGTGATGCATAAAAATTTTAATTCCCTCTTGAAACTCTTTGAAGCTCTTTACCGTCCAATCTTCTTTATTTCCACGGAGGTGTATTTACTTTTGTCTAGAAATAAATGCATCTCCGCCTAAATACTTGACATTGTCTTTCATTGGAATGTGATGCACAAAAATTTTAATTCCCTCTTGAAACTCATTGAAGCTCTTTACCGTCCAATCTTCTTCATTTCCACGGAGATGTATTTACTTTTGTCCAGAAATAAATGCATCTCTGTATAAATACTTGACATTGCCTTCCACCGGTATGTGATGCAGGAAAATTTTAATTCCTTCTTGAAACTCATTGAAGCTCTTTCCGTCCAATCGTCTCTGATGAATTTACTTTTGTCCAGAAATAAATGCATCTCCGCATAAATACTTGAGATTGCCTTCCATCGGAATGGGACACAGGAAAATTTAAATTCCTTCTTGAAACTCATTGAAGCTCTTTACCTTCCAATCTTCTTTGTTTCCACGGAGATGTATTTACTTTTGTCCAGAGATAAATGCATCTCCGCATAAATACTTGACATTGCCTTTCATTGGAATGTGATGCACAAAAATTTTAATTCCCTCTTGAAACTCATTGAAGCTCTTTACCGTCCAATCTTCTTCATTTTCACGGATATGTATTTACTTTTGTCCAGAAATAAATGCATCTCTGCATAAATACTTGACATTGCCTTCCACCGGTATGTGATGCAGGAAAATTTTAATTCCTTCTTGAAACTCATTGATGCTCTTTTCCGTCCAATCGTCTCTGTTTCCACGGAGATGAATTTACTTTTGTCCAGAAATAAATGCATCTCCGCATAAATACTTGTGATTGCCTTCCATCGGAATGTGACACAGGAAAATTTAAATTCCTTCTTGAAACTCATTGAAGCTCTTTACCTTCCAATCTTCTTTGTTTCCACGGAGATGTATTTACTTTTGTCTAAAATTAAATGCATTTCCGCATAAATACTTGACATTGCCTTCCATCGGATATAGATGCAGGAAAATTTAAATTCCTTCTTGAAACTAATTGAAGTTCTTTACCGTCCAATCTTCTTCGTTTCCACGGAGATGTATTTACTTTTGTCCAGAAATAAATGCATCTCCGCATAAATACTTGACATTGCATTTCATCGGAATGTGATGCACAAAAAATTTAATTCCCTCTTGCAACTCATTGAAGCTCTTTTCCGTCCAATCGTCTTCGTTTCCACGGAGATGAATTCACTTTTGTCTAGAAATAAATGCATCTCCGCATAAATACTTGAGATTGCCTTCCATCGGAATGTGATACAGGAAAATTTAAATTCCTTCTTGAAACTCATTGAAGCTCTTTACCGTCCAATCTTCTTTGTTTCCACGGAGAGGTATTTACTTTTGTTCAGAAATAAATGCATCTCCGCATAAATACTTGACTTTGCCTTCCATCAGAATGTGGTGCAGGGCAATATAAGTTCCTTCTTGAAACTCATTGAAGCTCTTTACATTTCAACCTTCTTCGTTTCCACGGAGAGGTATTTACTTTTGTCCAGAAATAAATGCATCTCCGCATAAATACTTGACATTGCCTTTCATCGGAATGTGATGCACAAAAATTTTAATTCCCTCTTGAAACTCATTGAAGCTCTTTACCGTCCAATCTTCTTCATTTCCACGGAGATGTACTTATTATTGTCCAGAAATAAATGCATCTCCGCATAAATACTTGACATTGCCTTTCATCGGAATGTGATGCACAAAAATTTTAATTCCCTCTTGAAACTCTTTGAAGCTCTTTACCGTCCAATCTTCTTTTTTTCCACGGATATGTATTTACTTTTGTCCAGAAATAAATGCATCTCTGTATAAATACTTGACATTGCCTTCCACCGGTATGTGATGCAGGAAAATTTTAATTCCTTCTTGAAACTCATTGAAGCTCTTTCCGTCCAATCGTCTCTGATGAATTTACTTTTGTCCAGAAATAAATGTATCTCCGCATAAATACTCGAGATTGCCTTCCATCGGAATGGGACACAGGAAAATTTAAATTCCTTCTTGAAAGTCATTGAAGCTCTTTACCTTCCAATCTTCTTTGTTTCCTCGGAGATGTATTTACTTTTGTCTAAAAATAAATGCATCTCCGCATAAATACTTGACATTGCGTTCCATCGGATTGAGATGCAGGAAAATTTAAATTCCTTCTTGAAACTCATTGAAGCTCTTTACCTTCCAATCTTCTTTGTTTCCACGGAGATGTATTTACTTTTGTCTAAAAATAAATGCATCTCCGCATAAATACTTGACATTGCCTTCCACCGGTATGTGATGCAGGAAAATTTTAATTCCTTCTTGAAACTCATTGATGCTCTTTTCCGTCCAATCGTCTCTGTTTCCACGGAGATGAATTTACTTTTGTCCAGAAATAAATGCATCTCCGCATAAATACTTGTGATTGCCTTCCATCGGAATGTGACACAGGAAAATTTAAATTCCTTCTTGAAACTCATTGAAGCTCTTTACCTTCCAATCTTCTTTGTTTCCACGGAGATGTATTTACTTTTGTCTAAAATTAAATGCATTTCCGCATAAATACTTGACATTGCCTTCCATCGGATATAGATGCAGGAAAATTTAAATTCCTTCTTGAAACTAATTGAAGTTCTTTACCGTCCAATCTTCTTCGTTTCCACGGAGATGTATTTACTTTTGTCCAGAAATAAATGCATCTCCGCATAAATACTTGACATTGCATTTCATCGGAATGTGATGCACAAAAAATTTAATTCCCTCTTGAAACTCATTGAAGCTCTTTTCCGTCCAATCGTCTTCGTTTCCACGGAGATGAATTCACTTTTGTCTAGAAATAAATGCATCTCCGCATAAATACTTGAGATTGCCTTCCATCGGAATGTGATACAGGAAAATTTAAATTCCTTCTTGAAACTCATTGAAGCTCTTTACCGTCCAATCTTCTTTGTTTCCACGGAGAGGTATTTACTTTTGTTCAGAAATAAATGCATCTCCGCATAAATACTTGACTTTGCCTTCCATCAGAATGTGGTGCAGGGCAATATAAGTTCCTTCTTGAAACTCATTGAAGCTCTTTAGATTTCAACCTTCTTCGTTTCCACGGAGAGGTATTTACTTTTGTCCAGAAATAAATGCATCTCCGCATAAATACTTGACATTGCCTTTCATCGGAATGTGATGCACAAAAATTTTAATTCCCTCTTGAAACTCATTGAAGCTCTTTACCGTCCAATCTTCTTCATTTCCACGGAGATGTACTTATTATTGTCCAGAAATAAATGCATCTCCGCATAAATACTTGACATTGCCTTTCATCGGAATGTGATGCACAAAAATTTTAATTCCCTCTTGAAACTCTTTGAAGCTCTTTACCGTCCAATCTTCTTTTTTTCCACGGATATGTATTTACTTTTGTCCAGAAATAAATGCATCTCTGTATAAATACTTGACATTGCCTTCCACCGGTATGTGATGCAGGAAAATTTTAATTCCTTCTTGAAACTCATTGAAGCTCTTTCCGTCCAATCGTCTCTGATGAATTTACTTTTGTCCAGAAATAAATGTATCTCCGCATAAATACTCGAGATTGCCTTCCATCGGAATGGGACACAGGAAAATTTAAATTCCTTCTTGAAAGTCATTGAAGCTCTTTACCTTCCAATCTTCTTTGTTTCCACGGAGATGTATTTACTTTTGTCTAAAAATAAATGCATCTCCGCATAAATACTTGACATTGCGTTCCATCGGATTGAGATGCAGGAAAATTTAAATTCCTTCTTGAAACTCATTGAAGCTCTTTACCTTCCAATCTTCTTTGTTTCCACGGAGATGTATTTACTTTTGTCTAAAAATAAATGCATCTCCGCATAAATACTTGACATTGCCTTCCACCGGTATGTGATGCAGGAAAATTTTAATTCCTTCTTGAAACTCATTGAAGCTCTTTCCGTCCAATCGTCTGTGATGAATTTACTTTTGTCCAGAAATAAATGCATCTCCGCATAAATACTTGAGATTGCCTTCCATCGGAATGTGACACAGGAAAATTTAAATTCCTTCTTGAAACTCATAGAAGCTCTTTACCTTCCAATCTTCTTTGTTTCCACGGAGATGTATTTACTTTTGTCTAAAAATAAATGCATCTCCGCATAAATACTTGACATTGCGTTCCAACGGATTGAGATGCAGGAAAATAAAATTCCTTCTTGAAACTCATTGAAGCTCTTTATCGTCCAATGTTCTTCGTTTCAACGGAGATGTATTTACTTTTGTCCAGAAATAAATGCATCTCCGTATAAATACTTGACATTGCCTTCGACCGGTATGTGATGCAGGAAAATTTTAATTCCTTCTTGAAACTCTTTGAAGCTCTTTTCCGTCCAATCGTCTCTGTTTCCACAGAGATGAATTTACTTTTGTCCAGAAATAAATGCTACTCCGCATAAATACTCGAGATTGCCTTCCATCGGAATGTGATACAGGAAAATTTAAATTCCTTCTTGAAACTCATTGAAGCTCTTTACTTTCCAATCTTCTTTGTTTCCACGGAGATGTATTTACTTTGTCTAAAAATAAATGCATCTCCGCATAAATACTTGACATTGCCTTCCATCGGATTGAGATGCAGAAAAATTTAAATTACTTTTTGAAAACTATTGAAGCTCTTTACCGTCCAATATTCTTGGTTTCTACGGAGAGGTATTTACTTTTGTCCAGAAATAAATGCATCTCGCATAAATACTTTGCATCTCCGCATAAATACTTACACATTGCCTTTCATCGGAATGTGATGCACAAAAATTTTAATTCCCTCTTGAAACTCATTGAAGCTCTTTTCCGTCCAATTGTCTTCGTTTCCACGGAGATGAATTTACTTTTGTCTAGAAATAAATGCATCTCCGCATAAATACTTGAGATTACCTTCCATCGGTATGTGATGCATGAAAATTTAAATTACTTCTTGAAACTCATTGAAGCTCTTTACCGTCCAATCGTCTTTGTTTCCACGGAGATGTATTTACATTTGTCTAGAAATAAATGCATCTCCGCATCAATACTTGACATTGCCTTCCATCGGATTGAGATGCCGGAAAATGAAATTCCTTCTCGAAACTCATTAAAGCTCTTTATCTTCCAATGTTCTTCGTTTCCACGAAGAGGTATTTACATTTCTCCAGAAATAAATGCATCTCCGCATAAATATTTGACATTGCCTTCCATCGGAATGTGATGCAGGAAAATTTAAATTACTTTTTGAAAATTATTGAAGCTCTTACCTTCCAATATTCTTCGTTTCTACGGAGAGGTATTTACTTTTGTCCAGAAATAAATGCATTTCCGCATAAATACTTGACTTTGCCTTCCATCAGAATGTGGTGCAGGGAAATATAAGTTCCTTCTTGAAACTCATTGAAGCTCTTTAGAGTTCAACCTTCTTCGTTTCCATGGAGAGGTATTTACTTTTGTCCAGAAATAAATGCATTTCCGCATAAATACTTGACATTGCCTTTCATCGGAATGTGATGCAGAAAAATTTTAATTCCCTCTTGAAACTCATTGAAGCTCTTTACCGTCCAATCATCTTCATTTCCACGGAGAGGTATTTACTTTTGTCCAGAAATAAATGCATCTCCGCATAAATACCTGACATTGCCTTCCATAGGAATGTGATGCAGGAAAACTTAAATTACTTCTTGGAACTCATTGAAGCTCTTTATCGTCCAATATACTTCGTTTCCTCGGAGATGTATTTACTTTTGTCCAGAAATAAATGCATCTCCGCATAAACACTTGACATTGCCTTTCATCGGAATGTGATGCACAAAAATTTTAATTCCCTCTTAAAACTCATTGAAGCTCTTTACCGTCCAATCTTCTTCATTTCCACGGAGATGTATTTATTATTGTCCAGAAATAAATGCATCTCCGCATAAATACTTGACATTGCCTTTCATCGGAATGTGATGCACAAAAATTTTAATTCCCTCTTGAAACTCATTGAAGCTCTTTTCCGTCCATTTGTCTTCGTTTCCACGGAGATTAATTTACTTTTGTCTAGAAATAAATGCATCTCCGCATAAATAGTTGAGATTACCTTCCATCGGATTCAGATGCCGGAAAATGAAATTCCTTCTTGAAACTCATTAAAGCTCTTTATCTTCCAATGTTCTTCGTTTCCACGAAGAGGTATTTACATTTCTCCAGAAATAAATGCATCTCCGCATAAATACTTGACATTGCCTTCCACCGGTATGTGATGCAGGAAAATTTTCCTTCTTGAAACTCATTGAAGCTCTTTCCGTCCAATCGTCTCTGATGAATTTACTTTTGTCCAGAAATAAATGTATCTCCGCATAAATACTCGAGATTGCCTTCCATCGGAATGGGACACAGGAAAATTTAAATTCCTTCTTGAAACTCATTGAAGCTCTTTACCTTCCAATCTTCTTTGTTTCCACGGAGATGTATTTACTTTTGTCTAAAAATAAATGCATCTCCGCATAAATACTTGACATTGCGTTCCATCGGATTGAGATGCAGGAAAATTTAAATTCCTTCTTGAAACTCATTGAAGCTCTTTACCTTCCAATCTTCTTTGTTTCCACGGAGATGTATTTACTTTTGTCTAAAAATAAATGCATCTCCGCATAAATACTTGACATTGCCTTCCACCGGTATGTGATGCAGGAAAATTTTAATTCCTTCTTGAAACTCATTGAAGCTCTTTCCGTCCAATCGTCTCTGATGAATTTACTTTTGTCCAGAAATAAATGCATCTCCGCATAAATACTTGAGATTGCCTTCCATTGGAATGTGACACAGGAAAATTTAAATTCCTTCTTGAAACTCATAGAAGCTCTTTACCTTCCAATCTTCTTTGTTTCCACGGAGATGTATTTACTTTTGTCTAAAAATAAATGCATCTCCGCATAAATACTTGACATTGCGTTCCAACGGATTGAGATGCAGGAAAATAAAATTCCTTCTTGAAACTCATTGAAGCTCTTTATCGTCCAATGTTCTTCGTTTCAACGGAGATGTATTTACTTTTGTCCAGAAATAAATGCATCTCCGTATAAATACTTGACATTGCCTTCCACCGGTATGTGATGCAGGAAAATTTTAATTCCTTCTTGAAACTCTTTGAAGCTCTTTTCCGTCCAATCGTCTCTGTTTCCACAGAGATGAATTTACTTTTTTCCAGAAATAAATGCTACCCCGCATAAATACTCGAGATTGCCTTCCATCGGAATGTGATACAGGAAAATTTAAATTCCTTCTTGAAACTCATTGAAGCTCTTTACTTTCCAATCTTCTTTGTTTCCACGGAGATGTATTTACTTTGTCTAAAAATAAATGCATCTCCGCATAAATACTTGACATTGCCTTCCATCGGATTGAGATGCAGAAAAATTTAAATTACTTTTTGAGAACTATTGAAGTTCTTTACCGTCCAATATTCTTGGTTTCTACGGAGAGGTATTTACTTTTGTCCAGAAATAAATGCATCTCGCATAAATACTTTGCATCTCCGCATAAATACTTACACATTGCCTTTCATCGGAATGTGATGCACAAAAATTTTAATTCCCTCTTGAAACTCATTGAAGCTCTTTTCCGTCCAATTGTCTTCGTTTCCACGGAGATGAATTTACTTTGGTCTAGAAATAAATGCATCTCCGCATAAATACTTGAGATTACCTTCCATCGGTATGTGATGCATGAAAATTTAAAGTACTTCTTGAAACTCATTGAAGCTCTTTACCGTCCAATCGTCTTTGTTTCCACGGAGATGTGTTTACATTTGTCTAGAAATAAATGCATCTCCGCATCAATACTTGACATTGCCTTCCATCGGATTGAGATGCCGGAAAATGAAATTCCTTCTCGAAACTCATTAAAGCTCTTTATCTTCCAATATTCTTCGTTTCCACGAAGAGGTATTTACATTTCTCCAGAAATAAATGCATCTCCGCATAAATATTTGACATTGCCTTCCATCGGAATGTGATGCAGGAAAATTTAAATTACTTTTTGAAAATTATTGAAGCTCTTTACCTTCCAATATTCTTCGTTTCTACGGAGAGGTATTTACTTTTGTCCAGAAATAAATGCATTTCCGCATAAATACTTGACTTTGCCTTCCATCAGAATGTGGTGCAGGGAAATATAAGTTCCTTCTTGAAACTCATTGAAGCTCTTTAGAGTTCAACCTTCTTCGTTTCCATGGAGAGGTATTTACTTTTGTCCAGAAATAAATGCATTTCCGCATAAATACTTGACATTGCCTTTCATCGGAATGTGATGCAGAAAAATTTTAATTCCCTCTTGAAACTCATTGAAGCTCTTTACCGTCCAATCATCTTCATTTCCACGGAGAGGTATTTACTTTTGTCCAGAAATAAATGCATCTCCGCATAAATACCTGACATTGCCTTCCATAGGAATGTGATGCAGGAAAACTTAAATTACTTCTTGGAACTCATTGAAGCTCTTTATCGTCCAATATACTTCGTTTCCTCGGAGATGTATTTACTTTTGTCCAGAAATAAATGCATCTCCGCATAAACACTTGACATTGCCTTTCATCGGAATGTGATGCACAAAAATTTTAATTCCCTCTTAAAACTCATTGAAGCTCTTTACCGTCCAATCTTCTTCATTTCCACGGAGATGTATTTATTATTGTCCAGAAATAAATGCATCTCCGCATAAATACTTGACATTGCCTTTCATCGGAATGTGATGCACAAAATTTTAATTCCCTCTTGAAACTCATTGAAGCTCTTTTCCGTCCAATCTTCTTTGTTTCCACGGAGATGTATTTACTTTGTCTAAAAATAAATGCATCTCCGCATAAATAATTGACATTGCCTTCCATCGGATTGAGATGCAGGAAAATTTTAATTCCTTCTTGAAACTTATTGATGCTCTTTTCCGTCCAATCGTCTCTGTTTCCACGGAGATGAATTTACTTTTGTCCAGAAATAAATGCATCTCCGCATAAATACTTGACATTGCCTTCCATCGGTATGTGAAGCATGAAAATTTAAATTCCTTCTTGAAACTCATTGAAGCTCTTTACCGTCCAATCTTCTTTGTTTCCACGGAGATGTATTTACATTTGTCTAGAAATAAATGCATTTCCGCATCAATACTTGACATTGCCTTCCATCGGATTGAGATGTAGGAAAATGAAATTCTTTCTTGAAACTCATTAAAGCTCTTTATCGTCCAATGTTCTTCGTTTCCACGAAGAGGTATTTACATTTGTCCAGAAATAAATGAATCTCCGCATAAATATTTGACATTGCCTTCCATCGGAATGTGATGCAGGAAAATTTAAATTACTTTTTGAAAATTATTGAAGCTCTTTACCTTCCAATATTCTTCGTTTCCATGGAGAGGTATTTACTTTTGTCCAGAAATAAATGCATTTCCGCATAAATACTTGACATTGCCTTTCATCGGAATGTGATGCAGAAAAATTTTAATTCCCTCTTGAAACTCATTGAAGATCTTTACCGTCCAATCATCTTCATTTCCACGGAGAGGTATTTACTTTTGTCCAGAAATAAATGCATCTCCGCATAAATACCTGACATTGCCTTCCATAGGAATGTGATGCAGGAAAATTTAAATTACTTCTTGGAACTCATTGAAGCTCTTTATCGTCCAATATACTTCGTTTCCTCGGAGATGTATTTACTTTTGTCCAGAAATAAATGCATCTCCGCATAAACACTTGACATTGCCTTTCATCGGAATGTGATGCACAAAAATTTTAATTCCCTCTTAAAACTCATTGAAGCTCTTTACCGTCCAATCTTCTTCATTTCCACGGAGATGTATTTATTATTGTCCAGAAATAAATGCATCTCCGCATAAATACTTGACATTGCCTTTAATCGGAATGTGATGCACAAAAATTTTAATTCCCTCTTGAAACTCATTGAAGCTCTTTTCCGTCCAATTGTCTTCGTTTCCACGGAGATGAATTTACTTTTGTCTAGAAATGAATGCATCTCCGCATAAATACTTGAGATTACCTTCCATCGGTATGTGATGCATGAAAATTTAAATTACTTCTTGAAACTCATTGAAGCTCTTTACCGTCCAATCGTCTTTGTTTCCACGGAGATGTATTTACATTTGTCTAGAAATAAATGCATCTCCGCATCAATACTTGACATTGCCTTCCATCGGATTGAGATGCCGGAAAATGAAATTCCTTCTTGAAACTCATTAAAGCTCTTTATCTTCCAATTTTCTTCGTTTCCACGAAGAGGTATTTACATTTCTCCAGAAATAAATGCATCTCTGTATAAATACTTGACATTGCCTTCCACTGGTATGTGATGCAGGAAAATTTTAATTCCTTCTTGAAACTCATTGAAGCTCTTTCCGTCCAATCGTCTCTGATGAATTTACTTTTGTCCAGAAATAAATGCATCTCCGCATAAATACTTGAGATTGCCTTCCATCGGAATGTGACACAGGAAAATTTAAATTCCTTCTTGAAACTCATAGAAGCTCTTTACCTTCCAATCTTCTTTGTTTCCACGGAGATGTATTTACTTTTGTCTAAAAATAAATGCATCTCCGCATAAATACTTGACATTGCGTTCCAACGGATTGAGATGCAGGAAAATAAAATTCCTTCTTGAAACTCATTGAAGCTCTTTATCGTCCAATGTTCTTCGTTTCAACGGAGATGTATTTACTTTTGTCCAGAAATAAATGCATCTCCGTATAAATACTTGACATTGCCTTCCACCGGTATGTGATGCAGGAAAATTTTAATTCCTTCTTGAAACTCTTTGAAGCTCTTTTCCGTCCAATCGTCTCTGTTTCCACAGAGATGAATTTACTTTTGTCCAGAAATAAATGCTACTCCGCATAAATACTCGAGATTGCCTTCCATCGGAATGTGATACAGGAAAATTTAAATTCCTTCTTGAAACTCATTGAAGCTCTTTACTTTCCAATCTTCTTTGTTTCCACGGAGATGTATTTACTTTGTCTAAAAATAAATGCATCTCCGCATAAATACTTGACATTGCCTTCCATCGGATTGAGATGCAGAAAAATTTAAATTACTTTTTGAAAACTATTGAAGCTCTTTCCCGCCAATATTCTTGGTTTCTACGGAGAGGTATTTACTTTTGTCCAGAAATAAATGCATCTCGCATAAATACTTTGCATCTCCGCATAAATACTTGACATTGCCTTTCATCGGAATGTGATGCACAAAAATTTTAATTCCCTCTTGAAACTCATTGAAGCTCTTTTCCGTCCAATTGTCTTCGTTTCCACGGAGATTAATTTACTTTTGTCTAGAAATAAATGCATCTCCGTATAAATACTTGAGATTACCATCCATCGGATTCAGATGCCGGAAAATGAAATTCCTTCTTGAAACTCATTAAAGCTCTTTATCTTCCAATGTTCTTCGTTTCCACGAAGAGGTATTTACATTTCTCCAGAAATAAATGCATCTCCGCATAAATATTTGACATTGCCTTCCATCGGAATGTGATGCAGGAAAATTTAAATTACTTTTTGAAAATTATTGAAGCTCTTTACCTTCCAATATTCTTCGTTTCTACGGAGAGGTATTTACTTTTGTCCAGAAATAAATGCATTTCCGCATAAATACTTGACTTTGCCTTCCATCAGAATGTGGTGCAGGGAAATATAAGTTCCGTCTTGAAACTCATTGAAGCTCTTTAGAGTTCAACCTTCTTCGTTTCCATGGAGAGGTATTTACTTTTGTCCAGAAATAAATGCATTTCCGCATAAATATTTGACATTGCCTTTCATCGGAATGTGATGCACAAAAATTTAATTCCCTCTTGAAACTCATTGAAGCTCTTTACCGTCCAATCATCTTCATTTCCACGGAGAGGTATTTACTTTTGTCCAGAAATAAATGCATCTCCGCATAAATACCTGACATTACCTTCCATAGGAATGTGATGCAGGAAAATTTAAATTACTTCTTGGAACTCATTGAAGCTCTTTATCGTCCAATATACTTCGTTTCCACGGAGATGTATTTACTTTTTTCCAGAAATAAATGCATCTCCGCATAAATACTTGACATTGCCTATCATCGGAATGTGATGCACAAAAATTTAAATTCCTTCTTGAAACTAATTGAAGTTCTTTACCGTCCAATGTTCTTCGTTTCAACGGAGATGTATTTACTTTTGTCCAGAAATAAATGCATCTCCGTATAAATACTTGACATTGCCTTCCACCGGTATGTGATGCAGGAAAATTTTAATTCCTTCTTGAAACTCTTTGAAGCTCTTTTCCGTCCAATCGTCTCTGTTTCCACAGAGATGAATTTACTTTTGTCCAGAAATAAATGCTACTCCGCATAAATACTCGAGATTGCCTTCCATCGGAATGTGATACAGGAAAATTTAAATTCCTTCTTGAAACTCATTGAAGCTCTTTACTTTCCAATCTTCTTTGTTTCCACGGAGATGTATTTACTTTGTCTAAAAATAAATGCATCTCCGCATAAATACTTGACATTGCCTTCCATCGGATTGAGATGCAGAAAAATTTAAATTACTTTTTGAAAACTATTGAAGCTCTTTCCCGCCAATATTCTTGGTTTCTACGGAGAGGTATTTACTTTTGTCCAGAAATAAATGCATCTCGCATAAATACTTTGCATCTCCGCATAAATACTTGACATTGCCTTTCATCGGAATGTGATGCACAAAAATTTTAATTCCCTCTTGAAACTCATTGAAGCTCTTTTCCGTCCAATTGTCTTCGTTTCCACGGAGATTAATTTACTTTTGTCTAGAAATAAATGCATCTCCGTATAAATACTTGAGATTACCATCCATCGGATTCAGATGCCGGAAAATGAAATTCCTTCTTGAAACTCATTAAAGATCTTTATCTTCCAATGTTCTTCGTTTCCACGAAGAGGTATTTACATTTCTCCAGAAATAAATGCATCTCCGCATAAATATTTGACATTGCCTTCCATCGGAATGTGATGCAGGAAAATTTAAATTACTTTTTGAAAATTATTGAAGCTCTTTACCTTCCAATATTCTTCGTTTCTACGGAGAGGTATTTACTTTTGTCCAGAAATAAATGCATTTCCGCATAAATACTTGACTTTGCCTTCCATCAGAATGTGGTGCAGGGAAATATAAGTTCCGTCTTGAAACTCATTGAAGCTCTTTAGAGTTCAACCTTCTTCGTTTCCATGGAGAGGTATTTACTTTTGTCCAGAAATAAATGCATTTCCGCATAAATATTTGACATTGCCTTTCATCGGAATGTGATGCACAAAAATTTAATTCCCTCTTGAAACTCATTGAAGCTCTTTACCGTCCAATCATCTTCATTTCCACGGAGAGGTATTTACTTTTGTCCAGAAATAAATGCATCTCCGCATAAATACCTGACATTACCTTCCATAGGAATGTGATGCAGGAAAATTTAAATTACTTCTTGGAACTCATTGAAGCTCTTTATCGTCCAATATACTTCGTTTCCACGGAGATGTATTTACTTTTTTCCAGAAATAAATGCATCTCCGCATAAATACTTGACATTGCCTATCATCGGAATGTGATGCACAAAAATTTAAATTCCTTCTTGAAACTAATTGAAGTTCTTTACCGTCCAATTTTCTTCGTTTCCACGGAGATGTATTTACTTTTGTCCAGAAATAAATGCATCTCCGCATAAATACTTGACATTGCATTTCATCGGAATGTGATGCACAAAAAATTTAATTCCCTCTTGAAACTCATTGAAGCTCTTTTCCGTCCAATCGTCTTCGTTTCCACGGAGATGAATTCACTTTTGTCTAGAAATAAATGCATCTCCGCATAAATACTTGAGATTGCCTTCCATCGGAATGTGATACAGGAAAATTTAAATTCCTTCTTGAAACTCATTGAAGCTCTTTACCGTCCAATCTTCTTTGTTTCCACGGAGAGGTATTTACTTTTGTTCAGAAATAAATGCATCTCCGCATAAATACTTGACTTTGCCTTCCATCAGAATGTGGTGCAGGGCAATATAAGTTCCTTCTTGAAACTCATTGAAGCTCTTTAGATTTCAACCTTCTTCGTTTCCACGGAGAGGTATTTACTTTTGTCCAGAAATAAATGCATCTCCGCATAAATACTTGACATTGCCTTTCATCGGAATGTGATGCACAAAAATTTTAATTCCCTCTTGAAACTCATTGAAGCTCTTTACCGTCCAATCTTCTTCATTTCCACGGAGATGTACTTATTATTGTCCAGAAATAAATGCATCTCCGCATAAATACTTGACATTGCCTTTCATCGGAATGTGATACACAAAAATTTTAATGCCCTCTTGAAACTCTTTGAAGCTCTTTACCGTCCAATCTTCTTTATTTCCACGGAGGTGTATTTACTTTTGTCCAGAAATAAATGCATCTCCGCATAAATACTTGACATTGCCTTTCATTGGAATGTGATGCACAAAAATTTTAATTCCCTCTTGAAACTCATTGAAGCTCTTTACCGTCCAATCTTCTTCATTTCCACGGAGATGTATTTACTTTTGTCCAGAAATAAATGCATCTCTGTATAAATACTTGACATTGCCTTCCACCGGTATGTGATGCAGGAAAATTTTAATTCCTTCTTGAAACTCATTGAAGCTCTTTCCGTCCAATCGTCTCTGATGAATTTACTTTTGTCCAGAAATAAATGCATCTCCGCATAAATACTTGAGATTGCCTTCCATCGGAATGGGACACAGGAAAATTTAAATTCCTTCTTGAAACTCATTGAAGCTCTTTACCGTCCAATCTTCTTCATTTCCACGGAGATGTATTTATTATTGTCCAGAAATAAATTTATCTCCGCATAAATACTTGACATTGCCTTCCATCGAATTGAGATGCAGGAAAATAAAATTCCTTCTTGAAACTCATTGAAGTTCTTTATCGTCCAATGTTCTTCGTTTCCACGGAGAGGTATTTACTTTTGTCCAGAAATAAATGCATCTCCGCATAAATACTTGACATTGCCTTTCATCGGAATGTGATGCACAAAAATTTTAATTCCCTCTTGAAACTCATTGAAGCTCTTTACCGTCCAATCTTCTTTATTTCCACGGAGGTGTATTTACTTTTGTCCAGAAATAAATGCATCTCCGCGTAAATACTTGACATTGCCTTCCATCGGATTGAGATGCAGGAAAATAAAATTCCTTCTTGAAACTCATTGAAGCTCTTTATCGTCCAATGTTCTTCGTTTCCACGGAGATGTATTTACTTTTGTCCAGAAATAAATGCATCTCCGTAAAAATACTTGACATTGCCTTCCACCGGTATGTGATGCAGGAAAATTTTAATTCCTTCTTGAAACTCATTGAAGCTCTTTACCGTCCAATATTCTTCGTTTCCACGGAGAGGTATTTACTTTTGTCCAGAAATAAATGCATCTCCGCATAAATACTCTACATTGCCTTTCATCGTAATGTGATGCACAAAAATTTTAATTCCCTCTTGAAACTCATTGAAGCTCTTTACCGTCCAATCTTCTTCATTTCCACGGAGATGTATTTACTTTTGTCCAGAAATAAATGCATCTCCGCATAAATACTTGACATTGCCTTCCATCGGATTGAGATGCAGGAAAATAAAATTCCTTCTTGAAACTCATTGAAGCTCTTTATCGTCCAATGTTCTTCGTTTCCACGGAGATGTATTTACTTTTGTCCAGAAATAAATGCATCTCCGTATAAATACTTGACATTGCCTTCCACCGGTATGTGATGCAGGAAAATTTTAATTCCTTATTGAAACTCATTGAAGCTCTTTGCCGTCCAATATACTTCGTTTCCACGGAGAGGTATTTACTTTTATCCAGAAATAAATGCATCTCCGCATAAATACTTGACATTGCCTTCCATCGGAATGTGATACCGGGAAATTTAAATTCCTTCTTGAAACTCATTGAAGCTCTTTTCCGTCCAATTGTCTTCGTTTCCACGGAGATTAATTTACTTTTGTCTAGAAATAAATGCATCTCCGTATAAATACTTGAGATTACCATCCATCGGATTCAGATGCCGGAAAATGAAATTCCTTCTTGAAACTCATTAAAGCTCTTTATCTTCCAATGTTCTTCGTTTCCACGAAGAGGTATTTACATTTCTCCAGAAATAAATGCATCTCCGCATAAATATTTGACATTGCCGTCCATCGGAATGTGATGCACAAAAATTTTAATTCCCTCTTGAAACTCATTGAAGCTCTTTACCGTCCAATCTTCTTTATTTCCACGGAGGTGTATTTACTTTTGTCCAGAAATAAATGCATTTCCGCATAAATACTTTACTTTGCCTTCCATCAGAATGTGGTGCAGGGAAATATAAGTTCCGTCTTGAAACTCATTGAAGCTCTTTAGAGTTCAACCTTCTTCGTTTCCATGGAGAGGTATTTACTTTTGTCCAGAAATAAATGCATTTCCGCATAAATATTTGACATTGCCTTTCATCGGAATGTGATGCACAAAAATTTAATTCCCTCTTGAAACTCATTGAAGTTCTTTACCGTCCAATCATCTTCATTTCCACGGAGAGTTATTTACTTTTGTCCAGAAATAAATGCATCTCCGCATAAATACCTGACATTACCTTCCATAGGAATGTGATGCAGGAAAATTTAAATTACTTCTTGGAACTCATTGAAGCTCTTTATCGTCCAATATACTTCGTTTCCACGGAGATGTATTTACTTTTTTCCAGAAATAAATGCATCTCCGCATAAATACTTGACATTGCCTATCATCGGAATGTGATGCACAAAAATTTAAATTCCTTCTTGAAACTAATTGAAGTTCTTTACCGTCCAATCTTCTTCGTTTCCACGGAGATGTATTTACTTTTGTCCAGAAATAAATGCATCTCCGCATAAATACTTGACATTGCATTTCATCGGAATGTGATGCACAAAAAATTTAATTCCCTCTTGAAACTCATTGAAGCTCTTTTCCGTCCAATCGTCTTCGTTTCCACGGAGATGAATTCACTTTTGTCTAGAAATAAATGCATCTCCGCATAAATACTTGAGATTGCCTTCCATCGGAATGTGATACAGGAAAATTTAAATTCCTTCTTGAAACTCATTGAAGCTCTTTACCGTCCAATCTTCTTTGTTTCCACGGAGAGGTATTTACTTTTGTTCAGAAATAAATGCATCTCCGCATAAATACTTGACTTTGCCTTCCATCAGAATGTGGTGCAGGGCAATATAAGTTCCTTCTTGAAACTCATTGAAGCTCTTTAGATTTCAACCTTCTTCGTTTCCACGGAGAGGTATTTACTTTTGTCCAGAAATAAATGCATCTCCGCATAAATACTTGACATTGCCTTTCATCGGAATGTGATGCACAAAAATTTTAATTCCCTCTTGAAACTCATTGAAGCTCTTTACCGTCCAATCTTCTTCATTTCCACGGAGATGTACTTATTATTGTCCAGAAATAAATGCATCTCCGCATAAATACTTGACATTGCCTTTCATCGGAATGTGATACACAAAAATTTTAATGCCCTCTTGAAACTCTTTGAAGCTCTTTACCGTCCAATCTTCTTTATTTCCACGGAGGTGTATTTACTTTTGTCCAGAAATAAATGCATCTCCGCATAAATACTTGACATTGCCTTTCATTGGAATGTGATGCACAAAAATTTTAATTCCCTCTTGAAACTCATTGAAGCTCTTTACCGTCCAATCTTCTTCATTTCCACGGAGATGTATTTACTTTTGTCCAGAAATAAATGCATCTCTGTATAAATACTTGACATTGCCTTCCACCGGTATGTGATGCAGGAAAATTTTAATTCCTTCTTGAAACTCATTGAAGCTCTTTCCGTCCAATCGTCTCTGATGAATTTACTTTTGTCCAGAAATAAATGCATCTAGGGATAAATACTTGAGATTGCCTTCCATTGGAATGGGACACAGGAAAATTTAAATTCCTTCTTGAAACTCATTGAAGCTCTTTACCGTCCAATCTTCTTCATTTCCACGGAGATGTATTTATTATTGTCCAGAAATAAATTTATCTCCGCATAAATACTTGACATTGCCTTCCATCGAATTGAGATGCAGGAAAATAAAATTCCTTCTTGAAACTCATTGAAGCTCTTTATCGTCCAATGTTCTTCGTTTCCACGGAGAGGTATTTACTTTTGTCCAGAAATATATGCATCTCCGCATAAATACTTGACATTGCCTTTCATCGGAATGTGATGCACAAAAATTTTAATTCCCTCTTGAAACTCATTGAAGCTCTTTACCGTCCAATCTTCTTTATTTCCACGGAGGTGTATTTACTTTTGTCCAGAAATAAATGCATCTCCGCGTAAATACTTGACATTGCCTTCCATCGGATTGAGATGCAGGAAAATAAAATTCCTTCTTGAAACTCATTGAAGCTCTTTATCGTCCAATGTTCTTCGTTTCCACGGAGATGTATTTACTTTTGTCCAGAAATAAATGCATCTCCGTAAAAATACTTGACATTGCCTTCCACCGGTATGTGATGCAGGAAAATTTTAATTCCTTCTTGAAACTCATTGAAGCTCTTTACCGTCCAATATTCTTCGTTTCCACGGAGAGGTATTTACTTTTGTCCAGAAATAAATGCATCTCCGCATAAATACTCTACATTGCCTTTCATCGTAATGTGATGCACAAAAATTTTAATTACCTCTTGAAACTCATTGAAGCTCTTTACCGTCCAATCTTCTTCATTTCCACGGAGATGTATTTACTTTTGTCCAGAAATAAATGCATCTCCGCATAAATACTTGACATTGCCTTCCATCGGATTGAGATGCAGGAAAATAAAATTCCTTCTTGAAACTCATTGAAGCTCTTTATCGTCCAATGTTCTTCGTTTCCACGGAGATGTATTTACTTTTGTCCAGAAATAAATGCATCTCCGTATAAATACTTGACATTGCCTTCCACCGGTATGTGATGCAGGAAAATTTTAATTCCTTATTGAAACTCATTGAAGCTCTTTACCGTCCAATATTCTTCGTTTCCACGGAGAGGTATTTACTTTTATCCAGAAATAAATGCATCTCCGCATAAATACTTGACATTGCCTTCCATCGGAATGTGATACCGGGAAATTTAAATTCCTTCTTGAAACTCATTGAAGCTCTTTACCGTCCAATCTTCTTTGTTTCCACGGAGAGGTATTTACTTTTGTCCAGAAATAAATGCATCTCCGCATAAATACTTGACATTGCCTTTCATCGGAATGTGATGCACAAAAATTTTAATTCCCTCTTGAAACTCATTGAAGCTCTTTACCGTCCAATCTTCTTTATTTCCACGGAGGTGTATTTAGTTTTGTCCAGAAATAAATGCATCTCCGCATAAATACTTGACATTGCCTTCCATCGGATTGAGATGCAGGAAAATAACATTCCTTTTTGAAACTCATTGAAGCTCTTTATCGTCCAATGTTCTTCGTTTCCACGGAGAGGTATTTACTTTTGTCCAGAAATAAATGCATCTCCGCATAAATACTTGACATTGCCTTCCATCGGATTGAGATGCAGGAAAATAAAATTCCTTCTTGAAACTCATTGAAGCTCTTTATCGTCCAATGTTCTTCGTTTCCACGGAGAGGTATTTACTTTTGTCCAGAAATAAATGCATCTCCGCATAAATACTTGACATTGCCTTTCATCGGAATGTGATGCACAAAAATTTTAATTCCCTCTTGAAACTCATTGAAGCTCTTTACCGTCCAATCTTCTTTATTTCCACGGAGGTGTATTTAGTTTTGTCCAGAAATAAATGCATCTCCGCATAAATACTTGACATTGCCTTCCATCGGATTGAGATGCAGGAAAATAACATTCCTTTTTGAAACTCATTGAAGCTCTTTATCGTCCAATGTTCTTCGTTTCCACGGAGATGTATTTACATTTGTCCAGAAATAAATGCATCTCCGTATAAATACTTGACATTGCCTTCCACCGGTATATGATGCAGGAAAATTTTAATTTCTTCTTGAAACTCATTGAAGCTCTTTACCGTCCAATATTCTTCGTTTCCACGGAGAGGTATTTACTTTTGTCCAGAAATAAATGCATCTCCGCATAAATACTTGACATTGCCTTCCATCGGATTGAGATGCAGGAAAATAACATTCTTTCTTGAAACTCATTGAAGCTCTTTATCGTCCAATGTTCTTCGTTTCCACGGAGATGTATTTACTTTTGTCCAGAAATAAATGCATCTCCGCATAAATACTTGACATTGCCTTTCATCGGAATGTGATGCACAAAAATTTTAATTCCCTCTTGAAACTCATTGAAGCTCTTTACCGTCCAATCTTCTTTATTTCCACGGAGGTGTATTTAGTTTTGTCCAGAAATAAATGCATCTCCGCATAAATACTTGACATTGCCTTCCATCGGATTGAGATGCAGGAAAATAACATTCCTTCTTGAAACTCATTGAAGCTCTTTATCGTCCAATGTTCTTCGTTTCCACGGAGATGTATTTACTTTTGTCCAGAAATAAATGCATCTCCGTATAAATACTTGACATTGCCTTCCACCGGTATATGATGCAGGAAAATTTTAATTTCTTCTTGAAACTCATTGAAGCTCTTTACCGTCCAATATTCTTCGTTTCCACTGAGAGGTATTTACTTTTGTCCAGAAATAAATGCATCTCCGCATAAATACTTGACATTGCCTTTCATCGTAATGTGATGCACAAAAATTTTAATTCCCTCTTGAAACAGATTGAAGCTCTTTACCATCCAATCTTCTTCATTTCCACGGAGATGTATTTACTTTTGTCCAGAAATAAATGCATCTCCGCATAAATACTTGACATTGCCTTCCATCGGATTGAGATGCAGGAAAATAAAATTCCTTCTTGAAACTCATTGAAGCTCTTTATCGTCCAATGTTCTTCTTTTCAACGGAGAGGTATTTACATTTATCCAGAAATAAATGCATCTCCGCATAAATACTTGACTTTGCCTTCCATCAGAATGTGGTGCAGGGAAATATAAGTTCCTTCTTGAAACTCATTGAAGCTCTTTAGAGTTCAACCTTCTTCGTTTCCACGGAGAGGTATTTACTTTTGTCCAGAAATAAATGCATCTCCGCATAAATACTTGACATTGCCTTTCATCGGAATGTGATGCACAAAAATTTTCATTCCTTCTTGAAACTCATTGAAGCTCTTTACCGTCCAATATTCTTCGTTTCCACGGAGAGGTATTTACTTTTATCCAGAAATAAATGCATCTCCGCATAAATACTTGACTTTGCCTTCCATGAGAATGTGGTGCAGGGAAATATAAGTTCCTTCTTGAAACTCATTGAAGCTCTTTACCGTCCAATCGTCTTCATTTCCACGGAGAGGTATTTACTTCTGTCCAGAAATAAATGCATCTCCGCATAAATACTTGACATTGCCTTCCATCGAATTGAGATGCAGGAAAATAAAATTCCTTCTTGAAACTCATTGAAGCTCTTTATCGTCCAATGTTCTTCGTTTCCACGGAGATGTATTTAATTTTTTCCAGAAATAAATGCATCTCCGCATAAATACTTGACATTGCCTTTCATCGGAATGTGATGCACAAAAATTTAAATTCCTTCTTGAAACTCATTGAAGCTCTTTACCGTCCAATCTTCTTCATTTCCACGGAGATGTATTTATTATTGTCCAGAAATAAATTTATCTCCGCATAAATACTTGACATTGCCTTCCATCGAATTGAGATGCAGGAAAATAAAATTCCCTCTTGAAACTCATTGAAGCTCTTTACCGTCCAATCTTCTTCATTTCCACGGAGATGTATTTACTTTTGTCCAGAAATAAATGCATCTCCGCATAAATACTTGACATTGCCTTCCATCGGATTGAGATGCAGGAAAATAAAATTCCTTCTTGAAACTCATTGAAGCTCTTTACCGTCCAATCTTCTTCATTTCCACGGAGATGTATTTACTTTTGTCCAGAAATAAATGCATCTCCGTATAAATACTTGACATTGCCTTCCACCGGTATGTGATGCAGGAAAATTTTAATTCCTTATTGAAACTCATTGAAGCTCTTTACCGTCCAATATTCTTCGTTTCCACGGAGAGGTATTTACTTTTATCCAGAAATAAATGCATCTCCGCATAAATACTTGACATTGACTTCCATCGGAATGTGATACCGGGAAATTTAAATTCCTTCTTGAAACTCATTGAAGCTCTTTTCCGTCCAATTGTCTTCGTTTCCACGGAGATTAATTTACTTTTGTCTAGAAATAAATGCATCTCCGTATAAATACTTGAGATTACCATCCATCGGATTCAGATGCCGGAAAATGAAATTCCTTCTTGAAACTCATTAAAGCTCTTTATCTTCCAATGTTCTTCGTTTCCACGAAGAGGTATTTACATTTCTCCAGAAATAAATGCATCTCCGCATAAATATTTGACATTGCCTTCCATCGGAATGTGATGCAGGAAAATTTAAATTACTTTTTGAAAATTATTGAAGCTCTTTACCTTCCAATATTCTTCGTTTCTACGGAGAGGTATTTACTTTTGTCCAGAAATAAATGCATTTCCGCATAAATACTTGACTTTGCCTTCCATCAGAATGTGGTGCAGGGAAATATAAGTTCCGTCTTGAAACTCATTGAAGCTCTTTAGAGTTCAACCTTCTTCGTTTCCATGGAGAGGTATTTACTTTTGTCCAGAAATAAATGCATTTCCGCATAAATATTTGACATTGCCTTTCATCGGAATGTGATGCACAAAAATTTAATTCCCTCTTGAAACTCATTGAAGCTCTTTACCGTCCAATCATCTTCATTTCCACGGAGAGTTATTTACTTTTGTCCAGAAATAAATGCATCTCCGCATAAATACCTGACATTACCTTCCATAGGAATGTGATGCAGGAAAATTTAAATTACTTCTTGGAACTCATTGAAGCTCTTTATCGTCCAATATACTTCGTTTCCACGGAGATGTATTTACTTTTTTCCAGAAATAAATGCATCTCCGCATAAATACTTGACATTGCCTATCATCGGAATGTGATGCACAAAAATTTAAATTCCTTCTTGAAACTAATTGAAGTTCTTTACCGTCCAATCTTCTTCGTTTCCACGGAGATGTATTTACTTTTGTCCAGAAATAAATGCATCTCCGCATAAATACTTGACATTGCATTTCATCGGAATGTGATGCACAAAAAATTTAATTCCCTCTTGAAACTCATTAAAGCTCTTTTCCGTCCAATCGTCTTCGTTTCCACGGAGATGAATTCACTTTTGTCTAGAAATAAATGCATCTCCGCATAAATACTTGAGATTGCCTTCCATCGGAATGTGATACAGGAAAATTTAAATTCCTTCTTGAAACTCATTGAAGCTCTTTACCGTCCAATCTTCTTTGTTTCCACGGAGAGGTATTTACTTTTGTTCAGAAATAAATGCATCTCCGCATAAATACTTGACTTTGCCTTCCATCAGAATGTGGTGCAGGGCAATATAAGTTCCTTCTTGAAACTCATTGAAGCTCTTTAGATTTCAACCTTCTTCGTTTCCACGGAGAGGTATTTACTTTTGTCCAGAAATAAATGCATCTCCGCATAAATACTTGACATTGCCTTTCATCGGAATGTGATGCACAAAAATTTTAATTCCCTCTTGAAACTCATTGAAGCTCTTTACCGTCCAATCTTCTTCATTTCCACGGAGATGTACTTATTATTGTCCAGAAATAAATGCATCTCCGCATAAATACTTGACATTGCCTTTCATCGGAATGTGATACACAAAAATTTTAATGCCCTCTTGAAACTCTTTGAAGCTCTTTACCGTCCAATCTTCTTTATTTCCACGGAGGTGTATTTACATTTGTCCAGAAATAAATGCATCTCCGCATAAATACTTGACATTGCCTTTCATTGGAATGTGATGCACAAAAATTTTAATTCCCTCTTGAAACTCATTGAAGCTCTTTACCGTCCAATCTTCTTCATTTCCACGGAGATGTATTTACTTTTGTCCAGAAATAAATGCATCTCTGTATAAATACTTGACATTGCCTTCCACCGGTATGTGATGCAGGGAAATTTTAATTCCTTCTTGAAACTCATTGAAGCTCTTTCCGTCCAATCGTCTCTGATGAATTTACTTTTGTCCAGAAATAAATGCATCTCCGCATAAATACTTGAGATTGCCTTCCATCGGAATGGGACACAGGAAAATTTAAATTCCTTCTTGAAACTCATTGAAGCTCTTTACCGTTAAATCTTCTTCATTTCCACGGAGATGTATTTATTATTGTCCAGAAATAAATTTATCTCCGCATAAATACTTGACATTGCCTTCCATCGAATTGAGATGCAGGAAAATAAAATTCCTTCTTGAAACTCATTGAAGCTCTTTATCGTCCAATGTTCTTCGTTTCCACGGAGAGGTATTTACTTTTGTCCAGAAATAAATGCATCTCCGCATAAATACTTGACATTGCCTTTCATCGGAATGTGATGCACAAAAAATTTAATTCCCTCTTGAAACTCATTGAAGCTCTTTACCGTCCAACCTTCTTTATTTCCACGGAGGTGTATTTACTTTTGTCCAGAAATAAATGCATCTCCGCGTAAATACTTGACATTGCCTTCCATCGGATTGAGATGCAGGAAAATAAAATTCCTTCTTGAAACTCATTGAAGCTCTTTATCGTCCAATGTTCTTCGTTTCCACGGAGATGTATTTACTTTTGTCCAGAAATAAATGCATCTCCGTAAAAATACTTGACATTGCCTTCCACCGGTATGTGATGCAGGAAAATTTTAATTCCTTCTTGAAACTCATTGAAGCTCTTTACCGTCCAATATTCTTCGTTTCCACGGAGAGGTATTTACTTTTGTCCAGAAATAAATGCATCTCCGCATAAATACTCTACATTGCCTTTCATCGTAATGTGATGCACAAAAATTTTAATTCCCTCTTGAAACTCATTGAAGCTCTTTACCGTCCAATCTTCTTCATTTCCACGGAGATGTATTTACTTTTGTCCAGAAATAAATGCATCTCCGCATAAATACTTGACATTGCCTTCCATCGGATTGAGATGCAGGAAAATAAAATTCCTTCTTGAAACTCATTGAAGCTCTTTATCGTCCGATGTTCTTCGTTTCCACGGAGATGTATTTACTTTTGTCCAGAAATAAATGCATCTCCGTATAAATACTTGACATTGCCTTCCACCGGTATGTGATGCAGGAAAATTTTAATTCCTTATTGAAACTCATTGAAGCTCTTTACCGTCCAATATTCTTCGTTTCCACGGAGAGGTATTTACTTTTATCCAGAAATAAATGCATCTCCGCATAAATACTTGACATTGCCTTCCATCGGAATGTGATACCGGGAAATTTAAATTCCTTCTTGAAACTCATTGAAGCTCTTTACCGTCCAATCTTCTTTGTTTCCACGGAGAGGTATTTACTTTTGTCCAGAAATAAATGCATCTCCGCATAAATACTTGACTTTGCTTCCATCAGAATGTGGTGCACAAAAATTTTAATTTCCTCTTGAAACTCATTGAAGCTCTTTACCGTCCAATCTGCTTCATTTCCACGGAGATGTATTTATTATTGTCCAGAAATAAATGCATCTGCGCATAAATACTTGACATTGCCTTCCATCGGATTGAGATGCAGGAAAATAAAATTCCTTCTTGAAACTCATTGAAGCTCTTTATCGTCCAATGTTCTTCGTTTCCACGGAGAGGTATTTACTTTTGTCCAGAAATAAATGCATCTCCGCATAAATACTTGACATTGCCTTTCATCGGAATGTGATGCACAAAAATTTTAATTCCCTCTTGAAACTCATTGAAGCTCTTTACCGTCCAATCTTCTTTATTTCCACGGAGGTGTATTTAGTTTTGTCCAGAAATAAATGCATCTCCGCATAAATACTTGACATTGCCTTCCATCGGATTGAGATGCAGGAAAATAACATTCCTTTTTGAAACTCATTGAAGCTCTTTATCGTCCAATGTTCTTCGTTTCCACGGAGATGTATTTACTTTTGTCCAGAAATAAATGCATCTGCGTATAAATACTTGACATTGCCTTCCACCGGTATATGATGCAGGAAAATTTTAATTTCTTCTTGAAACTCATTGAAGCTCTTTACCGTCCAATATTCTTCGTTTCCACGGAGAGGTATTTACTTTTATCCAGAAATAAATGCATCTCCGCATAAATACTTGACTTTGCCTTCCATGAGAATGTGGTGCAGGGAAATATAAGTTCCTTCTTGAAACTCATTGAAGCTCTTTACCGTCCAATCGTCTTCATTTCCACGGAGAGGTATTTACTTCTGTCCAGAAATAAATGCATCTCCGCATAAATACTTGACATTGCCTTCCATCGAATTGAGATGCAGGAAAATAAAATTCCTTCTTGAAACTCATTGAAGCTCTTTATCGTCCAATGTTCTTCGTTTCCACGGAGATGTATTTAATTTTTTCCAGAAATAAATGCATCTCCGCATAAATACTTGACATTGCCTTTCATCGGAATGTGATGCACAAAAATTTAAATTCCTTCTTGAAACTCATTGAAGCTCTTTACCGTCCAATCTTCTTCATTTCCACGGAGATGTATTTATTATTGTCCAGAAATAAATTTATCTCCGCATAAATACTTGACATTGCCTTCCATCGAATTGAGATGCAGGAAAATAAAATTCCCTCTTGAAACTCATTGAAGCTCTTTACCGTCCAATCTTCTTCATTTCCACGGAGATGTATTTACTTTTGTCCAGAAATAAATGCATCTCCGCATAAATACTTGACATTGCCTTCCATCGGATTGAGATGCAGGAAAATAAAATTCCTTCTTGAAACTCATTGAAGCTCTTTACCGTCCAATCTTCTTCGTTTCCACGGAGATGTATTTACTTTTGTCCAGAAATAAATGCATCTCCGTATAAATACTTGACATTGCCTTCCACCGGTATGTGATGCAGGAAAATTTTAATTCCTTATTGAAACTCATTGAAGCTCTTTACCGTCCAATATTCTTCGTTTCCACGGAGAGGTATTTACTTTTATCCAGAAATAAATGCATCTCCGCATAAATACTTGACATTGACTTCCATCGGAATGTGATACCGGGAAATTTAAATTCCTTCTTGAAACTCATTGAAGCTCTTTTCCGTCCAATTGTCTTCGTTTCCACGGAGATTAATTTACTTTTGTCTAGAAATAAATGCATCTCCGTATAAATACTTGAGATTACCATCCATCGGATTCAGATGCCGGAAAATGAAATTCCTTCTTGAAACTCATTAAAGCTCTTTATCTTCCAATGTTCTTCGTTTCCACGAAGAGGTATTTACATTTCTCCAGAAATAAATGCATCTCCGCATAAATATTTGACATTGCCTTCCATCGGAATGTGATGCAGGAAAATTTAAATTACTTTTTGAAAATTATTGAAGCTCTTTACCTTCCAATATTCTTCGTTTCTACGGAGAGGTATTTACTTTTGTCCAGAAATAAATGCATTTCCGCATAAATACTTGACTTTGCCTTCCATCAGAATGTGGTGCAGGGAAATATAAGTTCCGTCTTGAAACTCATTGAAGCTCTTTAGAGTTCAACCTTCTTCGTTTCCATGGAGAGGTATTTACTTTTGTCCAGAAATAAATGCATTTCCGCATAAATATTTGACATTGCCTTTCATCGGAATGTGATGCACAAAAATTTAATTCCCTCTTGAAACTCATTGAAGCTCTTTACCGTCCAATCATCTTCATTTCCACGGAGAGTTATTTACTTTTGTCCAGAAATAAATGCATCTCCGCATAAATACCTGACATTACCTTCCATAGGAATGTGATGCAGGAAAATTTAAATTACTTCTTGGAACTCATTGAAGCTCTTTATCGTCCAATATACTTCGTTTCCACGGAGATGTATTTACTTTTTTCCAGAAATAAATGCATCTCCGCATAAATACTTGACATTGCCTATCATCGGAATGTGATGCACAAAAATTTAAATTCCTTCTTGAAACTAATTGAAGTTCTTTACCGTCCAATCTTCTTCGTTTCCACGGAGATGTATTTACTTTTGTCCAGAAATAAATGCATCTCCGCATAAATACTTGACATTGCATTTCATCGGAATGTGATGCACAAAAAATTTAATTCCCTCTTGAAACTCATTAAAGCTCTTTTCCGTCCAATCGTCTTCGTTTCCACGGAGATGAATTCACTTTTGTCTAGAAATAAATGCATCTCCGCATAAATACTTGAGATTGCCTTCCATCGGAATGTGATACAGGAAAATTTAAATTCCTTCTTGAAACTCATTGAAGCTCTTTACCGTCCAATCTTCTTTGTTTCCACGGAGAGGTATTTACTTTTGTTCAGAAATAAATGCATCTCCGCATAAATACTTGACTTTGCCTTCCATCAGAATGTGGTGCAGGGCAATATAAGTTCCTTCTTGAAACTCATTGAAGCTCTTTAGATTTCAACCTTCTTCGTTTCCACGGAGAGGTATTTACTTTTGTCCAGAAATAAATGCATCTCCGCATAAATACTTGACATTGCCTTTCATCGGAATGTGATGCACAAAAATTTTAATTCCCTCTTGAAACTCATTGAAGCTCTTTACCGTCCAATCTTCTTCATTTCCACGGAGATGTACTTATTATTGTCCAGAAATAAATGCATCTCCGCATAAATACTTGACATTGCCTTTCATCGGAATGTGATACACAAAAATTTTAATGCCCTCTTGAAACTCTTTGAAGCTCTTTACCGTCCAATCTTCTTTATTTCCACGGAGGTGTATTTACATTTGTCCAGAAATAAATGCATCTCCGCATAAATACTTGACATTGCCTTTCATTGGAATGTGATGCACAAAAATTTTAATTCCCTCTTGAAACTCATTGAAGCTCTTTACCGTCCAATCTTCTTCATTTCCACGGAGATGTATTTACTTTTGTCCAGAAATAAATGCATCTCTGTATAAATACTTGAAATTGTCTTCCACCGGTATGTGATGCAGGGAAATTTTAATTCCTTCTTGAAACTCATTGAAGCTCTTTCCGTCCAATCGTCTCTGATGAATTTACTTTTGTCCAGAAATAAATGCATCTCCGCATAAATACTTGAGATTGCCTTCCATCGGAATGGGACACAGGAAAATTTAAATTCCTTCTTGAAACTCATTGAAGCTCTTTACCGTTAAATCTTCTTCATTTCCACGGAGATGTATTTATTATTGTCCAGAAATAAATTTATCTCCGCATAAATACTTGACATTGCCTTCCATCGAATTGAGATGCAGGAAAATAAAATTCCTTCTTGAAACTCATTGAAGCTCTTTATCGTCCAATGTTCTTCGTTTCCACGGAGAGGTATTTACTTTTGTCCAGAAATAAATGCATCTCCGCATAAATACTTGACATTGCCTTTCATCGGAATGTGATGCACAAAAAATTTAATTCCCTCTTGAAACTCATTGAAGCTCTTTACCGTCCAACCTTCTTTATTTCCACGGAGGTGTATTTACTTTTGTCCAGAAATAAATGCATCTCCGCGTAAATACTTGACATTGCCTTCCATCGGATTGAGATGCAGGAAAATAAAATTCCTTCTTGAAACTCATTGAAGCTCTTTATCGTCCAATGTTCTTCGTTTCCACGGAGATGTATTTACTTTTGTCCAGAAATAAATGCATCTCCGTAAAAATACTTGACATTGCCTTCCACCGGTATGTGATGCAGGAAAATTTTAATTCCTTCTTGAAACTCATTGAAGCTCTTTACCGTCCAATATTCTTCGTTTCCACGGAGAGGTATTTACTTTTGTCCAGAAATAAATGCATCTCCGCATAAATACTCTACATTGCCTTTCATCGTAATGTGATGCACAAAAATTTTAATTCCCTCTTGAAACTCATTGAAGCTCTTTACCGTCCAATCTTCTTCATTTCCACGGAGATGTATTTACTTTTGTCCAGAAATAAATGCATCTCCGCATAAATACTTGACATTGCCTTCCATCGGATTGAGATGCAGGAAAATAAAATTCCTTCTTGAAACTCATTGAAGCTCTTTATCGTCCAATGTTCTTCGTTTCCACGGAGATGTATTTACTTTTGTCCAGAAATAAATGCATCTCCGTATAAATACTTGACATTGCCTTCCACCGGTATGTGATGCAGGAAAATTTTAATTCCTTATTGGAACTCATTGAAGCTCTTTACCGTCCAATATTCTTCGTTTCCACGGAGAGGTATTTACTTTTATCCAGAAATAAATGCATCTCCGCATAAATACTTGACATTGCCTTCCATCGGAATGTGATACCGGGAAATTTAAATTCCTTCTTGAAACTCATTGAAGCTCTTTACCGTCCAATCTTCTTTGTTTCCACGGAGAGGTATTTACTTTTGTCCAGAAATAAATGCATCTCCGCATAAATACTTGACTTTGCTTCCATCAGAATGTGGTGCACAAAAATTTTAATTTCCTCTTGAAACTCATTGAAGCTCTTTACCGTCCAATCTGCTTCATTTCCACGGAGATGTATTTATTATTGTCCAGAAATAAATGCATCTGCGCATAAATACTTGACATTGCCTTCCATCGGATTGAGATGCAGGAAAATAAAATTCCTTCTTGAAACTCATTGAAGCTCTTTATCGTCCAATGTTCTTCGTTTCCACGGAGAGGTATTTACTTTTGTCCAGAAATAAATGCATCTCCGCATAAATACTTGACATTGCCTTTCATCGGAATGTGATGCACAAAAATTTTAATTCCCTCTTGAAACTCATTGAAGCTCTTTACCGTCCAATCTTCTTTATTTCCACGGAGGTGTATTTAGTTTTGTCCAGAAATAAATGCATCTCCGCATAAATACTTGACATTGCCTTCCATCGGATTGAGATGCAGGAAAATAACATTCCTTTTTGAAACTCATTGAAGCTCTTTATCGTCCAATGTTCTTCGTTTCCACGGAGATGTATTTACTTTTGTCCAGAAATAAATGCATCTCCGTATAAATACTGGACATTGCCTTCCACCGGTATATGATGCAGGAAAATTTTAATTTCTTCTTGAAACTCATTGAAGCTCTTTACCGTCCAATATTCTTCGTTTCCACGGAGAGGTATTTACTTTTGTCCAGAAATAAATGCATCTCCGCATAAATACTTGACATTGCCTTCCATCGGATTGAGATGCAGGAAAATAACATTCCTTCTTGAAACTCATTGAAGCTCTTTATCGTCCAATGTTCTTCGTTTCCACGGAGATGTATTTACTTTTGTCCAGAAATAAATGCATCTCCGTAAAAATACTTGACATTGCCTTCCACCGGTATGTGATGCAGGAAAATTTTAATTCCTTCTTGAAACTCATTGAAGCTCTTTACCGTCCAATATTCTTCGTTTCCACGGAGAGGTATTTACTTTTGTCCAGAAATAAATGCATCTCCGCATAAATACTCTACATTGCCTTTCATCGGAATGTGATGCACAAAAATTTTAATTCCCTCTTGAAACTCATTGAAGCTCTTTACCGTCCAATCTTCTTTATTTCCAAGGAGGTGTATTTAGTTTTGTCCAGAAATAAATGCATCTCCGCATAAATACTTGACATTGCCTTCCATCGGATTGAGATGCAGGAAAATAACATTCCTTCTTGAAACTCATTGAAGCTCTTTATCGTCCAATGTTCTTCGTTTCCACGGAGATGTATTTACTTTTGTCCAGAAATAAATGCATCTCCGTATAAATACTTGACATTGCCTTCCACCGGTATATGATGCAGGAAAATTTTAATTTCTTCTTGAAACTCATTGAAGCTCTTTACCGTCCAATATTCTTCGTTTCCACTGAGAGGTATTTACTTTTGTCCAGAAATAAATGCATCTCCGCATAAATACTTGACATTGCCTTTCATCGTAATGTGATGCACAAAAATTTTAATTCCCTCTTGAAACAGATTGAAGCTCTTTACCGTCCAATCTTCTTCATTTCCACGGAGATGTATTTACTTTTGTCCAGAAATAAATGCATCTCCGCATAAATACTTGACATTGCCTTCCATCGGATTGAGATGCAGGAAAATAAAATTCCTTCTTGAAACTCATTGAAGCTCTTTATCGTCCAATGTTCTTCTTTTCAACGGAGATGTATTTACTTTTGTCCAGAAATAAATGCATCTCCGTATAAATACTTGACATTGCCTTCCACCGGTATGTGATGCAGGAAAATTTTAATTCCTTCTTGAAACTCATTGAAGCTCTTTACCGTCCAATATTCTTCGTTTCCACGGAGAGGTATTTACTTTTATCCAGAAATAAATGCATCTCCGCATAAATACTTGACTTTGCCTTCCATCAGAATGTGGTGCAGGGAAATATAAGTTCCTTCTTGAAACTCATTGAAGCTCTTTAGAGTTCAACCTTCTTCGTTTCCACGGAGAGGTATTTACTTTTGTCCAGAAATAAATGCATCTCCGCATAAATACTTGACATTGCCTTTCATCGGAATGTGATGCACAAAAATTTTCATTCCTTCTTGAAACTCATTGAAGCTCTTTACCGTCCAATATTCTTCGTTTCCACGGAGAGGTATTTACTTTTATCCAGAAATAAATGCATCTCCGCATAAATACTTGACTTTGCCTTCCATGAGAATGTGGTGCAGGGAAATATAAGTTCCTTCTTGAAACTCATTGAAGCTCTTTACCGTCCAATCGTCTTCATTTCCACGGAGAGGTATTTACTTCTGTCCAGAAATAAATGCATCTCCGCATAAATACTTGACATTGCCTTCCATCGAATTGAGATGCAGGAAAATAAAATTCCTTCTTGAAACTCATTGAAGCTCTTTATCGTCCAATGTTCTTCGTTTCCACGGAGATGTATTTAATTTTTTCCAGAAATAAATGCATCTCCGCATAAATACTTGACATTGCCTTTCATCGGAATGTGATGCACAAAAATTTAAATTCCTTCTTGAAACTCATTGAAGCTCTTTACCGTCCAATCTTCTTCATTTCCACGGAGATGTATTTATTATTGTCCAGAAATAAATTTATCTCCGCATAAATACTTGACATTGCCTTCCATCGAATTGAGATGCAGGAAAATAAAATTCCCTCTTGAAACTCATTGAAGCTCTTTACCGTCCAATCTTCTTCATTTCCACGGAGATGTATTTACTTTTGTCCAGAAATAAATGCATCTCCGCATAAATACTTGACATTGCCTTCCATCGGATTGAGATGCAGGAAAATAAAATTCCTTCTTGAAACTCATTGAAGCTCTTTATCGTCCAATGTTCTTCGTTTCCACGGAGATGTATTTACTTTTGTCCAGAAATAAATGCATCTCCGTATAAATACTTGACATTGCCTTCCACCGGTATGTGATGCAGGAAAATTTTAATTCCTTATTGAAACTCATTGAAGCTCTTTACCGTCCAATATTCTTCGTTTCCACGGAGAGGTATTTACTTTTATCCAGAAATAAATGCATCTCCGCATAAATACTTGACATTGCCTTCCATCGGAATGTGATACCGAGAAATTTAAATTCCTTCTTGAAACTCATTGAAGCTCTTTTCCGTCCAATTGTCTTCGTTTCCACGGAGATTAATTTACTTTTGTCTAGAAATAAATGCATCTCCGTATAAATACTTGAGATTACCATCCATCGGATTCAGATGCCGGAAAATGAAATTCCTTCTTGAAACTCATTAAAGCTCTTTATCTTCCAATGTTCTTCGTTTCCACGAAGAGGTATTTACATTTCTCCAGAAATAAATGCATCTCCGCATAAATATTTGACATTGCCTTCCATCGGAATGTGATGCAGGAAAATTTAAATTACTTTTTGAAAATTATTGAAGCTCTTTACCTTCCAATATTCTTCGTTTCTACGGAGAGGTATTTACTTTTGTCCAGAAATAAATGCATTTCCGCATAAATACTTGACTTTGCCTTCCATCAGAATGTGGTGCAGGGAAATATAAGTTCCGTCTTGAAACTCATTGAAGCTCTTTAGAGTTCAACCTTCTTCGTTTCCATGGAGAGGTATTTACTTTTGTCCAGAAATAAATGCATTTCCGCATAAATATTTGACATTGCCTTTCATCGGAATGTGATGCACAAAAATTTAATTCCCTCTTGAAACTCATTGAAGCTCTTTACCGTCCAATCATCTTCATTTCCACGGAGAGTTATTTACTTTTGTCCAGAAATAAATGCATCTCCGCATAAATACCTGACATTACCTTCCATAGGAATGTGATGCAGGAAAATTTAAATTACTTCTTGGAACTCATTGAAGCTCTTTATCGTCCAATATACTTCGTTTCCACGGAGATGTATTTACTTTTTTCCAAAAATAAATGCATCTCCGCATAAATACTTGACATTGCCTATCATCGGAATGTGATGCACAAAAATTTAAATTCCTTCTTGAAACTAATTGAAGTTCTTTACCGTCCAATCTTCTTCGTTTCCACGGAGATGTATTTACTTTTGTCCAGAAATAAATGCATCTCCGCATAAATACTTGACATTGCATTTCATCGGAATGTGATGCACAAAAAATTTAATTCCCTCTTGAAACTCATTGAAGCTCTTTTCCGTCCAATCGTCTTCGTTTCCACGGAGATGAATTCACTTTTGTCTAGAAATAAATGCATCTCCGCATAAATACTTGAGATTGCCTTCCATCGGAATGTGATACAGGAAAATTTAAATTCCTTCTTGAAACTCATTGAAGCTCTTTACCGTCCAATCTTCTTTGTTTCCACGGAGAGGTATTTACTTTTGTTCAGAAATAAATGCATCTCCGCATAAATACTTGACTTTGCCTTCCATCAGAATGTGGTGCAGGGCAATATAAGTTCCTTCTTGAAACTCATTGAAGCTCTTTAGATTTCAACCTTCTTCGTTTCCACGGAGAGGTATTTACTTTTGTCCAGAAATAAATGCATCTCCGCATAAATACTTGACATTGCCTTTCATCGGAATGTGATGCACAAAAATTTTAATTCCCTCTTGAAACTCATTGAAGCTCTTTACCGTCCAATCTTCTTCATTTCCACGGAGATGTACTTATTATTGTCCAGAAATAAATGCATCTCCGCATAAATACTTGACATTGCCTTTCATCGGAATGTGATACACAAAAATTTTAATGCCCTCTTGAAACTCTTTGAAGCTCTTTACCGTCCAATCTTCTTTATTTCCACGGAGGTGTATTTACATTTGTCCAGAAATAAATGCATCTCCGCATAAATACTTGACATTGCCTTTCATTGGAATGTGATGCACAAAAATTTTAATTCCCTCTTGAAACTCATTGAAGCTCTTTTCCGTCCAATCTTCTTCATTTCCACGGAGATGTATTTACTTTTGTCCAGAAATAAATGCATCTCTGTATAAATACTTGACATTGCCTTCCACCGGTATGTGATGCAGGGAAATTTTAATTCCTTCTTGAAACTCATTGAAGCTCTTTCCGTCCAATCGTCTCTGATGAATTTACTTTTGTCCAGAAATAAATGCATCTCCGCATAAATACTTGAGATTGCCTTCCATCGGAATGGGACACAGGAAAATTTAAATTCCTTCTTGAAACTCATTGAAGCTCTTTACCGTTAAATCTTCTTCATTTACACGGAGATGTATTTATTATTGTCCAGAAATAAATTTATCTCCGCATAAATACTTGACATTGCCTTCCATCGAATTGAGATGCAGGAAAATAAAATTCCTTCTTGAAACTCATTGAAGCTCTTTATCGTCCAATGTTCTTCGTTTCCACGGAGAGGTATTTACTTTTGTCCAGAAATAAATGCATCTCCGCATAAATACTTGACATTGCCTTTCATCGGAATGTGATGCACAAAAATTTTAATTCCCTCTTGAAACTCATTGAAGCTCTTTACCGTCCAATCTTCTTTATTTCCACGGAGGTGTATTTACTTTTGTCCAGAAATAAATGCATCTCCGCGTAAATACTTGACATTGCCTTCCATCGGATTGAGATGCAGGAAAATAAAATTCCTTCTTGAAACTCATTGAAGCTCTTTACCGTCCAATATTCTTCGTTTCCACGGAGAGGTATTTACTTTTGTCCAGAAATAAATGCATCTCCGCATAAATACTCTACATTGCCTTTCATCGTAATGTGATGCACAAAAATTTTAATTCCCTCTTGAAACTCATTGAAGCTCTTTACCGTCCAATCTTCTTCATTTCCACGGAGATGTATTTACTTTTGTCCAGAAATAAATGCATCTCCGTATAAATACTTGACATTGCCTTCCACCGGTATGTGATGCAGGAAAATTTTAATTCCTTATTGAAACTCATTGAAGCTCTTTACCGTCCAATATTCTTCGTTTCCACGGAGAGGTATTTACTTTTATCCAGAAATAAATGCATCTCCGCATAAATACTTGACATTGCCTTCCATCGGAATGTGATACCGGGAAATTTAAATTCCTTCTTGAAACTCATTGAAGCTCTTTACCGTCCAATCTTCTTTGTTTCCACGGAGAGGTATTTACTTTTGTCCAGAAATAAATGCATCTCCGCATAAATACTTGACTTTGCTTCCATCAGAATGTGGTGCACAAAAATTTTAATTCCCTCTTGAAACTCATTGAAGCTCTTTACCGTCCAATCTGCTTCATTTCCACGGAGATGTATTTATTATTGTCCAGAAATAAATGCATCTGCGCATAAATACTTGACATTGCCTTCCATCGGATTGAGATGCAGGAAAATAAAATTCCTTCTTGAAACTCATTGAAGCTCTTTATCGTCCAATGTTCTTCGTTTCCACGGAGAGGTATTTACTTTTGTCCAGAAATAAATGCATCTCCGCATAAATACTTGACATTGCCTTTCATCGGAATGTGATGCACAAAAATTTTAATTCCCTCTTGAAACTCATTGAAGCTCTTTACCGTCCAATCTTCTTTATTTCCACGGAGGTGTATTTAGGTTTGTCCAGAAATAAATGCATCTCCGCATAAATACTTGACATTGCCTTCCATCGGATTGAGATGCAGGAAAATAACATTCCTTTTTGAAACTCATTGAAGCTCTTTATCGTCCAATGTTCTTCGTTTCCACGGAGATGTATTTACTTTTGTCCAGAAATAAATGCATCTCCGTATAAATACTTGACATTGCCTTCCACCGGTATATGATGCAGGAAAATTTTAATTTCTTCTTGAAACTCATTGAAGCTCTTTACCGTCCAATATTCTTCGTTTCCACGGAGAGGTATTTACTTTTGTCCAGAAATAAATGCATCTCCGCATAAATACTTGACATTGCCTTCCATCGGATTGAGATGCAGGAAAATAACATTCCTTCTTGAAACTCATTGAAGCTCTTTATCGTCCAATGTTCTTCGTTTCCACGGAGATGTATTTACTTTTGTCCAGAAATAAATGCATCTCCGCATAAATACTTGACATTACCTTTCATCGGAATGTGATGCACAAAAATTTTAGTTCCCTCTTGAAACTCATTGAAGCTCTTTACCGTCCAATCTTCTTTATTTCCACGGAGGTGTATTTAGTTTTGTCCAGAAATAAATGCATCTCCGCATAAATACTTGACATTTCCTTCCATCGGATTGAGATGCAGGAAAATAACATTCCTTCTTGAAACTCATTGAAGCTCTTTATCGTCCAATGTTCTTCGTTTCCACGGAGATGTATTTACTTTTGTCCAGAAATAAATGCATCTCCGTATAAATACTTGACATTGCCTTCCACCGGTATATGATGCAGGAAAATTTTAATTTCTTCTTGAAACTCATTGAAGCTCTTTACCGTCCAATATTCTTCGTTTCCACGGAGAGGTATTTACTTTTGTCCAGAAATAAATGCATCTCCGCATAAATACTTGACATTGCCTTTCATCGTAATGTGATGCACAAAAATTTTAATTCCCTCTTGAAACAGATTGAAGCTCTTTACCGTCCAATCTTCTTCATTTCCACGGAGATGTATTTACTTTTGTCCAGAAATAAATGCATCTCCGCATATATACTTGACATTGCCTTCCATCGGATTGAGATGCAGGAAAATAAAATTCCTTCTTGAAACTCATTGAAGCTCTTTATCGTCCAATGTTCTTCTTTTCAACGGAGATGTATTTACTTTTGTCCAGAAATAAATGCATCTCCGTATAAATACTTGACATTGCCTTCCACCGGTATGTGATGCAGGAAAATTTTAATTCCTTCTTGAAACTCATTGAAGCTCTTTTCCGTCCAATATTCTTCGTTTCCACGGAGAGGAATTTACTTTTATCCAGAAATAAATGCATCTCCGCATAAATACTTGACTTTGCCTTCCATTAGAATGTGGTGCAGGGAAATATAAGTTCCTTCTTGAAACTCATTGAAGCTCTTTAGAGTGCAACCTTCTTCGTTTCCACGGAGAGGTATTTACTTTTGTCCAGAAATAAATGCATCTCCGCATAAATACTTGACATTGCCTTTCATCGGAATGTGATGCACAAAAATTTTCATTCCTTCTTGAAACTCATTGAAGCTCTTTACCGTCCAATATTCTTCGTTTCCACGGAGAGGTATTTACTTTTATCCAGAAATAAATGCATCTCCGCATAAATACTTGACATTGCCTTCCATCGAATTGAGATGCAGGAAAATAAAATTCCTTCTTGAAACTCATTGAAGCTCTTTATCGTCCAATGTTCTTCGTTTCCACGGAGATGTATTTACTTTTGTCCAGAAATAAATGCATCTCCGTAAAAATACCTGACATTGCCTTCCACCGGTATGTGATGCAGGAAAATTTTAATTCCTTCTTGAAACTCATTGAAGCTCTTTACCGTCCAATATTCTTCGTTTCCACGGAGAGGTATTTACTTTTGTCCAGAAATAAATGCATCTCCGCATAAATACTCTACATTGCCTTTCATCGTAATGTGATGCACAAAAATTTTAATTCCCTCTTGAAACTCATTGAAGCTCTTTACCGTCCAATCTTCTTCATTTCCACGGAGATGTATTTACTTTTGTCCAGAAATAAATGCATCTCCGCATAAATACTTGACATTGCCTTCCATCGGATTGAGATGCAGGAAAATAAAATTCCTTCTTGAAACTCATTGAAGCTCTTTATCGTCCAATGTTCTTCGTTTCCACGGAGATGTATTTACTTTTGTCCAGAAATAAATGCATCTCCGTATAAATACTTGACATTGCCTTCCACCGGTATGTGATGCAGAAAAATTTTAATTCCTTATTGAAACTCATTGAAGCTCTTTACCGTCCAATATTCTTCGCTTCCACGGAGAGGTATTTACTTTTATCCAGAAATAAATGCATCTCCGCATAAATACTTGACATTGCCTTCCATCGGAATGTGATACCGGGAAATTTAAATTCCTTCTTGAAACTCATTGAAGCTCTTTACCGTCCAATCTTCTTTGTTTCCACGGAGAGGTATTTACTTTTGTCCAGAAATAAATGCATCTCCGCATAAATACTTGACTTTGCTTAAATCAGAATGTGGTGCACAAAAATTTTAATTCCCTCTTGAAACTCATTGAAGCTCTTTACCGTCCAATCTGCTTCATTTCCACGGAGATGTATTTATTATTGTCCAGAAATAAATGCATCTGCGCATAAATACTTGACATTGCCTTCCATCGGATTGAGATGCAGGAAAATAAAATTCCTTCTTGAAACTCATTGAAGCTCTTTATCGTCCAATGTTCTTCGTTTCCACGGAGAGGTATTTACTTTTGTCCAGAAATAAATGCATCTCCGCATAAACACTTGACATTGCCTTTCATCGGAATGTGATGCACAAAAATTTTAATTCCCTCTTGAAACTCATTGAAGCTCTTTACCGTCCAATCTTCTTTATTTCCACGGAGGTGTATTTAGTTTTGTCCAGAAATAAATGCATCTCCGCATAAATACTTGACATTGCCTTCCATCGGATTGAGATGCAGGAAAATAACATTCCTTCTTGAAACTCATTGAAGCTCTTTATCGTCCAATGTTCTTCGTTTCCACGGAGATGTATTTACTTTTGTCCAGAAATAAATGCATCTCCGTATAAATACTTGACATTGCCTTCCACCGGTATATGATGCAGGAAAATTTTAATTTCTTCTTGAAACTCATTGAAGCTCTTTACCGTCCGATATTCTTCGTTTCCACGGAGAGGTATTTACTTTTGTCCAGAAAAAAATGCATCTCCGCATAAATACTTGACATTGCCTTTCATCGTAATGTGATGCACAAAAATTTTAATTCCCTCTTGAAACAGATTGAAGCTCTTTACCGTCCAATCTTCTTCATTTCCACGGAGATGTATTTACTTTTGTCCAGAAATAAATGCATCTCCGCATAAATACTTGACATTGCCTTCCATCGGATTGAGATGCAGGAAAATAAAATTCCTTCTTGAAACTCATTGAAGCTCTTTATCGTCCAATGTTCTTCGTTTCAACGGAGATGTATTTACTTTTGTCCAGAAATAAATGCATCTCCGTATAAATACTTGACATTGCCTTCGACCGGTATGTGATGCAGGAAAATTTTAATTCCCTCTTGAAACAGATTGAAGCTCTTTACCGTCCAATCTTCTTCATTTCCACGGAGATGTATTTACTTTTGTCCAGAAATAAATGCATCTCCGGATAAATACTTGACATTGCCTTCCATCGGATTGAGATGCAGGAAAATAAAATTCCTTCTTGAAACTCATTGAAGCTCTTTATCGTCCAATGTTCTTCGTTTCAACGGAGATGTATTTACTTTTGTCCAGAAATAAATGCATCTCCGTATAAATACTTGACATTGCCTTCCACCGGTATGTGATGCAGGAAAATTTTAATTCCTTCTTGAAACTCATTGAAGCTCTTTACCGTCCAATATTCTTCGTTTCCACGGAGAGGTATTTACTTTTATCCAGAAATAAATGCATCTCCGCATAAATACTTGACTTTGCCTTCCATCAGAATGTGGTGCAGGGAAATATAAGTTCCTTCTTGAAACTCATTGAAGCTCTTTACCGTCCAATCGTCTTCATTTCCACGGAGAGGTATTTACTTCTGTCCAGAAATAAATGCATCTCCGCATAAATACCTGACATTGCCTTCCATAGGAATGTGATGCAGGAAAATTTAAATTACTTCTTGGAACTCATTGAAGCTGTTTTCCGTCCAATATTCTTCGTTTCCACGGAGATGTATTTAATTTTTTCCAGAAATAAATGCATCTCCGCATAAATACTTGACATTGCCTTTCATCGGAATGTGATGCACAAAAATTTTAATTCCCTCTTGAAACTCATTGAAGCTCTTTACCGTCCAATCTTCTTTATTTCCACGGAGATGTATTTACTATTGTCCAGAAATAAATGCATCTCCGCATAAATACTTGACATTGCCTTCCATCGAATTGAGATGCAGGAAAATAAAATTCCTTCTTGAAACTCATTGAAGCTCTTTATCGTCCAATGTTCTTCGTTTCCACGGAGATGTATTTAATTTTTTCCAGAAATAAATGCATCTCCGCATAAATACTTGACATTGCCTTTCATCGGAATGTGATGCACAAAAATTTAAATTCCTTCTTGAAACTCATTGAAGCTCTTTACCGTCCAATCTTCTTCATTTCCACGGAGATGTATTTATTATTGTCCAGAAATAAATTTATCTCCGCATAAATACTTGACATTGCCTTCCATCGAATTGAGATGCAGGAAAATAAAATTCCTTCTTGAAACTCATTGAAGCTCTTTATCGTCCAATGTTCTTCGTTTCCACGGAGAGGTATTTACTTTTGTCCAGAAATAAATGCATCTCCGCATAAATACTTGACATTGCCTTTCATCGGAATGTGATGCACAAAAATTTTAATTCCCTCTTGAAACTCATTGAAGCTCTTTACCGTCCAATCTTCTTTATTTCCACGGAGGTGTATTTACTTTTGTCCAGAAATAAATGCATCTCCGCGTAAATACTTGACATTGCCTTCCATCGGATTGAGATGCAGGAAAATAAAATTCCTTCTTGAAACTCATTGAAGCTCTTTACCGTCCAATATTCTTCGTTTCCACGGAGAGGTATTTACTTTTATCCAGAAATAAATGCATCTCCGCATAAATACTTGACATTGCCTTCCATCGGAATGTGATACCGGGAAATTTAAATTCCTTCTTGAAACTCATTGAAGCTCTTTACCGTCCAATCTTCTTTGTTTCCACGGAGAGGTATTTACTTTTGTCCAGAAATAAATGCATCTCCGCATAAATACTTGACTTTGCTTCCATCAGAATGTGGTGCACAAAAATTTTAATTCCCTCTTGAAACTCATTGAAGCTCTTTACCGTCCAATCTGCTTCATTTCCACGGAGATGTATTTATTATCGTCCAGAAATAAATGCATCTGCGCATAAATACTTGACATTGCCTTCCATCGGATTGAGATGCAGGAAAATAAAATTCCTTCTTGAAACTCATTGAAGCTCTTTATCGTCCAATGTTCTTCGTTTCCACGGAGAGGTATTTACTTTTGTCCAGAAATAAATGCATCTCCGCATAAATACTTGACATTGCCTTTCATCGGAATGTGCTGCACAAAAATTTTAATTCCCTCTTGAAACTCATTGAAGCTCTTTACCGTCCAATCTTCTTTATTTCCACGGAGGTGTATTTAGTTTTGTCCAGAAATAAATGCATCTCCGCATAAATACTTGACATTGCCTTCCATCGGATTGAGATGCAGGAAAATAACATTCCTTCTTGAAACTCATTGAAGCTCTTTATCGTCCAATGTTCTTCGTTTCCACGGAGATGTATTTACTTTTGTCCAGAAATAAATGCATCTCCGTAAAAATACTTGACATTGCCTTCCACCGGTATGTGATGCAGGAAAATTTTAATTCCTTCTTGAAACTCATTGAAGCTCTTTACCGTCCAATATTCTTCGTTTCCACGGAGAGGTATTTACTTTTGTCCAGAAATAAATGCATCTCCGCATAAATACTCTACATTGCCTTTCATCGTAATGTGATGCACAAAAATTTTAATTCCCTCTTGAAACTCATTGAAGCTCTTTACCGTCCAATCTTCTTCATTTCCACGGAGATGTATTTACTTTTGTCCAGAAATAAATGCATCTCCGCATAAATACTTGACATTGCCTTCCATCGGATTGAGATGCAGGAAAATAAAATTCCTTCTTGAAACTCATTGAAGCTCTTTATCGTCCAATGTTCTTCGTTTCCACGGAGAAGTATTTACTTTTGTCCAGAAATAAATGCATCTCCGCATAAATACTTGACATTGCCTTTCATTGGAATGTGATGCACAAAAATTTTAATTCCCTCTTGAAACTCATTGAAGCTCTTTTCCGTCCAATCTTCTTCATTTCCACGGAGATGTATTTACTTTTGTCCAGAAATAAATGCATCTCTGTATAAATACTTGACATTGCCTTCCACCGGTATGTGATGCAGGGAAATTTTAATTCCTTCTTGAAACTCATTGAAGCTCTTTCCGTCCAATCGTCTCTGATGAATTTACTTTTGTCCAGAAATAAATGCATCTCCGCATAAATACTTGAGATTGCCTTCCATCGGAATGGGACACAGGAAAATTTAAATTCCTTCTTGAAACTCATTGAAGCTCTTTACCGTTAAATCTTCTTCATTTCCACGGAGATGTATTTATTATTGTCCAGAAATAAATTTATCTCCGCATAAATACTTGACATTGCCTTCCATCGAATTGAGATGCAGGAAAATAAAATTCCTTCTTGAAACTCATTGAAGCTCTTTATCGTCCAATGTTCTTCGTTTCCACGGAGAGGTATTTACTTTTGTCCAGAAATAAATGCATCTCCGCATAAATACTTGACATTGCCTTTCATCGGAATGTGATGCACAAAAATTTTAATTCCCTCTTGAAACTCATTGAAGCTCTTTACCGTCCAATCTTCTTTATTTCCACGGAGGTGTATTTACTTTTGTCCAGAAATAAATGCATCTCCGCGTAAATACTTGACATTGCCTTCCATCGGATTGAGATGCAGGAAAATAAAATTCCTTCTTGAAACTCATTGAAGCTCTTTACCGTCCAATATTCTTCGTTTCCACGGAGAGGTATTTACTTTTGTCCAGAAATAAATGCATCTCCGCATAAATACTCTACATTGCCTTTCATCGTAATGTGATGCACAAAAATTTTAATTCCCTCTTGAAACTCATTGAAGCTCTTTACCGTCCAATCTTCTTCATTTCCACGGAGATGTATTTACTTTTGTCCAGAAATAAATGCATCTCCGTATAAATACTTGACATTGCCTTCCACCGGTATGTGATGCAGGAAAATTTTAATTCCTTATTGAAACTCATTGAAGCTCTTTACCGTCCAATATTCTTCGTTTCCACGGAGAGGTATTTACTTTTATCCAGAAATAAATGCATCTCCGCATAAATACTTGACATTGCCTTCCATCGGAATGTGATACCGGGAAATTTAAATTCCTTCTTGAAACTCATTGAAGCTCTTTACCGTCCAATCTTCTTTGTTTCCACGGAGAGGTATTTACTTTTGTCCAGAAATAAATGCATCTCCGCATAAATACTTGACTTTGCTTCCATCAGAATGTGGTGCACAAAAATTTTAATTCCCTCTTGAAACTCATTGAAGCTCTTTACCGTCCAATCTGCTTCATTTCCACGGAGATGTATTTATTATTGTCCAGAAATAAATGCATCTGCGCATAAATACTTGACATTGCCTTCCATCGGATTGAGATGCAGGAAAATAAAATTCCTTCTTGAAACTCATTGAAGCTCTTTATCGTCCAATGTTCTTCGTTTCCACGGAGAGGTATTTACTTTTGTCCAGAAATAAATGCATCTCCGCATAAATACTTGACATTGCCTTTCATCGGAATGTGATGCACAAAAATTTTAATTCCCTCTTGAAACTCATTGAAGCTCTTTACCGTCCAATCTTCTTTATTTCCACGGAGGTGTATTTAGGTTTGTCCAGAAATAAATGCATCTCCGCATAAATACTTGACATTGCCTTCCATCGGATTGAGATGCAGGAAAATAACATTCCTTTTTGAAACTCATTGAAGCTCTTTATCGTCCAATGTTCTTCGTTTCCACGGAGATGTATTTACTTTTGTCCAGAAATAAATGCATCTCCGTATAAATACTTGACATTGCCTTCCACCGGTATATGATGCAGGAAAATTT